>CAMZMU010000052.1:52757029-53185648 GCA_947311845.1 Poa pratensis
GGGGCGCACTCGCCGAAGGTGAAGAAGGAAGACCATGACGTTATTAGACTAAGAACTAACCTAGTTCTTAGTCGACTTCGCCTTAGGCTGACCAAAAAATGTTCTCACAAAAACCAAAGACCATTAAGTTCGATTACTAAATTTGAAACACATATGAAAATTGCCAAAAACTTGTTGCTTTGCCTTGTTGTACTAGTCTATGGCCATCGACTCTCAGAGTGGAGATTTCTGACTCCGGACTCATCTCTTTATTTGAAAAGAATAAAATTTATAATTACAACTTTAAATCTGAAGAAAAAAATCTACATGTTGTCAAGCATGTATCATAAAAATGTTAGTTTAAAATAATTTCTATTTGGAGCTACATAAATAAAAATGACAAATGTATGGATGTGACTATGTGAGTATACACACATTTAAATCTCTAAAATATATAAGACTTTGTCATTTTTGGGCAGCCCATAATATAAATAATGTTGCATTCTTGTAGGATACACTACAACAAGAATTATTTTCCTAATTTTTCTAACACTTGTAAATATAGTTTTTGAATTTTTTTCAAATAAAGTGTTGGAACTCGGGAGCCAAACTGACTTTTCATCGACTCTCGGTGGTACATTATATCTCCACCAGAATTCTCCTCCTAGTGGTCGTCGGCCAAGCTTAATTGGATATTCAGGTTTTCCAAAGATAGTTACTTTCCTATCGCGATATAAATTTCAATGCTATTTTTTATAGAGAATAAAGTATTCTCTTCCTAATTGCGATGGTAGGATGGCAATATGCTCTTCCTTTTCTCTCGCACCACGCCATGGCGATTGATTGGTTTGCTTCCAAGGTGAGATCATTGCTAGCTGTACACATTACTCCAAATTTGTACATGCATGGAGGCTGCTAGCTTTAAATTTTTTTTTTTTTACGATAGCACAGGGAGCACTAAAGATGTGGGAGCACTAAATATCTTCTCCCAATCAATCGTAAAGTAACATTCCAACCGTGCATGCGTCAATCAAGGACCTGGTCTGATGTTGCACGTGACTAGGACTGTATGTGTGTATACTTGGAACTTGGAAGAACCTGTTGGCTCAGGCAGGGTATCAATGATGAAAACTTGACACAGAAGATTGAGGGCTATCTGAATACTTGAGAATACACATATAAAACAACAAAACAATTGATTTGTAAAGTTTCAAATATTGTATGACCTGGACAGACAAACAACAGACACAAGGCCGAACGCAGGAAAATCGACAACATGGCGTGACAAAGACGAGTGGAGCCTTGTCTGCCATGAAATAGCCGGCCATATATACCTTTCTTGCTGATTCGAACTGGAGTCAGCTGTTTGTTCTCTTGCGGTATCGCTTATTCTTTGCCCTGGAGTCCAGCCATCGTCTCTCGATGGTGCCTTGCCTCGCCTCTCTCCCCATCAAAATTCTCCTCAAGTCCTCGTGGCCGACTTGCCGACCTAGTAGCTCGATCGCCGATTGGCATCTCTGGCGTCAATTCTTTACCTTTCTTCTCCTTGCCTGCTTTCAAATGTTCTTCCATATCTGGGGATTGCGTGGACTCTGTGACAAACCCTTCGCTCCGCACCCCTCGCGCCGCCCCCTAGGGCGCCGCCAGGGGCTCCCCGTCGCGTCGCAGGCACCCTCCCCTCCCTGGCCTCTCACGCCGCCGCTGCCGCCGGCCCTCGCCACGGCGGCGGCGGGCCCAGCCGCCGTTTTGGAGGCCTGGGGGGTGGTTGCTCGGGGACGATGCCGAGGCTGCTGGGGAGGTGCTCGCCGCCGGACTTCGAGCGCGGCCTGGGCGGTGCCCCTGGCCGGGTGGTGGAGGAGATAAACTCCGGCAGTGTGGTCTGCAGGTTGGGGCGTGGGTCGTGGGGCGGGAGGGGATTCCCAAGATCTTGATCTGGGTGCCTTCCTTCTCCACATCCATGCCTCGCAGCGCGGGTCAGCTGGATCCGGTGGAGATCGCCCCTGTGTCGACCGTCTTCCTCCTTGTTGCGGGCCTTCCGCTGGAGGGGTTGGATCCGGTCGATCCAACAGGGTGCTGGCGGGTGGCGTGGGGGCTACTTGCTAGGCCTTTGCTTGAATAAAGGAGGCAGTCCTATGATTCTTCTCACGACAAGATGAAGATTTGCCGGATGTCTGTTCCATCGATCTGGCTGACGGTCGTGTTTCGGAAGGCTCCACCGGCGAACTCCATTGGGCGTTTCATGCCTGGAGATTGCTGGATCGGGTGGTATTCGGTCGGACGCACCCATGTTTTATCTGACCGTTTGGTTTCAGAGTGAGCGCTTTGAAGCTCTGCTGGCTGTTAGTATCATTCCATGGTGCTGGCGGAGAATGACATGGAAGGCGAGATCTGAGGACTGGCAATGGTGGTTCGAATCTTTCTGGCGATGAGGAATTGGCTTGGTGTTTCATGACTTGGAACAGCGGCATGTAAGTGGGGACGACAACATACGTGAAGTCCAAAGTCCTACCTTTCAGGGTGAAAATCCAAGATCTGGCCTTAATTGGTTGTGCCTGACAGTGGTCTTGTTGGAGACATTGTTTTGAGAGCGAGGATTATCTTCAGGGTGAAAACCAAGGTCTGGCCTTAATTGGTTGTGCCTGACACGGTTCTTCTTGAAGACGTTGTTTTTGAAGAATTGGAAATCAGGTGTTGTTTTGGTGGTGGTTGTGCGGCTGCTGCAAGGACTGTAACTCTGTAGCGGGACTTTTCTTTTTTATTTCTTCTTCTTATTGTCTTTTGGCTGTGTGCATCCGTAGTAGCTTTGGTTATTGCGTTGTTGCAGAGGCTGGGTGCATGTTGTATCTTCTCGATATTAATAAACACTCTTTATCTAAAAAAGGCACTTGTGATGTCTGTTTCCATGGTTGGCTGGGGACATATTGCTTGCCGATGTATGCTTCGTGTATACAGATTTCTCTACTTCCTTTTTGCAACTAATATTCCCTTCTTTCATGATTTGTTTTTGCTAAAGTGAGCTCGAGCTCCATGGATCATGTTATTTTGAAAATTTGAAAACAAAATTTCAGTGCTTCAAAAAAATCTAGAAAACAAATCTACATGTATATACATATGTATTCTAAATTTTGTAACATTTCAACATTAAATACTGTCCCAAAATATAAGTCACCCTTAATTTTTGTTAGTTAACGACGTACAATTTTGACCATGATTTGTACTTATAATATTACAGAAAAATAGTATAATGATATATGAAACGAAACAATTTTGTAAGATGAATTCAACGGTACCATTTATGCATTCTTAACAATATAGTTTAATATATTTTGGCGGTCGAAGTCGAGTATCAAAGACCATCATCTTATAATTTGGGACCGAGGGAGTGCATTATAATATGAGTAGAGATTTCTTGCTTCCGGACTCCAGTGCTCACTCTAATTAAAAATAAATAGAATCATATTTATAAATTTTAAACAAATCTGAATAAATCATACATATTGTCGATGATATATCCAACAAACGTGCAAATCTTGATTTGAAATAATTTTTATTCGGATGTACATAAAAAGACAAATATGTGGATCTAAATGTACACACTTTCAAATCACCAAATATACATCATTTGTCATTTTTGTGTAGCTCACAATATAAACTATTTCAAATCGAGAATTTGCACGTTTGTGGGATATATCATTAGCAATATGCAAGATTTTTTTCAGATTTTTTTAAGACTTGTAAATATGTTTTTATTTATTTTTAAGTAGAGCAAGCAGTGGAGCTCGGGAGGCAAAAGTGTTTTCCGTTATAATCTAGCTATATTAATACAACTAACACAATGAATGTGCTTCGCGACGGAGTAAACATCCGATGCCAAGCATCACAGTTTGTCCCAATGACAAAGAGGATCTCGAATAATAGCAAACCGAGTTTGCAAAACACCGAAATCTTTCTCAATATTCTTTTGACAAGCTTATTGACAATCAACGAGTTTGATTTGTTTACATTCTGGATTTGAGATAGTCATAAAAAATGTTGACCATGAAGGATAAATGCTAACTGTTAGATAGTAGCCCATGTTATATGCATGACAATTGACAATGAGGTTGCAAGCCGGAGCATCACCACTTGCAAGTCTATCAAATAGATGGGATCTCTGCAAAACATTGAATCATGGAGAGAGTCCACCTATTAAAAAGAAAGTCAATACCACAAGTCTTTAGAGAGTTGCATCACGATGATGGCCAGTGTACTGGTCATGCCATGTTGTGGGGCAAATTTTCCACCTCCAAATTGATGCCCCCAAACATGATCGGCCATCCCCTTATAGTGTTCATCGCTGACGGGGATGTACCCTTCAGGTGGTCTGCCATGAGGATACCTGGTGCACGTACGAGCTAAGGCCCATGGACAGGCCTCGACCAAAGCCCACGATGGTGGCCCAAGAAGATGACGTATGCTCCAAGATTAGTAAACCCTAAGTCGGTAGGAACCTACCTTACCTGTAAACCTAGTCGGTTGCGAATCCCCGAGACCCAGCCTCCTATATAAAGGCTGGGAGGGCCGCCGATCTAGGGCAAGCAATAGTCGAACCACCATAGCCCTTGCGAGATCATCATCTCGCCGGGACGCCATTGTACACCTCATACATCAATAATCAGACAAGCAGGAAGCATGGTGTTACCCTCCGGGGCCTGAACCTGGGTAAACCTCGCTTGTCAGCCGACGATACTACCAACACCACCATGTCTCCCCTCTAATCTTAACCCTAGGTATCTAACCATGGGTATTGATGAGTTAGCCCCTCATCAACTGGCGCCGTCTATGGGACGGACTGTTGTTGGATCAGCGGTTTCGGCGGCTCCATCAGCAAACGGCAACTCGCCGACCTCGGAGGCGAAGATCGACTCGCCAACTTCATCAGCAAATGGCAACCCGCCGATTCCTTCGGCGAAGATCGACTCGCCAACTTCATCAGCAAACGGCAACTCGCCGATTCCTTCGGCGAAGATCGACTCACCAACTTCATCAGCAAACGGCAACCCGCCGATTCCTTCGGCGAAGATCGACTCGCCACGTCACCAGCAAACGGCAACCCGCCGATCCCTTCGGCGAAGATCGACTCACCTACTCCACCAGCAAAAGGCAGCTTGTCACCTCCATCGATCATCGCGCCGATGTACTTCGGCTCCTTCGGGTTCGACCCGCACCATCCAATCACGCGCCCGGTGTTTGCGGATCTCCACTCAGGTGCAGATATGACTTTTGGTAACTTCAATTTCCATGTTAATCGTTGGGGAACGCAAAACTTGACAGATCCACGTCAACTCGCGGCAATCGCGCCCACATCTCCGTCGATCGCATCTGCACCAACTGTGGCCGCTGCCGATTCCTTCATCGGCCGCACCTGCGTCGTCGACCGCACAATTCACGATTCTTTCATCGGCAAAAAATGTCTTCATCGACTGTCTCACCAAGCTCTGCATCGGCATCTTTCGACCTCCATGGTGAAGTCGAGGAGGATGTCGAGTCTGTCTTCTAGTACGACAGCGACGAGCCACGCGTGCAGTATGAGGATTGCAGCGACTTCGACTACTCCACCGATGGCAGCGGTGGTGAAAAAGGCATAATCTCAAACGCCATCCCTTTCCAAGTCTATATGGCTCTGGGAAACAACGGCACAGGAGGCGAGACATCTGAAGCCGCAGCTCGTCGCGAACCACCAGCATATCCCGTCACGGTAACCATGCCGGACGGTCAGACACAACTCGTCATCACGGAGGAGATGGCAGCAAAAGCAAAAAAGGTCATTGAAGAATGCCTCATAATGCCGGAAGGTTCGACTCGCGAAGAACTCGCGACGCACCAATACTTCATGTGGCAAGAAAATCTTCGACTGAAGAACTACAAAGCAGCACTCGACGAGCGGAGGAGACAAGCCAGCGTGTCGAGTGCGCGGCGAGCACAGCTGTCATCCCTCCACTCGACAGGGCAAACGTCCCACGGCATCGCTCCAGGGTGCCACGCCTCTCTGAGAGGGACCGAGCGGATCTTACCCGCAATCTGGACGTGTCGTTCATGACACTCGATGAAGAAGGAATCCCTGTCCCCAAGACAGCCGAAGGTGCCCTGATGTCAGTATCCGCATATCTCATAACAATGCAGCCAGCTGCAAACGATCCAATCGGGGCAATGCACCGACAGCAAATCAGATCCCTCAATTTTGTTGTGCGGCATTGGCTCCGGTGGTCGACGGTGTCGAAGGGAGCACGCCACATGGTGGAAGCAGAACCCGTCGCGTGGAAAGCCCACAAAGAGCATTGCAAACTTGCAGTAATCACGACTGCACCGTCACAATACGTGAGGACCGAGATCGTGGACGTCGCGATAGCGATAGGAGCACTCGACACCGCACGGAGGATAGCGGTGTACACGGAGTCGTAACTCAGCATCGAGTAAGCAAAAGTCGCTCCGGGAGGTCTCGCTCCTCAGGCAGCGAGTCACGCTCAGACGATGAGTTCGAGCCATGTGGGTCCTTGTGCTTCAGTCGACGCATCCGTGAGACCAAGATGCCCAAAGGGTTCAAACTCACATCTGAAACACCCAAATTCAACGGTAGACAGGAGCTAGCATCTTGGATCGAGGACTACAAGATAGCATTCGCATGCCAACGCGGCACTCTCACAACTGCCATGCAGTACATACAGCTGATGCTCGAGGGCGCGGCCCGTGCTTGGCTCAGAAACTTACCCCGTCATGCATACGATTCATGGGACGACTTCGAGGAGGACTTCGTCAAGAACTTCAACGTGACATGCGACCGACCTGCCACGTTCGAAGAACTGCGAGCCTGCAAGCAGCATTCGGACGAGACGCTGCGATCATACATCCGACGCTGGACCACCATACACAACTCCATAGGCTCTGTCTCGGAGGACAGAGCTATTGATGCTTTCACGGCAGGCCTCGCCAGGCTCGACTTCCAGGAGGCACTCGGGCGCGAGAAACCGAAGTCCGTTGCCGCCCTCTTGAAGGTTGCCAATGAGTGGGCGGACGGCGAAGACTCGATACGAGATAAGCAAAGCGGGTCACCACGCCGCGACAGCAAAGACTGGATCGCAAGGACGGCCGTAGCAACGACCGTAGAAAGAGGCGCAAATCTCGTAATTATGATGATGAGGAAGGCGCTGACCTTGTCGCAGTAGTCGACACACGCGATGAGCGTGACCGAGGCAGAAACCGACAGGACGATCACGACGGCGGTCGATATGACGATCACAGTCGCGATTACGCCCCGCGCAATGCTGGAAACCGCAAACGGGAGTGGAGAAAACCCCGAGAAGACCCGCAAAATGAACGCGAACTCGAGGAGGAAATCGAGGAAGAATGCCGATTCCACATGTTCAAAGGTGAAGATGGTAAGCTTCACTCGAAACATCGGCTGAAAGACTGCAGAAAATTCACAAGGTTAGCGCTTGGCTATGTCAAACGCTATCACCTGAGGCCGGCTGCGGCGGCGCTACCGGCTCTGCCGCCCCTTTCGGCGCCAGCAAACGCAAACATAGCAGGCCTATCCATCACCAGCAGCTCATAGAAGCTCCAGCAGCAGCAGAACCATATCCCGAGGCACGCGGCAGATGAACATGATACAAAAAGGACGTCCCTCTATCAGGGAGCTAAAGCTGATCACCCGACAAGTCAATCTGGCTGTCATGCGCCACCCGCCATTCCTGAGTACTTGAGGGGTCGGAAACCAGCATAACCTTCTCCCGCGAGGACCATCCACCTGCCATAGCTCGCCCACGGCACGCTGCTTTGGTACTCGACGCTCAAATCGGCGGCTACGCTATGTCTAAGGTCTTTATGAATGGAGGAAGTGGAATCAACATCCTGTTCGCGGATACGCTCCGTAAGATGAACCACTCGACGGAAAACTTGCCCAAGTCAAGCAACATCTTCCACGGTATAGTCCCAGGCAAAGCGGTTTACCGCTCGGCACAGTGCAGTTCCCGGTCGTCTTCGGCGGGCCAGGAAACTTCAGAATGGAGAAGATCGACTTCGAGATCGTCGACTGGAAATCACAATACCATGCTATATTGGGACGCCCGACGTTTGCTCGGTTTATGGCGGTCCCGTGTTACGCATATCTCAAGTTGAAGATGCCAGGACCAAACGGTGTCATCACGGTGAACGGGAACTTCCAACGCTCGGATAGTTGCGACAGGGAGTTCAGCAAAATATCCGAGTTCTTCGGCATGCAGGTGCAGCTCGCAGAGCTCTCCATCACCAATGACCGCACACTCCTCCCTGAGGCCCAGAAACCAGCACCCGATGCTGCCTTCAACGCAACAAACGACACACAGTCGCATCAGGTGCACCCGACGGATCCGTCCAAGACGGTCAACATGTCATCAAGCTTAACCCCCGCATAGGAAGGCGCGCTCATCAAATTTCTCCATGAGAACTGGGAAATTTTTGCCTGGTGTCCGGCCGACATGCCAGGTATTCCCAAGAAATTTGCCGAGTACTCCCTTCAATTGTTTCCAGATACGAGACCCGTGAAGCAAACGATGCGCCGCTTCTCTGATCCGAAGCGGAAGGCCATAGGTGAAGAAGTTGACAGGTTACTCGCCGCCAAGTTCATCCGCGAGATCAAGAAATCTGATTGGGTCGCCAACCCAGTCCTCGTGCCAAAGAAGCACACGGAGATCCTCCGCATGTGTGTCGACTTCACCGCCCTTAACAAGTGCTGCCCCAAGGACCACTTCCCGCTGCCTCGCATCGACCAGATAGTTGATTCGACTGCGGGCTGCACACGCCTATCCTTCCTGGATGCCTACTCAGGCTATAACCAGATAAGGATGAAGGCCGAAGACGAGGACAAAAAAGCCTTCATAACGCCACATGGCGTCTACTGCTACACCACAATGCCCTTCGGGCTCAAGAACGCGGGTGCTACGTACCAGCGTATGATACAAAATTGCCTCAGCAAACAGATTGGGCGCAACATCCAAGTCTATGTCGACGACATCGTCATCAAAACCAAACAGGAGGACACCCTCCTCGACGACCTGCGCGAGACATTCGCCAATCTCAACCGATACAATATCAAGCTCAACCCCAAGAAGTGCGTTTTCGGCGTACCAGCCGGACAACTCTTGGGCTACCTTGTCTCAGCTCGAGGCATTGAGGCGGACCCGGAGAAGATACAAGCCATACTGACTATGGAACAGCCGACCAAACTTCGAGAGGTGCAAAGACTAGCGGGTCGAGTGGCCGCTCTCAGTCGATTCATCAGCAAGTTCGGCGAGAAAGCGCTCCATTTCTATCAGCTGATGAAGAAGTCAGACAACTTCGAGTGGACGCCAGAAGCTCAAGCAGTCTTCGTCGACCTGAAGTGCACACTCACAACTCCTCCAATCTTGGTCGCGCCTCGGGAGCGTGAGCCGCTGTTCTTGTATGTCTCCGCCACCAATCGGGTGGTCAGTACCGTCCTCGTCGTCGAGCGTATGGAAGAAGGGCACAATCATAGCATACAGAGACCCGTGTACTACCTCAGCGAGGTCCTCTCCATATCAAAGCAGCAGTACCCGCACTACCAGAAGCTGGCTTACGCCGTATTCATGACATCACGCAAAGTCGTGCACTACTTCGTCGAGCATTCGATCACTGTCCTCAGCGCGGCAGGCATATGTGATATCCTCACCAACCCTGATGCGACCGGGCGGGTCGCTAAGTGGGTCATCGAGCTTGGACCTCAAGATATAAAATACGAGCACCCGAAGGCCATCAAAGCTCAAGTCTTGCCTGACTTCACCACTGAGTGGATCGAAGCTCAGCTACCAGGAGTCCCAGATGTGTCCAACTCATGGACTATGTTCTTCGATGGGTCGAAGAAAAATGAAGGCGCGGGCGCAGCTGTCATACTCATATCCCCATGAGGGGATAAGCTTCGCTATGTCTTGCAGATGGATTCCTCTAAACCCTCTAACAACGAGGTTGAGTACGAGGCCCTCCTGCACGGCATGAAGATGGCAAAAGCTTGCGGGTGCACATGCCTCATGATTTATGGTGACTCAAATCTCGTGGTGCAGCAAACGATGAAAGCCTGCGACGCCACTGCAGACAACTTGATCGCTTATCGCGAGTTATACAACACCATGGAGGGCAACTTTGACGGATGCGAGTTACGCCACATCGGGC
Organism: Poa pratensis; assembly: GCA_947311845.1. Classification (NCBI taxonomy): domain Eukaryota; kingdom Viridiplantae; phylum Streptophyta; class Magnoliopsida; order Poales; family Poaceae; genus Poa; species Poa pratensis. Next base: position 52,767,209 of record CAMZMU010000052.1, read on the forward strand.
GTGAAAGCAATGAGGAAGCAGATATGTTAGCCAACCTTGGCTCCACCAAAGCACCAGTACCACCTGGAGTCTTCCTCGAGCGTATCGCGCAAAGATCTATCATGGTGAAGAAGCGTGTAGCACCTTCGACTCCAGCCGCAGCCGACAAGGACATCCCGCCAAGCACAACGGATCCGCCAGTCGAAGTTCTTTTGATTGAACCGACTTGGACACATCCCTTCCTCGCATACCTCCTACGAGATGAGCTACCCGATGACGCAGCTGAGTCCCGTCGGATCACTCGAAGAGCCAAGGCCTACACGTTATCAAAGGGGAACTATACAAGCGCAACATATCAGGGATCTTTCAGAGATGCATCACACTCAAAGACGGCAAGGCCATCCTTCGAGACATCCACGCAGGAACCTGTGGACACCATGCGAGCAGTCGGGTGCTCATAGCTAAAGCCTTCCGAGCGGGGTTCTACTGGCCAACTGCACAAAGGGATGCAGAGCACATAGTTCAAAGGTGCATCGGTTGCCAGAAGTTCGCAAAAAGGCCACTAGCGCCTGCATCGGAGCTCAAAACCATACCATTGGCATGGCCTTTCGCCCAATGAGGACTTGACATGGTTGGGCCACTCAAGAAATCCTTGCGTGGAGGCCATACACATCTCTTGGTGGCAGTCGATAAATTCACCAAGTGGATCGAAGCGGTCCCTATCAGCTACCGCTTCGGGGTCCCGAACAGCATAATAACCGATAACGGCACAAACTTCACAGCCGAAGAGTTCTGCGACTTCTGCAAAGCCCAGGGGATCAAGCTAAACTACGCCTCGGTGGCGCACCCGCAGTCGAACGGTCAGGTGGAAAAGGCTAATGGACTTGTATGCAGCGGGCTCAAGAAGCGGCTATTCGTGCCACTCAAACGGGCTGCGGGTGCCTGGGTAGAAGAACTCCCGTCCGTACTTTGGAGTCTGCGCACTACTCCAAACAGATCGACACAATACACACCATTCTTCATGGTGTACGGCGTAGAGGCCGTCCTACCCTTCGACGTGCAGTTCGACACACCCAGGGTCGCGGCATACGAAGAAGAAGATGCGGATGAACCACTCGAGGATAGTGTCGACATGCTGGATGAAGCACGAGACATTGCGCTCGCTCGTACAGCTGTTTACCAGCAAAACCTCCGCAACTATCATGGCCGCCGACTGTGCACCAGGTCCTTCATGGTTGGCGACTTGGTGCTACGTCTGAAGCAGAAGAAGGTGCACAAGCTCGCCTCTCCATGAGAAGGACCCTTCATCGTCACCGAAGTCATCGATGGCGGCGCGTACAGACTGAAGCACGTGAAGACAGTCGAACCTTCGCACAACCCTTGGAACGTTGCGCACCTGCGCCGTTTCTATGCTTAGATTTCTCAGTCATCAAATGTAATAGGCGATATGTCAGATAGCTGCAGGTTTCAGACGCACTCTTTTCCTTACCAGGGTACCTAAGGGGACTGGAAGGTTTTTAATGAGGCGGCCTGTAGCTTAACATTCAAAAGGAATATAATCAATGTTCCTCTATTCTTCCCTGTTTATCCTTCGCACAAACAATACAAAAGAGAAAAACAGCCACACCCAAATACTCGGGGGTTGTGCTCTCAAAAAACATCAATCTTCGGCAAACGACACCTTGGCCACACCCGAACACTCGGGGGCTGCGCCAAAAAGGTCAAACATAAACATAAACAACGACGCACCCTAAGACTCAGGGACCGCGCCGCACAAAGTTCAAGCAAAAAACATAAATGCTCTTCAGCCACACTCGAATGCTCGGGGGCTGTGCCGTGACAAGTAAAACCTCTCGCACTCACCTGAACACTCGGGGACTGCGCAACACGAAAACTCTACAGAACTTATACTCGGGGGCTGAGCCCCATACATGTGTTACATACACGCAGATCGAGAAAATTCATCAGGTAACTTTTTACAAATTTCTACAAAATACACGCCTAACCTATTCTGCAGGTTCATCCTTTGGTACGGCCCATTTCTCCTCCTCTTTCAACACTTGATGAATCAGGACCAGTGCGTCCGTGCGAGTCTCTTGGTAGTGCTCCTGCATAGGCACAGGACCGCCACCAGGCACGGGTGCGGGTCCCTGAGCAATTCTCTTCAAGTCTATGTTCGGATAATGGGTCCGCAGAAATGCGAGTGCAACATTTGCTCCGCCGATGAGCTGCTCTCGCGCAAATCTCTTGATGGCCTTGCCTCTACGAAACTTCTCCAACAAAGCTGACAGACCTTCAGGTTGTGCGTTTAAGGGAAATAACGCCTGCTGCACTCTAGACAAAGCCAACCTGCAGGTCTCGAGCACAACGACAACGCGCCAAGCGCGGTCCTGAAGCTGGACAAGCACTCGACTCCTTGCTCGATCTGACCAGAAAGGGTGGTTCGAATACTCCGGTATATTGGCTTGATCATCCAAGCGTCCGCGCAGTCGAGTTTCCTCTTTCGGTTTATCAAAGCATGCGCCTGCACAGGCATAACACAGTGACATTTCGTCGATGAGATCAGCAAAGATAGTATTTTGACTCGAGTGTACTCACATTCAAGTTGAAGATTAACTTTGTCTAGCTCCGCCAGCAAAAACAACTCTCGCTCCGTTGCCGGTGACGGTCTCGACTGAAGGTCAGCAAGGGCATCCTTCGTTTCCTTCAGCTCACTCTCCATCGCGGTGAACTTCTGTGTAAGGTAGTCGATAAGCTTTTGGTCGTTGACACTTCGGGTGCTTGGCTTGGAAGAAGAAATCCCCGAAGCTTGACCAGTCGACGCGCCACGCGCTTGAGGCTACATAAAAGCAAAGTTCAAACATAAGCTCCATATATCACTCGCAAAAAACCCCGACCAGCAGGCTCGGGGCTGTTCTTTTTCAAATTCCACATATACACTGAAGGCATAAGGTGTGCAAATCAGAAGATCATATTAATCAAAATCCCCATACGGCATTCAAATTCATTACAATAGACAAAAGTGGGACAGTCCTATCGTCTATGACATCGACTCCGACCTAGACCTAGCGGTACGGGTGGCACGCTCGGCGAGGAAGGCGGCACGTTCTTCCATCATCGCCACCATCTTCCTCGACAACGCTCCCGCCTGCTCCTTCATCGCGCTAGTCACGACAGTTTTTCCGTCGGGTTTCTTCGGAAAGCCAGCTACTGCTTTCTCGAAGTCACCTGCGATACCATGGCCAAGCAGAAGAAGGAAGGTGGTCTCAGAGCCACCTACCATTTGGGCGCGGGCGTAGTTGGTCAATGTGGACGTCCCATGCCCGAACACTTCGGCCAGACCCTCTACGGTCGCGGGTGGCGTGCCTTTCAGAAAGACCAGCCGATGAACAGCTGTCAACGCCCCCGCGGACTTGTTGAGAGCCTCTCTGGCCTGGGCACATATCTTATCAAAGGCACCCACCACATCCTCAAAGGACCCTTCGTCCACGGCAGGCGCTGCCCCAACGGCCTCTGTTACCTATCAAAAGCATAAAAGGTCTGAACCAGATCACCACATGAAAGTCAAATATCGAACGGACAAGGTACTTACCTCCCATCACATGAGATAGCGAGCGGAGCCGCTCTGCCTGAAGCATCTCGCGGTCGCACACCTCCTTGAGTCTTTCACGCTCAGCTGCGAGCTCCTTTTCCAGCTCCTGCACCCGAGTCAGAGCAGCCGCTCGCTCGCCTGCAGAAGTTAAGATGTGAGTCTCGTGTCAAAATCTTCGCCCACAAACTGGCAGGTGTGGGGAGAAGGTCCTACTGTTCGACTGCTTCAGTTGGGTTTGCATCTGGTTGCGCTCTTGCTCCAGCTTGGCCTGCACCTGGTCGCGCTCCTGTTCCAGTTGCAGATAAGCCTCACCTGATTCTATCATCGTGCGATAGAACGGCTGCAGCATAACGAGCAACGCATAAGTATCTGAGCGTTGTCGCACACCCGATAACATATTAGGCCTCACGCCGAACTTACATGATCACGGCGCTCCGGCTGCGTCGTACCCGAAGAAGATGGCGCGTCTCCCTTTGGACCGGCGGGCATGCTCACCGGGCGGTCCTCTCCACCCGAACCGCATCTTCCGATGATGTTGTATCCTCGGGGCAAGGGTGCCGCATCTTTCTTTGGCATAGCGCCCTTGGCCGGGCTGCACAACATCAATCAGACTACGAAGACAAAAGCAAAACCAGTCATGAAACTCGAGCAAAGCAAGCAAAAGCTCACCTTGCATCTTCATCATCAGAAATCAGCATGGTCGAGTAGTCCAGGTGCGCGGTAAACCCAGGTGCATCTTCAGGAGGCGCCGCGCGCAGTGGAGTCACCACCTTGGCATCTCTAGCATCAAGCGACGAGGAACCCGAATCCTCGTCGTGCTCAGCAGAAAGAGGGCTGCTAGCTGCAGTCGATGCCGTCTCTCTCACGCGTCGACGCTTGAGCGGAAGCTCCTCTTCTTCCTCCTGTTCGGATTCCTCCACCTCGTTCGTAGGGGTGTGTGCAGAGGCGAGAGACACATCATCGGCCTCGCTCTCGGCCAACAAAATCTCCACCTCCGCAGTTTCCCCATCTTCGGGAAGTGGAGGGAAGCGCTTGGCAGGAGCCCAATTCTGCACATACCAGAAACGCGCACATCAGCTAACAAGAATATATTTCCATTGAAATGTTAAACAGAAGACAAAAACGTACCGCGGGCAGTGGATGGTCACTGTCGAACGCGTTGCGGGGGCAGTCGAGGGGGCAGCCGTCCTTTGCAGTCAGTTTGGTGATTGACCGCACCCTGGTCTCTACTTCCCTTGCTGATGGCAAGCCCTCTTCTCCCGCCAATCATGTCGGGTCGTGTGCGCCCTGGAACATCCACATCGGGTGCACACGCACCCGCAAAGGCTGCACGCCCCGCTTGATGATAGTCGAAATCAAATGCAGGCCGCTCACTTCACGACCGACAGTCTTCATAAGCTTGGACATCTTCTCCATCAAAGGCTTCGCCTCGGCCTCCTCCGCAACGGTGGTCTGGTGCAACCAAGCTCGAGTCTTCACCAGAGACACGTTGGCTTCAAAAGCGGGCAGTCCTTCTTGTTGTGGGCTGACATAGAACCATTTCTTACGCCAGTTTTGTGGTGAATCAACTTGTTGGATGTCGAAGTACTCGACTTCCTTGCGAGCCTGGATGTTGAAGCCGCCAACGGCATACACGCCGTCCGGACCGGCATTCCTCTTCACATTAAAGATCTTCTTCCAAAGACCCCAATGTGGGTGCACCCCTAGAAAACACTCGCAAAGCACAAAGAACACAGCAATGTGCATCATGGAGTTGGGGGTGAAGTCGTGCAACTGCACCCTATACACGTACATCAGCGCGCGCACGAAATCGTGAACAGGGAAAGAGAAGCCCCTGTTCACGAAATCATGGAAGCACACGCGCTCGCCCTCTCTGGGTTGAGGGCTTACCTCGCCGCCGGGGATGCGCGCGGTGATGGCCCTTCACATAGTTACCTGCGTGAAAAGTAAATGGGTTAGGTTGAGACTCCAAGTGCAGAGTGTGTAGTAAGTGGAAGACGTGTTTTCCCCACGAGGGGTGACTCGAGGGTTTAATATCGAACTCTCGGGGAATCAGTAGTGAAGATTTATCTTTCCTATCCTTCTTTTGGTTACCTACAAAACAAAGTAAATGTTTTGGTCCTCAACCTCACCTAGTGGTTGTCAAGCACAAGGTGTGAGAATGATATCAAGATAATATGCAATGCAAACAAGAAATAAATATGCAATGGTGGTAAATAAATATGCAAGGATGGTGGTAGCAATGATAAATGATATTTTTGGGTTTTATATGATGAATGCAAGATGTAAAAGTGTTTTTGTATTTTCGGATTTTTAAATGGCAGAAAATGGAAAAGTGGTAAAAGTGGTTGGAAAGGTGTTTCTTATGATTAAAAATGGACCGGGGTTCATGGTTTCACAAATGCACTCTCTCTTTAATAAAGTGGTAGACAATGGAACACTAGAGTTGACATATGAGATTGCAACACAACAGTTTAATGACAAGTTATAATTATATGGGCATCACGTCCTAACATAGAGACCTTTTGGTTATTAGTCTCTCTTATACTCCACCAAGATGCGAACTAAATCATAACACCTCAGTAATTAAGATAACTCAGAGTATAGCAATAAGTATCATGACATGAAGTTAAAATAAGAACATGCTAGATCTAGTCATGGAGAAGTGGCAATGGTCACACCCACATCTCCGGTAGCATGGTATTTCTTTTTATCCCTAGTGAGGCAACAAAGTAAGGTAAAACACCCAAGTGGATCGCAGAACTTTCTCTCACGTTCACTGCACTAGCCACCCCCCGTTACTCCAACTAATGCACACGTTCCCCCTCACACGCTCTCATAAACATGCTTGATCATGACAAGTAAATAAGAACGGGGTACATAATATGCATCTACTTTCATAACTGAAACAAAACCATTGCAATCTCAAACATATATTAACTCATAAAAAGATCCACCACAAAGGTATTACATAGATGACCGTAATCATGTTCAGCAGCTCATACGGTACTAATTAGTGAAGCTCAAGAGAGAGAGATACATAAGTTACTTCCACAAACCCATAGTCCAGAGGTGGACTACTCCCTCTTCATCATGGAGACGGTGGAGAAGTCGTTGGAGAAGATGGAGACCACGCCGGCAGCGCCCCGCCGGAGTTTTCCCCCTCCAATCTGCAACTCCAGGTCTCTGTTTCGGTGTTTCTGTGTTTCTGCGGCGCTCCTTCCAGAGAACGTCGGGGGCTATTTTTATAGGCGGTTTTAGGTCAAAACGAGTCGGTGGAGGAAAGATCGACGGCAACGGAGCTCGAGGCCCAAAAGGGGGTCCCACGCGGCCAGGTACTGGCCGCGTGGGCCCACTCACTTGGCCTCGCTCCTTTGTGCTTCCTTCGCTCCCACGCTTTGTTCCTTCCAAAAACTGATGCTCGTAAATTTAGGTCATTTGGACGTCGTTTGGGTCCCTGAAACATTAAAATATAGAAAAGGGTTTTCTGCCTGTGCAGGGTTAATTCCATAAAAATAGGAAACATACAAATATTCCCAAAATCATTATAAAACAGTGATATAACCCTTATATGATGCAAATATGACTGGAATATAAGTAAAATAATGCAAAGTTCATGTATGCATTTTACATGCATCAACATCCCCAAGCTTAACCTATACTCGTCCTCGAGTATGAAGGTGATAAAACTAACATGGACTTTGCAATTTAATACTATCAATGGATATCAAAGATGATTACTATTGCTACATAGAGTCAAATGATTCATTCTTAAAAGGAGTAGCAATATGCAAGATAGTTTATGAAGTGATATCAAGTATTCAATGCAAGGATGTTCAATGATAATTCACAAAGTGTAACATAAAAGAAAGTACTATGGACCACATGTATGCATAATGAAAAGTAAGAACATCCTATAATGGTCATAGAGTATTGATGAAAATCTGAATATAAAAGGTGGACACTTTGGAAAGATATATATGAGTAGAGGTAAAGCATGAATAAGTTTCATCTAACTTCTGAACTTCTCTACTTAAGTTAATGATTGTAATGTGGTAATCCTTGGTGTCAAGCTCTCATTCCCCTATCATAGCATCTTGAATGATTAAGTTTAAAGTGAAAGCAAATATGAGTAGTGTGCTTGACAAAGTACAGGTTGAAAGTCTCATGCCCCTTGAATACAAGTACCTACTCCATGTGTTACTCAACTTGGAAACAAAGCAAGTTCAAGTTAAATATCATTGTAAGTAATAATAGTATCATTAAGAGCGTCAACTGGGGTACCTCTTGTCCCAGGATATGGAACAAGCCCATATCAAAATGACAAGACAAACAAACACAATGAACAATCTCAACACCCTTTTTATTTACCATTAGATAGCTTTTTATTGTAAGGTGTATCACAGAAGGTTCACCATAGCATGTAAGTAAATTTCCACCATGAATGATGCATGGCTTAGATTAGCGGCCCAGGCGTCTCTCTAACCATTTATACAAACTCATTTAAACTCACTTCATTTCCACATTTATTTCACCCATGGTAAGCATCCATAAACAAAAGTACATGATATCAACTAAATGAAATGAAGTGCATGTTGAAAGCTTGCCATGTGACAGCACATATGAGCTAACTCTCAACCAAAGACATTTGTCAAGCCCACAACATCATAATTTTAATCACAATGGGTCATGTTTTATTATGCAATGAAAGTAAAGTGTGCATCAAGTTCGAGAGAGCTCTATAACCAACTTTTCCCATAACAATCAACAACATAAGCATTTTCATTCAGAGGTATAGATAACACAAATATCATGATAAACATACTCGGAATAGCATAAAGCTAATAGGTAGATATGGTGGACTCACTGGAAAAACTTTGGTTGAAGGTGTTGGAAACAAGTTTTTGCTTGTTGGAATTTTTGGGCTAGCAAGAGGGAGAAAGTTGACCATCTAAATGCATGCATGAGTGTCCATAGAACTAACTAATCCATGTTAAACAAGTAAATAACATTCAGCATCAAAACATGAATAAAAGATAGCTCTTGATAAAATACTTGCAAATTATTACTCATTAACAAGCTCATGAATCATGCAACTATATGTATCTTTTAAAATCAACTCAACATCCCTTTTCCCAATCTATAATAGCATCCAACATAATTCAACCCAAATTTCCAGTAGCTCTCTCATATATAAATGATAGTGTGGTGGTCTCACAAAATAAAAATCAAACCAAAACAAACAAAAAGACGCTCCAAGTTTATGCGATAAAGTGTTTCGATCGAAAAACAGAAGTTAGACGTGTGCAAACCGAGAGTGTGTAGGTCCAGTGGGGTTGTCTTCACATCCCCAAGCTTATGGTCTTCACCATCCTTGGATAGCTCTTGGTGCATCTCCTCTAATCCCTGTGAAAAAACTTCAAAACACCGTTTCTCCCATTTCTTTTCTGTGGGGTGCATTAGTAGTGATAAACAAATAGATTTCTTGCTGCATATAATCCTTGAACAAAAATTCATATGAATGTCCAGAAAGTGTATAATGTTGTATGCCTACTCATAAACTCAATTGGATCAAAAAGATTCAAGTTAAAAGTTCAAAGCATGCATCAAACAAAATGGGACAGAATCTGTCCAGAAAAACAGCAGCAGCAAAACGTATTTTTCTACCCTACTTAACTTTGTCGAAAAATTCCGAAAAATTCATGCATACAGAGGATGAAAAGTTGCAACTACAGTTCAAATATGAGCTCATTCGGAGTTACAGAATAAGAATTAAAAATCATACCGTGCACAGATTCGTGCAGGAATAAAATCTCCGAACGCTATAAGCAACTTTTTCAAACCAAAATGAGTAAAACTTGGCACTTTATTAAAAATTCCAGAAACTAAACTAAAACTAAGTCTCTTGTTACAGCAAGAGGACACAAAGAAAATCAAAATAAAAACAACCGGGTTGCCTCCCGTAAAGCGCTTTCTTTATAGCCATATAGCTAGGCTTCTTACTTGATGTTTATTGTGGACGAAGCTCATGAGGGAGCTTGAACTTTGTGTCCCTCTTCCTTGGGAAGTGTTCCATGCACTTCTTGTGTGGAAACTGAAACTTCACATTCCCTTCTTTTGAATCAATGATAGCACCTGTAGTACGAAGAAAAGGTCTTCCAAGAATAATTGGACTAGAGGTTTTATTCCCCATATCCATGATTAGAAAATCAACAGGCACAAATGTCATATGTAACTCTACCATAACATCACTTACTTTTCCTAAAGCATGTTTAATGGAATCATCAGCAAGTGCAAGTTCAATAGAGCATTTTTCAAGATTTTTAATTCAAGTACTTCATATAGTTCTTTAGATAAAACAGAGACACTAGATCCTAGATCAAGTATAGCATGGTGTGTCTCTTTTCCAATGGTTACTAGGACTTTGGGAATCCATATATCCCCAAGCTTAGGTGGTATCATAGCCTCTTGGTTGTACCTAGCAATCTTTTCTTTTAAACATGATTAGCAATATAAGAACCAAAACCTGCTTGGTTAACATTAATGGAAGGATCACTTGCAAATTTTTGTAAGATAGATATTAATTCATGCAAGCTACAATTCTTAAGTCAAGAATGGTTCCTTGACTTCACTAAGCATTTTAACTTTCTCAACTTTCTTTTCCTTTTTAACCCAAACTTGTTTCTTACCAGGAACTTTCTTCTCATGTTTAAATGATGGATCTTTCTTGGGTTTCCCATAAAAACGGTGTTCATAAATCATTTTAGTGATATTATGATCTACTTCAAATTTTTCATTAGGGATATTCATATTTTGAGGAAAGTTCTTAACACTAAATGGCCAAAAGGTTCTCTTTTTCCATTATGCAAGTTTTTATGTGTTTTTTTTAATTTTTTTTACAAAACTGAAAATAAAATGACACTAAATGATGCAAATCGAAATAACAAATGCAACACAAAATGCAAAACTGAAAATAAATATGCAAACCGAACTAAAAAATGCAAGACAATGACAAAACAAGATAAATTGCTTTGAAGGTAAAGATGGATAAGATGATGCTCACGTAGGTGCAACCTCCCCAAACTTAGGTGTTAGTACAAGTTGGTGATGAAGTTGACTTGGTGAGATATCCTTGGATAAACCCGGCGCTAGAAAACAGAGCTAGTGCAGGGGACCCTTGGATAAACCTTTCAGCAATGATTCCCCGGCAACAGCGCCAGAAAACAGTCTTGATGGCCCTTCACGTAGTTACCTGCGTGAAAAGTAAATGGGTTAGGTTGAGACTCCAAGTGCAGAGTGTGTAGTAAGTGGAAGACGTGTTTTCCCCACGAGGGGTGACTCGAGGGTTTAATATCGAACTCTCGGGAAATCAGTAGTGAAGATTTATCTTTCCTATCCTTCTTTTGGTTACCTACAAAACAAAGTAAATGTTTTGGTCCTCAACCTCACCTAGTGGTTGTCAAGCATAAGGTGTGAGAATGATATCAAGATAATATGCAATGCTAACAAGAAATAAATATGCAATGGTGGTAAATAAAAATGCAAGGATGGTGGTAGCAATGATAAATGATATTTTTGGGTTTTATATGATGAATGCAAGATGTAAAAGTGTTTTTGTATTTTCGGATTTTTAAATGGCAGCAAATGGAAAAGTGGTAAAAGTGGTTGGAAAGGTGTTTCTTATGATTAAAAATGGACCGGGGTTCATGGTTTCACAAATGCACTCTCTCTTTAATAAAGTGGTAGACAATGGAACACTAGAGTTGACATATGAGATTGCAACACAACCGTTTAATGACAAGTTATAATTATATGGGCATCACGTCCTAACATAGAGACCTTTTGGTTATTAGTCTCTCTTATACTCCACCAAGATGCGAACTAAATCATAACACCTCAGTAATTAAGATAACTCAGAGTATAGCAATAAGTATCATGACATGAAGTTAAAATAAGAACATGCTAGATCTAGTCATGGAGGAAGTGGCAATGGTCACACCCACATCTCCGGTAGCATGGTATTTCTTTTTATCCCTAGTGAGGCAACAAAGTAAGGTAAAACACCCAAGTGGATCGCAGAACTTTCTCTCACGTTCACTGCACTAGCCACCCCCCCGTTACTCCAACTAATGCACACGTTCCCCCTCACACGCTCTCATAAACATGCTTGATCATGACAAGTAAATAAGAACGGGGTACATAATATGCATCTACTTTCATAACTGAAACAAAACCATTGCAATCTCAAACATATATTAACTCATAAAAAGATCCACCACAAAGGTATTACATAGATGACCGTAATCATGTTCAACAGCTCATACGGTACTAATTAGTGAAGCTCAAGAGAGAGAGATACATAAGTTACTTCCACAAACCCATAGTCCAGAGGTGGACTACTCCCTCTTCATCATGGAGACGGTGGAGAAGTCGTTGGAGAAGATGGAGACCACGCCGACAGCGCCCCGCCGGAGTTTTCCACCTCCAATCTGCAGCTCCAGGTCTCTGTTTCGGTGTTTCTGTGTTTCGGCGGCGCTCTTTCCAGAGAACGTCGGGGGGCTATTTTTATAGTCGGTTTTAGGTCAAAACTGAGTCGGTGGAGGCAAGATCGACGGCAACGGAGCTCCGAGGCCCAAAAGAGGGGGTCCCACGCGGCCCAGGTACCTGGCCGCGTGGGCCGGGCCCACTCAACTTCGGCCTCCGACTTCCTTTCGTACGCTTCCTTGGCTCCTACGCTTTGTTCCTTCCAAAAACTGATGCCCGTAAAATATTAGGTCATTTGGACGTCGTTTGGGTCCCTGAAACATTAAAATATAGAAAACAGGGTTTTCTGACTGTGCAGGGTTAATTCCATAAAAATAGGAAACATACAAAATATTCCCAAAATCATTATAAAACAGTGATATAACCCTTATATGATGCAAATATGACTGGAATATAAGTAAAATAATGCAAAGTTTATGTATGCATTTTACATGCATCAGCGGGCAGCAGTGCGGCGGAGGGTAGCCACCCATCCCGCCGATATCCGTCCAGCTTTGAGGCTGTCATAACGGACCTCGTCCAACCCCCAACCTTCTTCTTCAGCGTCGCCGCTCCACCTACGCCCGCGGCTGTGATGCTCGGCGCGGTGGAGGCCGCGGCGCCCGTGGCAGACTTCCTCTTCGCCGTCTTGGTCATGGCTACGATGGCTAGGAAAGCAGAGCGCGAGGCAGGAGGAAGAAGTAGAAGCAGAGGCGGCGAGGAGCAAATGGCAAGTAAAATTGATTTACCACGCCGGTCCCGTACTTATTCCTACAGGCTACAAATCCCAACCGTTGATGACAGATCGTGGGTAGCAATCCACATCTAACCGTACGCGTGGCAGTCACGGAGGGCAACCGTCGCCGGCCACTTCGCCCACTACGCACGGGAATCTAGGAGACCATCATCACGTCGCCGTGAAAACCGCGCTTCAGCGGTCAAATCCAGTCCAAACGACACCGTTTTTTGGTCAGCACTGCAAAACTGGGCCCACGTATGTCATGTCCCATCGGTCATATTGCGCACACCACCGCCTATAAGATGGTGCAGTCGCCAAGAAACGTCACGTCTGACGTCACCGCAAGCATCTCCCTTACAAAGCATTCGAGTCCTCTAGACGCATAGCCGGTCACTCGACCGCCTCGTCGAGTTCGAGGGTGAAAATCAAAACTGAGGCAAAGCCGGTCGCTCGACCGCCTCATTCCTTTCGAGGGTGGAATTCAAATGTAGCAAATATGGTCACTCGGCCGTTTCATCGACTTAGCATGCATAACTCCCATCGGGAGCGAATTAATTTTTTTTATCGAATATTGCACAAATTTCAGAAAGATGAGATCATCCTCAACTGCAAGCAGTTAAGCATAATCTCGAGGGCTACTCCCATCGGGAGCGCTGTCGCGCACCCGATAAGACAAACGACACAAAGTTACTCAAAACAAGCAGTCGAAGATTATTTCGACTTAGCTGCTTAACTCTATCACAAATTCCCGGGATTGCGTCCGCCGCATATGTACCTCGGATGCTGCACGCACAGTATAAAGGTAAGACCCGCCGATCCGTCGGGCTGGGCCAGGGACCACTGTCAGCGGTGTAACCCCTGCAACTTTCCATGTCAACAGACATGAAGAAAATCCTAGCGGACGCGTTAGGTTGCAAAGTTATGCTGCAGACCGAACTCTGTAAGACCTCCGCGACATGAGTCGAATCTGACCAGCTTGTTCCATGTTCGAGTCCGGGGACTCGAGCTTGATGTAGGCTAGTAAGGTTTTGCCCAAAAGTGCAGTTAACTGGTCCCGATCCGTCGAGTGTACCAGGCCTACTGTGTCAATATCCCTAGGCATAACAAACAAAGCATTAGTCGACGAATTTCCGACTTAACATGTACATACGAGGCAGTCTCGGCTCATAAGTATACAAAACAATCAAATACTCACAACATACCTGATCTACCAGGAATATAGCAAAGTAAACAAAATATGACGTGCGTTACGGAGGAGTCCCTGCCCGATTCTTCGAGTCGACCAAGCACTCGGGGGCTAGTGATGGGGATGTACCCTTCGGGTGGTCTGCTATGAGGATACCTGGTGCACATACGAGCTAAGGCCCATGGACATACCTCGACCAAAGCCCACGATGGTGGCCCAAGAAGATGACGTATGCTCCAAGATTAGTAAACCCTAAGTCGGTTGGAACCTACCTTACCTGTAAACCTAGTCGGTTGCGAATCCCCGAGACCCAGCCTCCTATATAAAGGCTGGGAGGGCCGCCGATCTAGGGCAAGCAATACTCGAACCACCATAGCCCTTGCGAGATCATCATCTCGCCGGGACGCCATTGTACACCTCATACATCAATAATCAGACAAGTAGGAAGTAGGGTGTTACCCTCCGGGGGCCTGAACCTGGGTAAACCTCGCTTGTCAGCCGACGATACTACCAACACCACCACGTCTCTCCCCTCTAATCTTAACCCTAGGTATCTAACCATGGGTATTGATGAGTTAACCCCTCGTCAATCACCATTAGCCTCTTTTGTCCTCTGCACTGGGAGTTCATAGATACTCTGGACCTTAGAACTCGATCACTATCTTTGCAAACTTCCTCACGTCCGTGAGGGTCATGTATTCTCCGATGTGAATATACTCATCGGTGTAATCAGCCAGAATACCGTATGCGATCATTTGCATTGCTGCCAGTATCCTTTTTATATGCGCCAAGGCAAACATGATTCCTTCGATGAGCAACATATCGACAATTGGCCTTGCAAGCTTCGACAAGGCTACAAAAAAGACCTCGTCACATTCGATAACGCTTATGGAAAAGACGAGTGAGATATGTGTAAATATTGGCGAAATAATCCTTTATGAGCATTTCGTGGCCGAGAGCAAAGACGACCCATTTGGGATCGTGCCCGCTTTCTCTTCTTCTTCTCCTCCATTTCCTTCATCTGGTATCTTTTCTTACATTTTCATAACTCGTGAAATGATTGCCAATTTGCGACCTACCATAGGGTTGTTTATGCAAATAGGTATATGTTTGTGCATCAAGAAAAATTCCTCCATCTCATCACCGTCGAGCAAACGGTCCAAACCCAAATCGTCCAACGATGAAGAGCTCAGGGCGAAAGGAGAAGAGGTATCCTAGCTCCAAATTTAGGGGAAATGGTGGTGGGGGGGGGGGGGGGGGGGAATCTCTCAACGGCGCGACGAAGTGGGGGACATCTTGAATCAGAGATGGGAGGTGCCAAATGCAGCGAGGAGGTTTCACCCTGAAATTTCATGTTTTTCCGCCCAAAAACTGCAAAAAAGAAAGTTCACGCAAGATCCGATAGAGTTGCTGTAAGAGGTGAATAGAGCAGGGTTGAGTGGAGCTTTTCCAAACACACCCTAGTTTTTTTTTTTGCAAAACCCTAGTTTTTTTTCCCGCCAAATTAGGCCTGCTCATTACGCACGGAAACCACCGTTTCGACCTCACCCACCGGGCTGTTCATTTCAAAAGGAATCTCCAATCCATTCCCAATTCCCCTGCCGAGCGGGAAAAATATTTAAGCCCCAAGAGAAAGCCGCTGACCCCACGGAAACCCATTTCGAAATTCCAAATCGAAGCCCCGAGGCGAGTGCACGGAGGCGGAGGTCGCCGCACATCACATCTCAGGCGAGCTCGCGTTCCCCTTTCGATCTGCCCCCAAATCCAAGCGCGGAACGACTCGCCCCAGACCCCAGCCCCTCGCCTCGGCCGGGTCCCGCCGATTCGTGCTGCTCCAGCGGCGGCGAATCCGTCGCCAGTCTATCTACGGTGAGCTCCTATTTTCCTGCTCGTTTCGGCGTCTTAGCTAGAATTCGGGACGGCTCCGCGGGCGGGCTCTGATTTGGTCTCACTGAGGTGCTGATTGGGTTAGGGTTTTGCGAGGCGAGTACCAGCAGATGGGGGTGGAGGACTACCATGTGGTCGAGCTCGTCGGGGAGGGGTCCTTCGGGAAGGTGTACAAGGGGAGGCGCAAGTACACCAGACAGGTTCGCATCCTCTCCACTGGGTTCCGGTGGTACCATCGATTTGTGCATGTATTTTGTTGTTGTTTATGTTAAGTTTAATTAATCCCTCCCCCCATGTGATTTTGGTTCAGACGGTCGCCATGAAGTTTATTCTCAAGCACGGGAAGAGCGACAAGGACATCCACAACCTAAGGCAGGAGATAGAGGTAACTGCTGCTGCAGTAAATCATTTCTGTTTCAGGTCAACATCTGTAGGATTCAGGTTCCCTACTTGTAGCGATTTATCTGTAGCTGCAAATTACATCCTTCACTTATTTCTTCGGAACGTCGCATTACATCGCTATTGCTAATTATTGAGAGGATGCAAGGGTGACCTCAACCTTCCTCCAATTGTATGTTTTGGGGTGGGGTGGCCCGGTTGTATATAGAACAAGAGATAAGCATATAGCCAGAAGTTTACAGTAGTTCCCCATATAGTTGTATTTGTTATTTCACTGTGGTGTTTCTCATCTCACTTTACCATCTCAATGTTTGTTCTCATCAAACATTTTCTGTAGATTCTGAGGAAACTCAAACATGAGAATATAATTGAAATGATCGACGCTTTTGAAACCCCTCAAGAGTTTTGTGTCGTCACAGAGTTTGCGCAGGTATACAGCTACATTTTTATCAGCTTGCTTTCTCACCAATGATTGGTTTGGTTTTGATGCACTTTGGTTGGATTAAGTGTTAGTGGGCTAATGGCTGTTTCAGGGAGAGCTATTTGAAGTTCTCGAGGATGATAAAAGCCTCCCAGAAGAACAAGTTCAAGCAATTGCTAAGCAGCTTGTACGTACTCGACGTTGTCTTGTTGCTTATGCGTCATAGCAGTCTAGAACTTATTGCCTTCATGACTTGAGCGTGTGCCCCTCATTTCAGGTAAAAGCATTGCATTACTTGCACTCCAATCGTATTATCCATCGGGATATGAAACCTCAGAACATCCTTATTGGAAAAGGATCTATTGTCAAGGTATATTCCATTCTGTGTATGGTAATAGTTTTAGATCACCACAAGAAGTATTTTGGAATTTTGTTGTATTTACATGCTTCAGTTACAAAAACTTCTCTACATTTTAGTCTGCCTCGCTGGCGCTGCCTTTTTTATTTCTTCCCCCCTTCCATTTACAGAACCACTACATCCCTCAAGTTAAATAAAACAGTTTTCATTCTAGTCATTATGTAAAATATTGCTTAATCGATACAAAGTTATAACTTACACAGTGCAATAGTCTAATTTCCATGGTTCGATGGAATAAGTTGCTCGGATAGCCATGTCTTTCCATAATACAAAAAGAAGTATTCATCTCAGTAACCACAATCCTTGCGTCAAAGATCTAACTGATGACGTCGGAGAATTTTAACTACCGTTATTTATGGCATTTTCTATATTGTTTACTGTTCTAGTTCCAGTATTTATGATCCATTACAGTATTATGGTTGGAGTTCCGACTGAATTTCTTCCTGTTGCATTCACAGCTTTGTGATTTTGGGTTTGCTCGTGCCATGTCAGCCAATACTGTTGTGCTACGCTCTATAAAAGGTACCTTTCATCTTTGGTTGCTAGCTTAATTTCTCACAAAATCATTTCCTTCCTGTATGCGTATGTTGGTATCTTTCATTCATTACTGAACAGAAATTGTCATTGATCTTGTAGATCACTGGTGTAGACTTGTACTGGCTATCGGGCATGAGCATTAAGTTGTTAATTTTGGAACATAAAATGTATGCTTGTGTTAGGATTAAATTTATAGATACTGAATTTATCTGGAGTTATCATTAGATTTTGGAGTTGACTTCATATTTCATTCTTGGGTCACTTTTATGTCATTGTTTAACATATATGGCTGCTTCTAGTTGAGCATCTCATTGGTTCTTGTTTAGCTTGTTGTGGCATATAGTAATACAATATGGACATTTTCCTAGTATTTCATGATAATTTCTGTGACCCTTTTGCCAGTTGTCCATTTCACTAAGCATGCTTCTCTCACCCAGGAACACCATTATATATGGCTCCAGAACTTGTTAGGGAACAACCGTATAACCACACGGCAGATTTATGGTCCCTTGGGGTCATCTTGTATGTAAATTCTTCTTTTCTTCCTATTACACATTGTTACTTGCAAATAGTCTCTTGTGTACTCTGTATTCTGCTGCCGTGTTTCTTCTACTGTGACCTGCGCCATAATGTCATTCCAACAATGCTTGAGCTAGAGAATGTTTGGAATGACAGTTATACTGCAAACATGGTTAGAGATAAGTTAAACTAAAATAATTAATTGTTAGTCCAAATATGCTCTAGTGCAATCACGGTATGAAGTAAGAATGAGAACAGCAATCAATTTGTTTTATTTCAGCTTAATATCTGAGCCCATGTCAGTTTGGTGCATACGCATTTTGTCAGGTGATCTAACTTTTTGTTTATAAATTCTGAACACCGCTGGCTATGTAATTCCATACTCATTTTTATTTACCTTACTTTATCCAGATGACCATACACAATTTAATCATAATGAGCCCATCTTGTTTGTATGTTTAATTATGGCTTTCTGTGGCAAGTGCATGCTTTTTACCCTTTCTATAATGCATCTTTTTGTTATAATCTAACTTGCTTGCTTCAAGGTACATTGTACCGTAGTTCACATTCACAGTTAAACTTGGTTTCTACTTTGTGTTTGATAGTTTATCACTTTACCTACTTTCAACAAGCTAACTTTCGTTTCAATGGCCAGGTATGAATTATTTGTTGGTCAGCCCCCCTTTTATACAAATTCAGTCTATGCACTTATAAGACACATTGTCAAGGTTGGTCTGTTTACTGCTTGTTTCCAAATATTTGCTCTTTGAATTTTGCTGTTGAAAAAACTGATATATGCTCTCTCTGCACCGTGGCAGGATCCTGTGAAATATCCAGATAATATGAGTGCAAACTTTAAGAACTTCTTAAAGGGTTTACTTAACAAGGTCCTAACTGATATTTTATTTCCTACTACAGTACAGTTATAACCTATTAAATTTACTGATCCCTCCTTTTCTTCACTAATGCTTTATATGGTGTTAAACCGTTAACAGTTGCCTCAAAGTAGACTAACCTGGCCAGCATTGTTGGAGCACCCGTTTGTCAAAGATGATTCAGTTGAATTGGTAAGTGTAAGCGCCTTGAATTATTTCTTCTGGATTTCCGAGAAAATAGATTCTCGAAATAAGAAACCATATGTTTGGATACCACACTTTTATGGTGAAGCTAATGATTTTTTTTCATTTTTCTAGGACACTCATTCCACACCTTTTGAAGTGAAAAGATCTGTGGCCACACCGAAGGAAGATGAAATTCAAACATCAAAGAACCAATCTTCTGCTGTTGAACCACCAAGTAAATGGTTTATTTGCTAAAATGTTCTCAGGCTTAAGCATTTAGTAGAGTTCCACATGTTAACTTAAACCTATATGAATATTTGGCAGGTAGAAATACTGTTACCAATAGAAAAATGACAACGATAAACAAAAAAGCAATAAAAAAGATGGCACTACGCCAGCTACCGACAATTATCATGGTTCATCTCCTGGTGCTATTTCTGGTGCTCCATCAGGTGTGTTCTCTTCCAAACACAAGTTTGAATTGTTAGTAATATTTCTTGTGGCACTAGTTTGATCAGAACAGTAATGGTTTTGTCTATGTAATGTACAATTGGATGACCTATTGATATATAGTTCTCAACATGTGGGAATATAATATATATGGCAGACAAATGCATGTCTCAAGCTATTAGGGTATGTTTACTTTGACATCCAAATAGCCCCACCAGAATTTTGGCATGACAGAAGCAAGGCATGAGCAAAATTTTGCTACGTTGCTGTTGTTTGGATGGTAGCCGATGTACCGTCCAAAATTTTAGCAAAATAGACCTCTGTTTGGTTTCTAACCGTTGTGACTCGATGATAAGTCTATTTAAACAGGTCTATCAAACAAATCTGAGAAAATTTGCAGATCAAAACTAAGATGTAGTTTCGTCAGAAAACAAAAATGATGGTACATGGAGATTTTTTTTACTGGTTTGTAGTCATAGTAAATATTTTTTAGGAAGAGAGATTTTATTAATTAACCAGGACTTACTCGTTCATGCAGAGTGGTACATGCACATCCTATAAACCACAGATTCCATCCTTTGTAGCTGATTGGGACAACCTATGAGCAATTTTATTACACTCTCTCTTTATCTTGCGTACTTGCACAGCTGGTCGAAGCTGCATTGATCAATGCCTTGATATCACGAATAATCGGACCCATGTTGTCAAAGAAAAAAAAAACCTGGAACGACCATCAGTAGTAGCTGTAGCTTCTTAAGGATTTGCTTTCATTAATCGTTGACATACCTACTAAACAGCACCACTTGTCTACTACATTGCAGAGTGTACAGCTTTAGATAAGCTGGAAAAAACTTCACAAACAGTAAACGGTGCTGGCAGCATTATTGAAGATAGTGAAGCATTGTTGACTATCCTCAGTCCCATAAAAAATTGGTTGAGCAATCCTCCTAGTTCCCCAAGGTAGGTTAAATAAACTCATGCTTTTGCATTCAACATTAGTTATTCATATTATTGTTTTTATTGTATTAAAATGAGTAAAGAAGATAGCAAAGTTACATTATGGTTTCTATCCACAAATATCCATATAATTTCTGAAGAACAGTGCTCATACTTTCTTCTGTTAGTTTGTATGCATCCTATCACTTCTTCATGTGTGTGTTTACCCAAGTTTGACATCATTTTATTGTACTTTCTAATCTATAAGGATTTAGCCTTGGCATTGTCCCAAACAGATTATTTAGATGAGAAGCTTGCATTGTAGAACTGAAAACATCTCACAAAGAAAAAGTTACCAGCTGTACTTTGTCTGATTTATTGTCATTCTAACTACAATCTTTGCTTGGTCAACTTTCACAGGGAATTGGATTTTGATGGTGCAAATCAGTCACTCAGAATTATTAAAAATCTAATTGAAGCTGGGTCTTATCACTCTTGTGCAGCAATTGATGACATCATCTCTATGTTTCTTGAGTTTACAATCTCATTATCAGAACGAAGCTTTCAGCTGCTTACAGCCTTGCAGTGAAGGTATTTACATAGGAGATCCAGCATTTCATTTTCACTTGAAATATTGACTTGGCCAAGTGAAACAGAAATTAAACTCCTCATTCTTTTGACATACTAGTATATAAAGTACATGCTATGCAAATAATAGTTTTGAGAAGATACAAGTTAAAATATTTTATGTTATAATCTGTACTGTTTAACAATGATTTTTTGGCAGTGCCTAGCTATAGCGCGTAAGCTCCTCGATACAAGTGAAGGTGCTGTGCTAAGTTCTTATGGCAGACACTGGTCCTCCCTGTATGATCTTTATTCACAGGTCACGCTTTGCTACTCCCACAGGCTCCATTGTCTGATGTGTTTTTTTTTCTTTTGTCCTGACTAGCTAAAGGTTTTGATCTGCAGATTCTAGCTTCCACAGTTGATCCATCTGGAAGAATATCCCGTGAGTCGACTGCATGTCTTGCTCTGATGTTATCTCGGGTTATTTCTGTGTTGAAAATGAGTATGTCCAGTGAGGGCCCAATGAAGTCGAAGAAAGTCTCGTCAACATTATTGATCATGCAAGGAAGTCACAATTGCTAGAACTCTTGTGTGAGTGTCTAATAGCTTCAGGTTCAGACATAATATCAGGTTCCACTAACATGGTACCAGCAGCATGTGAGGCATGCAAGGCTATTTGGTATCTAGCTCATGCTGTTGACATTGTATCCCTTGGTGCACACCAGTTTTCATTTCCATTAGCTAGTTCATGGCGACAAGGCCACTCAAAGTTGGATGGTAAAATGCAAGAACAAGATTCGTCACCAGATTCAAACTCTAGCAGCCTGATAAACATATTTGTAAAATCATTTCTGGCTTCACGACCAATGCAGGTTGCAGTTTACCACTGCTTGCATAATGGTCTAGAGTCAGCTATTCATGCTTCTCTTCAGGTAATTCTTTCATGCTTGTTAACCTATCACCTATGTGCAAATAAGTTTCTCTGCGCAGCTTCTTTTGAGTGGTAATAGCTATCCTTGTTATAGGCCTAGCAAAATGCTAATAGTATGAGATGAAAAATTCATTTTCTTGCTTCGCTCTATAGACTAAAGTGCCGGATAGTCAATGGTAAACAGAAGATCTATGGTTTTCGATGAAAAATTGCGTTTCAACTTACATAATAAGTTCTGCACTTACTTGCAATGTTTCCAACGTATTACTGCTTTTTACTCCATATGATCTCGTCTGCTTGTGTGCAAACCACAAGCAGCCTCACCGATGCTCTGACCTTATATGGTCCAACTATGCTACATCTATATGTTATGATTCTAAATGCACCTAAATGTTTCTTTGCAGCTCATCGCAAGGGCCTGCCTGCTGAATCCATCTTTCTGTGCTATTATGTGTGGTCCACTGAACTCATCATCGGATGCCAATGAAGTAGAATATGGTGGAGATGGGACAATTGTATCTGATATGTTCTCGTTGCTGTCACTGTGTGGCTCATATTTGAACAAGGAGTCAAAGCAGAACAGTAATCAGAAATGCAAACTGTCCAATCCTCATGCTCTAGTAGTGCACTGTTGTCTGGCATTGGCAACAATAGCTGCGTGTCTGAAGTTGGAAGGGAAATCTTCAGCATCAGTTATTTTAACAAGTTCCAACAAAAAACAGCGGTCCCGCCTTTCTGTTCTCGCGCACCTCTCTTCAGCCGATGATACGTGAAGAGTTGCCTGCAGCCACACTGTGCATCTGCAACACTCGCACTATCAACGCTTATTTCACTTGAAAATGGAGGGCAAACCAGATCTTCTCTATGTGAAACTGCCCTTGCTTTGTTTCCTCGCATGGCAACACTGCACACATTGCTGAAGCTTTGGCTATCTGATGGAAGCGAGGAACTTTGTCGCTATAATGCTGGCTTGCTGAATCTGTTTGGCCTTCGTGATGGGAGTATTGGGCTGTTAGAGACTAGACTGAAATGGGGTGGGCCACTGGCTGTCGAACAAGCCTGCTCTGTTGGTATCCCTCAGCTCCTAATTCGCTTGCTTACTGACGGATTCTCCAGGGAACCCTCTGATGGGAAAGAAGGTTCAACACACCGCAGTGGGTTATCACCATTGGGAGTTGCCTGGACTTTGTCTGCTTTATCTCAATGCCTTCCTGGTGGTGTTTTCCGTGAAATTTTGTATAAAAAGGAACATGTAAAGCTTTTGACTGGCATGCTGTCTGATATGCACCTGAAGGCGTTGGCAGCTTGGACTGGTCTTGGTGGCGGGAAAAGAGGAGTACGGGAACTGATAAATTCAATTGTTGATATTTTGGCATTTCCGTTTGTCGCAGTTCAGAGTTCTCCAAACATGCCATCAACAGCGGCATCCATGAATAGTGGCTTTCTCCTCAACATTGCATCACCTGGGGGAAGAATTGGTACTGAGAACAAGGAAATGCTCAAAACAATAGAGCATAACATGCCTCAATACATTCAAGTCCTCCTGGAGGTCTTATCAACTGACTCTAATCTTGTTCTTGTTCAGTAGTACACATTTCCATAACCTTACTCTTTCTTCTTTTCTTTCTCAGGTTGGTGTTGCTGGATGTATACTTCGGTGTCTTGACTATCTCAATATGGAAGACATAGCAAGGCCCTTGGCCATTGTGGCCAAAATGGTGGGCTACCGCCCACTTGCGTTGCAGCTTCTAAGAGAAGGTCTTCTAAATCCATGTAGAGTAGCAAAGCTACTCAAAGGTCCTCTTGCTAAGGAAACTCTACTCGACATCCTCATGATTGTTTCTGATCTTGCTCGCATGTCAAAGGTTTGTGACTCTGTTGGCCTGTTTGCACATGTCTTGGTTGCGTAAAGATGTCACATTGAGATACCAAAGCATTGTTGGATACACATATAATGACAAAATTTACGCTATTATCTCAGGACTTCTACGAACCCATTGACAAGGCAGGCATGGTTGAATTTTTGAAGAACTTTCTATCGAATGAGGACCCTGATATAAGAGCGAAAGCTTGCAGTGCCATTGGCAACATGTGCCGTCACAGTCCCTACTTCTATGGTCCATTTGTAAGACAATATTTATTTATTGATTTTCAGATTCAAATTTTATGGCAGGATACTTAACCTTGTTATCTGGGAACAGGCAGCAAATAAGGTGATTGAGCTTGTAGTTGAGCGGTGTTCTGACCCTGACAAACGGACGCGCAAGTTTGCATGTTTTGCTGTAAGTTCGTGAACACATGTTTCTGATTGTTGTATTTTTATCTTCAGACCTGGATGATAACCCTCAATACTGCTAATGTTTTGGAGATTGCTTTTGGACCCTGATTAGCTGTTGCTATTTCAGGTAGGCAATGCTGCTTATCACAATGACATGTTGTATGAAGAGCTCAGACGGTCTATACCTCAACTCACTAAGCTACTTCTTGCTCCAGAGGAAGATAAAACCAAAGGCAATGCTGCAGGGGCACTAAGTAATCTCGTGAGGAACTCTGACGTACTCTGTGAAGACATTGTCTCCCAAGGCGCTATTCAGGTTTGGCACACCTTGCCTACTTCTCATGACTCATGTTCTGTTTTTATCCCGTTACTAAGATTTTTTACTTTTGGCATAGAGGGAGGAAAAAACCGAGCTCGACATTTTCGTAAATTCTTATCCCCAATTTAGTGAAGCTACTAACTGGCTATAATTGGATAAGATGATTGTTATCTTAGTATTAGTAAAAGTGGCAAATAGTCTGTCATCGCTTTATGCCGGCTAGTTCTTCTGTATTCTGACATGCATGTTCAAAAAGTGAAACGCATGTTGTTGTACCATGTCTCGACAAAAACATTGAGATGAGTAGATGACAATTTTCAAAAGCCCAACCTAATGCTCTGGTCTTCTATCCAGTGTTAAATTGCTTATTCTTAAGTTCTGGAACGGTAGCTCTGAGGCACTGATCACTCGACCTATTCATGTGCAGGCTCTATTGAAGCTGGTCAGCAGCTACTCAACGGTTGCCCTGAGCCCCAGCAGAAAAGATGCTCTGACTGAATCGCCACTGAGGATCGTGCTCTTCGCTCTGCGCAAGATGTGCGACCACACTGTCTGCAGGCTCTTCCTGCGGTCGTCAGAGCTGCTCCCGATCATCGTGCACCTCAGGCAGTCGCCCGATCAGACGATCTCCGAGTACGCTTCTGCCATCGCCAGCAAAGCGTACCAAGCCTGAACGTTATTCCTTGCTGGTGCAGCGCGAGGGCCCTTGTAATGCAGTACTCGTTCAGTTTTGCTGAACAATCCTGCAATGCATTTTGTTTCGGGATCGTGTAATTTAGAACAGCATCACGGGTCAGCGTACCAAATTGTGTGTATGTAAGGTCTCTTTTGCCATGTATATACACATATATATGCAGCACCAAACAAAGAAGTCTTGTAATCACGTGCCATTTCTGTACTGTCATGCTAACCAAGAGCTTCATCTGTCGTCACATAGACCACATGGATTTGCATCAGTACTTTTGGCTTCAGAAGAGCCAATGGGGCACCTTCCTGGGCAGCGATCGCTCTTCGATCGTCTTCAGGCTGGGCTTCCATGGGACGCGCTTCAGCTCCTGGCTCAGGAACTCCGGCTGGTAGTCTCCAAGACCACTGCCGTCGCCTCGTCCTGCTGCTCCCTTGCATCGGACCTCATGGACCGGGAACGTGCAGTGTCCGGGACGCCGCGAGAGCGCGCCGGGCCTCATCGACAGAGACCCTGCCCCTGGTGGCCGGGAGCAGGACGTACACCCCAGCACTGTCCAGCACCTCGTCGGCCGGCAGCGCGGCCACCTTGGCACTGCCGGCAGTGGTGGAGACTAGGCGTGCGTCGACGACGAAGTGGAACGGATGCTCCACCATGAGCTCCGCTACGGACATGGGCTCTCCCAGCGCCCGGACGCTCCCGTCAGGCAGCACGATCTTACCGCCTCCGCCGCCGCCTGCCGAAGCGATGTTGCCCATGACAACGGCAGCTTTGCAGAGTGTGGTACTGTGGTTTGCTCTTGGCTGTAAGAGGATTGGGACGTGGAAGGCAAGGCAATGTGGGGTATAAAAATGCTGGCGGTTGCGAGGTTCAGTTCGTGTGTGGACTCGGTGAGAAATCTTAAGCTATGGAGGGTTCGGTGAGAACGTGATCGAGCCAGCTGCTCCGCTAGCTCCAAGGTCGCTGCCTGGCCGGTCACGGCGCGGGGCCAACGCCGTCGCCGGCGGACCGGTGACCAGTGGCGGAGCTAGAGAAATGGGGATCGGGGTGCACAATGGTATCAAACTGACAAACATCAATTGGCACATAAGATGAAAATTTGCTAATTTACAAAGAAAACAAAATTTACCCGGTGTCCAGTGCAACCCCCTTGCTGCAACAGGCATGCTACGAGTATGTATATATCTTTGTTTTTCGAACAAAGGAGGGGCCTCAAAGGACCCCGAATCAGCTATAAAAATTAAAACGGCGAAGCTACAACTGCAAAGGACCCAGAAAGAAAAAAAAAAACGGAAAGTGCAAATGGAGCCGTAGCTCCATGTATCTCGTTTTTTTTCAAAATTTATAATCGGCATTTTTTAGCTTCCAAACATCAAGAAACACATCCCAGATGTAGATAGTGTCGAGATCTGTAAGCGTGCAAAATTTTAAATCAAAATTCATTATGTTCTGAACTAAAAAAAAGATAAATCTAGCCAAATTTCATTTTTTTAAACCGTAATGTTCACCACCCAGATCCAGCCATTTAGCATTTTCGTCCAGTCCACGGTACAACGAATGTTGAGCTGAAATTTTACACGCTTATATATTTTATCACTATCTACTTGTGGAATCTTTTCCTAACTTTTAGAAACATAAAAATACAAAATTTGAATATCTATCTATCTATTCTATTATATACTAAAATCAAGATACGGTTCTTTAAAATAGAGGTAGATACCACATTAATCCACATCATTTAAATTAATTTTAACACTTAGATCTGAAATCAGTGGTACAATTTAATGAAAGATTATTAATTGTGTAACGGTGTATTTCCGCTTGACACGTTCATATCTGATTTGTCTGATACAACCAGGATTTAGTAAAACGTCACGAATATGTATGCATTGAAAAAAATCCAAATATTTGTGAGTTTGCCACACGTACACGTTGAAAATAGATAAAGACGTGTGCACCACTAACTCCTCATTACGGCTAAGTACACCCTAGGTCACCCTGAGTCAAAAAAAAAAAAAAAAAACTACACAGCAGCTTTTTTTTTTTTTGAGAAAACTACACAGCAGCTTGTAGAAAGAAAAGACGAGCAGAGGTGTATATAGTTACGTGTACAATTCTACAAGAATTAGGAAGATGCTGGTAATTAGATTCCAATAATGAACTATACCAAATATTCAAAACATATTTTTGCTACAGCATTTCCCTTAATATTTGTGCGTCCTAATATTTAAAATAGAAAGGTAAGTTTCTACAAAGGTATGAAAATATAATATTATAAAACCAATATATTTTGTTTAAAATATACTATTTATTCAAACTTTTCTTTTGAATTTGCGTGTCCGACGGTTATGGAATAAAAAGGCAATTTTCTACCTACACGTAAGAAGATATAATATTAGAAATTCCATTATATGTTTTTTAAATATATTATTTTTGGAGCGTTCCTTTAGAGTTAATTTGGCGCGTCATACTGTTTCAAAAATTCAAATGGGTATGTTCTTACACAGTTGTAAGATAATATAATTTTTTACATATTCTTTGATAGATAAAAAAATTGATGTTTCATTACCTATTTCTTATTTTTGAAAACATTAGTTTTAGCATATAGTATTACTAGAGCGTTGCCCTGTAGGAGTGCTAGGTAGTCCGACCAAAAGAAAAAAGAATAGATCGATCGATTTCGTTGGCAAAGACGACTCGCCGTCCTGAATCGATTTTGTTCTTTGCGGCCTCGGCTAGTCCTTACCTTCCAGGTCACGCTGATTTGATCGACGCTGAGGAAATAAGGAAAATAACTAGAAAAGTGCAACTGAACGTCCAGAAAAGTGCAACTAAGTACGAGCTGCAATTTTCTCCGAATTAAGGTTGCACTTTTCTAAGTGGGCAAGATTTTTGAAACTTGATCCCATTTTGACGTCACAATATTTCTTTTGCCTGTCATTTCCATGTTGTTGATAATTACTTGCTATATTATTAGTATTTAGCTACGAGATTAAAATAACTTGGTTACACTATTAAAAAAAGTAATACTTGCATAATAGTATTTTTTTCGACATGATATCGCTCTTTAGTTGTTGGAAACATCTGAATAATTGGTCTCTAGCTTTTCATAACATTACAATATCTAAGAACATGTACACAATCTGGTAACTATATTCTACTATCATGGTAATTGTTCGTTGTTGATCCGATAACTATAAAATATATCACGACACATAGCAATACATATTTTTGAAAATGTACAAAAACATGTAAATTCCAACAACACAACAATAAACACCCATCAAGATTCTGAAACTTGTCGACACACTGTTCACTTTATTTTACTTAGCTCGATGATATACAATAGTGAAGAAGCTCGAATCTATCCCGAGGTGGAGGTTAGTTATTACCAGTAAGATCAAGTGTGTCATTTACATGAAGAATACTGACCCCCCGTTGGCAATCGTGGAAGTTTCGAAGAAGAGTCCATGTCTGGATGAACATCATGGTATTGTTACTTCGCACGGAAACACAAATAAGTTCTGTCGCAAATCCCGATGCTTCCAAGTCCTAAGTTGGATGTAACTTTCAACAATATTGCAAGAGCAGTTCTAACTAAGTGCAAAACTCTACACTGCATCTAATCGTGGTGTACGCTAATATGAACATGGCAACGACTGGGCTCTCCCGACCTTCGATATGCATGATGCTTCTTTGTGAATTATAATCATAGTCCATTTCTCTTCTCATGCTTAAATAAGAACCCCATTAATTACAACTCGATACTATGTGGTGCAACAACCATGTGATGGATGCTTTTATGCAGTTCATTATTGGAGCACATTGACATTATTGTACTGGTGTGACCTTCACATCCCCCAGTGAAGTAGCTCCCTGGGAATTGTCACCAAGGAGGTAAAACAAGCCTAAGATACCATGTTTTTTCTTCAAAAAGAGAAGTGTAGGTCTTTCCATCAGTCGATGCACACAAACTTTTTAATTACGAAGTTTGCAGAATATACAATCATGTGTAGACCAAAAATCATCATTTGTAAACGCCTTACCCAATTCTCTCCGTCCAAAGAGAAATCAAGTAGTGACTGTAGCCGGGCAGTGACGTGTGGTTCCATCGCTGGTTTCCACAGTGGAAGTACTGCTTGCCCGTAATCGCTCCGTCCTTGCCTCACCACTCCGTCGATTGTGTCAGAGAACATCAAGAGGGTGGTCGAAGAGATTTGCGAAAGCGAGAGTTTATTATTATGTGCAGAAATACAGTATGTCCGGGCTATAGTGGAGCTATGTCTGCCACGCGTGCTCTGCATGTGCGCTCACTGCGGAGCAGCATCCCAAGTTTGCTCCGACGTATTCATACTTGGATCAAGGTGAACCCGAATGCTAAGCTGATGTCACTTTAAGTATTTAGGGCAACTCCAACGCGCCGACCCATTTGGTCCGTTTGTGTCCGATTCTGTCCGATTTGGAAATAAGGGCGGTCCAACGCACTGACGTATTTGGCCTGACGTCCATTTTTATGTCCGCGCGGACCCAATTCCGGCCCTAATTTGAGCTGAAATTGCGTCGGCGTGGACACGCGCGGTTGACCGCGCAGCGCTCCCCTTGACTTCCGCCTGGCTCGCCCGACAGTCACACGAAACCCTCACTCCCGCCTCCCAGCTCCCACCCCGCAAAAACCCTATGGCCGACGATGGAGAGGCCGCAACTGCCACCACCACCGCAGCAACCAAGAAGGGCCAAGCGCCGCCGCCTTGCTCAAGCCAAAGAAGGATCTCACCCTGGACGAGAAGAAGAGGGAGGCGGAGAAGCAAAAGAATCGCCGGTACAACTTGAAGCACAAGAACACCGTTGCGCAGCTTGAGGCCACCATGGCCGCGAAGGCCGCTGCAACAGCCACGGTGGAGGCCGCCGCAAAGGCCGCCGCCGACACTGAAGCCATCGCCGCCAAAGCCACCACGGTCGCTCTCATCATGCTCGGGCTCGCCGGCGATCAGCCCCCCGCCATATCGGTCGCGGCTGCCAGCTCCGCATCGTCGGCCAAGCCACCGAGGAGGCCGTAGCCGTCCGTCTCCACCACGCCGTCGCCCACGTATGGGTTCCTGCCCGTCGCCTCGCCCGGTACTGCCCGACCGGCAAGTCTTGCCTTTTCGCTTCACCGGAAATGGGCGATTCCAGCAAGGGCGGGCCAGCAGTGCCTCCGCTCGATCTGAACCTCGGTCTTCCGGCCGGTGGCATGGCCGTGCCGGCTAGGAAGGCGCTAGGGGTGGTCCCTGCGGCCAACCTCTTAACCGCCCGCGACCTGCTCGGCGAAATGACGCCCCCCAGCAGGACGACGCTAGGTACTACGAGGAGGACAATGGGGACGCGTTTATGGCCGACATGATCTACAATGGTGCCATACCTATCGAAGATCAAGAGACCCAAGACCCGGCCGGAGGCCAGGAGTCCATTGATGGTGTCTACATCGACGAAGAGCCATTGTTCGAGGAGCTCACTCAGATTGTCGGCTAACAAAGGAGGCGCCATAGCATGAGGACGATAGCATACTCCATGGAGGAGGACAAGATGCTTTGTGAATCATGGATGGAGATGGGGCAAAACGCAATCTTGGGGGGGAGGGGGCGAACAAAAGGGAACGGCCTTTTGGAAGAGGGTTCATGATCACTTTGAAGAGCAACGGAGGAGAGGAAGCGCCGGGATAGAGAAGAGAACTCCTAGAACTTCCTCGAGATACAAAAGAGGAAGCTTGAGATTGAGGAGGAGAATGCCCGCTCTAGTGCCATCGAGGTGAAGGCCAAGGCTAGGGAAGTTGAGCACGCTTTGCTCACCGAGGAGACCCGGATCATGACTGCCGATCTTGACATCTTGACCCCTCAGAAGAGGGCTTGGTTTGATAAGAAGCAGAAGTGGTTCATGGAGCGAGATGATTGATCATCTCATTTGTGATAAATGGTTGATGGACGTTAAACTAGGGACATGGAAGTGTGGCCTCATGTAATATTTTGGGTACACTATTCGTATGCCGGCAAAGCATGACATGACTTTGCTAAACTTGCTAACTATTTGTTGTCGGCAAGCAAGTTAATTTGCTTCTTTCAAATTATTTGCATGACTATGTTTAACTAGATTCGAACTGCTTGTTGCTTCTTTGAATTTCTTGCCCGTGGTTGCCACCATTTATACAGATCATTTAAAGGATATTTATATCCATACGAATTTGATCACAGTAATCAGAACATCATACAATAAAAGTCTTAAGCAACAAGAAGCTCAAAGCAATGGTGAAGCACACCCGGATAAGTAATAGAGAAATTGACACCGCATCTAATACATAAGTTTTGATCACATAGAATTAGTAGTAAATACACAAGTCTTCTGGAACACATGATGAGTTTTGTGTACTCAACAACGAATTCTAAGAGGCAGAAGTAGCTCGCCTCAACAACATTAACAATGAGTACATGCCAAACTAAATAACCTAAGATAAGCAATATATGTTGAACATGTTATTCCAGGACATAATAGAAGGCCTGAGTCTTACGTAGAAAATACAAAACCAAAGCACAAATACATCAAATCATTTAAGCACTGCCAAGCAAGTCTCAAATTGCCAAAATTGATCTTGCAAAAGTTCGGAGCATCAGACGGCATTGCCATAGATAATCTTGCAATGAGCATCTATAATATGCATAAAATATATAACCTAAGAAAACCCTTCAAGTCAGTATGTAAGTGAATTCTTATAAACAGAAGGACAAACCATTCATTGTTGCTCTGATTTAAAGCGAAAGGCAACAAACAATTTTGTGTTTCAGAATTGAGAGTATCACTCTATACTTTGAACTAATGTCATTAATTCATATAATGTAGCAACATTTTATGTTAAAGTTCTAAAACCGATAGCCACAACATTACATAGCATCGATTCAGGGGCCTAGAAGAAGGGTGTCATTGCATATTTCTAAAATAAAAACAAAAGTAGCAAAACATTAGGGGTGTGGTTTGCCGTGTGACTTCTAAAAAGAAAACCAACAAGGAAAGTAATATATAAATTAGCCTGCTCCTTGCCGAGTACATGCACTAAGGCCAACTGATGATAAATCTATAATTCTTCATTGTACTCAAATGTAAATATCACTTCAAAAAGTAATTAGACAACTTCTGAGCGGAGCTACATGTAGGTCAGAGCAAGATAAAACTAATCCTAACTAAAAGATACAAATAGTTCTTAGTGTGTTCTCATCCAAAGCATCTATGGCACATAGCTATGTTTATGCATTATGAATCGAGAAATGCCTTCTGCCTTTTTCTCTTTCAGCTCTACCTAATTTGGAGAACACAATATAGCATTCCAAAAATGACAGGAACCCTTGGTGCTTCTAGTAGGATAAATTTGGGATGATATAACAGGAGATTAATTTTAGTGGGAAACATTTTAGCATTCGTGATTCATCGAATTCCACTAACTTCCAAACATGTTTGCAATAAAAATAGCACCTGAACAAACACATGCATGGACCAAAACTTGGGGAATGAAGACAAACCAGACTATACGGGCAAATATATATTTTGGGTTTATTGCAAAACCAAACTATCAAGTTAAATGAAATCTCCATTCACCATATAACTGAGATGCTAAAACAGGAATAATGCAAGCAAATATATGGAGAACCACATGCATGTTTCTTTCTTTCATTCAGTTTCCTTCCAGTTTTACGTGAGCAATTTTGGACTGTTCATAAACCTATCTGTCTTAAACCAGGCTATAAGGCTGCATATACTATACACGTTTGATGTGTTATATGCCATGTGAGTACATAAACTAGGCTATGAGGCTGCATATACTATACCTGCTGAGAAATGAAAATTTTCACACCGAAAAGGAACAGCAACAGATGAACGAACGATCCTGAAACCTACAAAAGGGCAAAAAGCTTGTAAGCCATGATAAAAAATAACACACACAACACTTGCAGCAAAATAACCGAACCAATAAGCAGCAAAGAATAAAAGTGTTAGCTAAACAGAACACGCAACCAAAGAACACGCAACCAAAGCTAAGCAAAGCATCAAAGCATGAAAGCATCAACTACTAATTACTGGAGAACTATCATTCTAACCAATGACCATCAATAAGTAACCCTTGAAACATTACCTGGCAATTATGCAATCAAGGTTATAGCTATCCATTGCATATTTGTGTAGTATACCAGGGTGTCCGAGGGTAAAAACAGGCTGCATAAGAGACTACAATACGTCCTACTTTTTATATATTAATCCTATATTCGTTCTAGCTCTTTAATTCACCATTAGTAATTTAGTACTGAAGCTTAAGTTTCCACCATTACACATGCCGGCTGAAGTGCATTTGTGTGAAAATTACTAAATAAGAGATGCTTTTGCTCAGCTATTTGCATACATATGACAACCTTTCAGCAAGCTTTCGAGCCTAATAGTATCCTCTTTCATTTCGAAACAAAATATTCGGTACCACACCGTAAGACTACTTACTCAAAACAGAGCACACTCACTATCGGTAAAAATGAAAAGAAAGCAACCATATAAACGTCTTCACACTCTAGCAGGGCCCTAAACAACAAGAATCTCTTCACAACCTACAGAATCTAATAACTGCACCTACCTTTACCCAAAAAATTACAGGACAAAGAACCATCTTAGACTCGGATAAAAAGATAAAACTACTATTTAATTAGCTTCATCTTTTACATAGAGTGACAATGCAGACAAAAAATAGCTGGAGGAAAAAACAATCAGCAAATGATTTAAATTGACCATGCAAGCACAACTTAACTTACCGTAATAGTGCTAGCAGCGGCTGTACATTTAGAGTTCATTCCAAAGGATGCAAAAACTAAATATACGGGCATAATCACATTGCTACTGAAAGGGAAAAACTTCTAGTGGGTGCTCACTTTGATGTTGCAGGTGGCATTAGTTGCGGAGAGTCCAGGAAACCAAACTTCAGGATGTCGATATCAAGAAGATTTAATGATTTCAGAACACTTCCAGCAAGGGAATATAGGTAGATTTGAACGGCGCGGCTAGCCGCGCTGCACATTTCGTAGACAGAAGGAATACAATCCTCAATAGAATTATACTATAATCTAGAGCTAATAAAGCGAGGAGGGGAAGTAAAGCACCTGCTGCAATGGGAACATCAATATTCAGTAACTTCAGTGTGGCCAAGTTTAAAGCTTCCATCATGGTCCATTCACTGCCATCCTACTAAAAAGGAAAAGATGGTAAAAATCGAAAGAGACCAGTAGGCTAAGTATACTTCTTTCACCGTAAATAATTGTAATCAAGAATTTTCAGAATGTGAGCAAGGATCAAATTGTTTTTTCAGCAGATATGCAATAACCCAAGACGGCTTCACTAATATATGCATCACAGAATAATTGATATGCAAGATTTACTTGCTGCCACAAAAACAAAACTACAAATAAGCACAATGCTCAAAAGATTTGCAAATAAGCATACATGTACGTACATCTGCAGGGAGCAATAATCTTCTCAGTAGATATTTCAGCACACATGCCACTTTGGTTTTGATAACAGACCACCACCACGCCACAATACTTCTTACCTGAGCAAAATCAAGTAGGTCTCATACAGAGACAAGATAACTAAAAGCAAGGGTTGCATATACAAATCAAAGCTACATGGTTGTCTCAGTTCAAGTGATAAACTTGTTGCAGATTTTTTATTTAAAAAAGTATATCTGATGGCAAAATTTTACCTAAGATGAAGGACTGTATATTCTTTTTTCTTAATTGGTTGCAATCATTTTCCTTCAATGTTCATTTACAGAGCTGCGGGCATAACCGGAAGATGCTCTCCATGAACCTGCATTTTCATTGTTATGTCAATGAAATCAGAAGCAAAATATATAGGCAATGTAACAAAGGCCTCTTTTAGTACCCGATGAAATTTACAATGCATAATAAGAGTATCAGATAGAAGTTAAGAGGCATTTAAATAAGATGTGTGGATTATTTGATATTAAGTAAATGATAGAGAAAAAGGACAGATCTGATGTTCTCCAAACCTCACAAATCAATTATTCAGCATTTTGTGAAAAACAAAAGGTTCAGCAAAAATAAATTAATTCAATATAGTGATATATAAAAAAAACCACAAAGATATCTCATTAATTAGGAACATTTTTTGGGGTATTAGATGTAAATTCAATAGAGATACATTCCGAACAGATAAGGAAGATATGATCTCTCAATTAAAATCCATTTACATCTTGTCCCTTCCTCTCGAAGCATGGAAACATTGCTCCTTACTAATGCTTCTACCGCCGTCGTGCTTGTTGGCTGCCAATGATTCCTCCATCATTTCTGGAAATACTTAATCATGCATTGACGGAGTTCCTTCTTGGTACATGAAGTGTCCCAGCATAGTAGGAGCATCAGATAAAGACGTTTAAAGGATGAGGAAACATATCAAGCTTCACCTATACTGATGGATATGGTTAATAGAGAGATAGCGGGTTGCATTTTATTTTAGCACCACATAGGACTGCAATGTGAAATTCGTGTTGCGACTAATATTAAGCACATACAGAACATCAAGTAATAGTGGTTTAATATGTTCATTCACTACTGCTTAAGTCGTCAGTAGGCTTGTAGTTGACCAATATGCTCAGAAACTTACTTTTTATCATCTACAGACACAATGTTTCCATAAGTCAATCCAAAATTAAATAAGAATTCTTTTTCGATAGGCAAGGAAGTAATTTATCATTAAATGTCACCGCCACATTATTAATCAAAGATCTTCTCACAAAACATGAAAAACAAAGATGAAGTGGTTAGATAAATTTTGTGTAGTATACTGAATAAAATCAAAATGAACTTGAATTGAATTTAATTGACTAATAGGAATTAGTAAGTGCATAGAGTTATCAATGTTTACTTAATTTGTCGGATTGTAAATAATAAAGAACTATGAGGTGCAGTATCTTCTGCTAAGAATACTACCGATATGCACTCACAAAAAAATATTTAGTGAGCAATACAGAAAGAGTTTAACACAAATATCCTGAATGGTGTCTTTGTTCGCCTCTGCCCATGCTAAGTTTCTCTAAAGAACATGCGACTTAGGAGCATAACCGTAGCTCCTTTCCTAGATGCACGCACGTAGTAGAAACAACGCACCTGAATAACATTCCTAGAACTCTGGACCGTTTTGATCCCTGCCATCATGAGAAAATTATTTCAGAATGCTAGATCAACACAAGAGCTATAAGTTGATTACAGAAATGATACCATCCAAAATATAAATATAAATCTGTACAGAACAGACAACAACATGAAATTGAAATCTGAGAATCTGATGCATTGTCTCAAACAACCAATGCCAAATATATTTTCTCATGAATCACTCAATCTATCTAGCAATTAATAGAATGCACATGGAAGTCACATAACCTAGCTGCTATAGACTGTAAATGCTAGCCATATAATTGAGAAAGGTCACATATGCAAGCCATTTTTATTCTAAAAAACTAACACCATATAATGTACATGCGAGCCAAGTTATAATTGAGAAAGCTTGTCTCACGGTCAGTGGGCGTCCTGCACAGGGAATCCGAGGCACGATGAACTGAGATGGCCAAGCAGTCATTTCAGTAGAAATACCAAACACACTTGAAAAAATCAGACATATCGCATCAGCAACAAATTTAATTAAAACTAACACCATTGCTTTAACATATTGACTGAATGAAAACACCATTGCTTAAACCTGCAATTTCAATCCCATTTTGAAATATTATATGAATTAATTAGCTCGGCAGTGGCAGGAATATTAGTGGGCTGAAGAGATTTTTCATGGCGTGATGGAATGCAAATGGAGGCAAAAAAATGAAACTTCTAACGGGGAAATGATCACTGATCTAGAGATGCAGAAACCAAAATAAATACAAGCTCACGTGTGGCTTAGGACCTTCATCTGGGCAGGCTGTCCTTGGTCTCTAACACTGGC
This sequence comes from Poa pratensis, assembly GCA_947311845.1. NCBI lineage: Eukaryota > Viridiplantae > Streptophyta > Magnoliopsida > Poales > Poaceae > Poa > Poa pratensis. The sequence goes on from CAMZMU010000052.1 coordinate 52,804,651, forward strand.
TGCGGCCTTTCCCGCATGTCGGCGGCCACAACAATGAGCGTTAGTGCTTCCTCGACGACTTCATTCCCTGTCTCATGGCTGTTGGGCACCCTGCACAGCAATCGAAAGCAGTATGAATGATTGTATTGGTAGATATACTGAAACAGACTTGCAAAAAGGAAAATTCAGAGACATGTATTGCACCAGCATCAAATTTATTTGAAACCAACACCATTGTTCTCAACGAAAAACAGAAATAGCTACAATTTCAATCTCCTTCATATATGAAAACTCAGGACTATGCAAGCAAAACACATAATAAAAATTACCAAGCATGAGACATTAGACCTTTAAATCGTTACTTTAATTAACCAGAAGAATTTGGTACAGAACAATAAATTTCTAGATGAAACAATTCATAGCAACCACCAAGAGTTTCATACTCGTTTAATTTACGGATCATATGACAGGGAGCAGAAACTCAATTAAATAATTAAACTGGATTATGAACTGTAAGTACAAATTGAGGCAAAAAAATATCTGACGAACTGAGGGGACTGGAGGTGAACTTGCCTCCCTTTTATGTAGCAGCCTTAAATCAGCGTGACTGAAAAGCCCCGGATCCAACCGAAGAGCCGATCACATCAGAACCTGCAGGAAAAAGACAGTGCTATCACAGATCCAATCGAACAAAATTGCAAACAAATATGAAAAGGCAAGCCCTGCCGTGTGCCAAGTGATAATTGGTGAAAACTAAATCAATGATTTTTTTTTTGCCAAACGCTCAACCTAAAATCTGATATACATAAATTTGATAGATCTGAAAAAGAGTTAAGCACATGACGAATTTTTTGCAAAACTTCCAACATTGTTTTTTCCTAATTAGGAATCAGCTAACCTGTGCAAATGCAACACTGCTTGTTGTGGATAGCTGCCTGTGTTCTATCATGATTTATGTCAGGAATGCAACAGCGCCACCATCCAATAAGCAATCATGATTCCTCCAGATAGCAGCCAAAAATCTATCAGAATATGATATATCAGGTCGCTAGGAAATAGAAAGAAAAAAGATGAAAAAGAGAAGGTGAAGCGCAAGAAAGTAGCATCCCTCCATTGACATCCTTGTACCTGAACCAGCGTGTCCCCAACTTCTCTTCTGAGCACAGATCGGACGAACCTGCTATAGAAAGGAGAAGAGCATGAACATCTCATATCTGAGAGGTAAATCAAGCAAGAAACAGAAGGAGGAGATATACGCGTAGCTGAACCCATATGCAAACTCTCCATACTGAACTCGTATGCAAACCATTGACAGAAATAATAAGGAGAAAGAGAGAAGAAAGAACAGAGGACGAAAAGAGAAGAAATTGAAAGAAGCTAACCTGGGCTGAACGCTCCACGCTGCAGCGAGCCATCCATGGAAGCCTACCCAGCATCCTTGTCAATATAGAAATTGCAACAGGTATTATTTCAACTGCAACTTTAATCAAAATAAATATGAGCTACTGTTTTCAGCTTCCTAATTTTCATTTATCGTGTAAAAAAGAATCTCCGGTTCAAAACATAACAAAGCTCCATCGGTAGGCATATATAACTATAAACTAAATGATTTATGAAGCTTTGCGCATAACATAGAAGTACTTACCATCTGGTAAATAGTTCACAGTTCTTGCATTGAAGTCAATTCTTGGTTCATATTAGTCTGCACCTTACGTGATATAATGCTATGAGTCCAGTCTGGAATGCTTTGGAAAACATGAGCAAATTATAAGGAGTTGAATAGACAAATTACATAAATGTAAATAAGAAAGTTGATCTGGTAGGAAGTAAATGGCATGCTCTTTATTTCGATGGAAAGAGATACAATAGTAGAATACATTACATTGTAGCTTACAGAATCAAAATCATTAGCTCAAAGATCTGAACTCAGTTTACCTGAAAAACACAACCGTGTGTGGATAGTGTTGCTGATATAGGAGAGGAAGAAACAATTAGATATTTGAATCTGGATAATGAACCACAGTTGGATGGAACAAAACAAAAGGCACTATTTTGCACTTTGCATGACATGAAATCTTCAATTGACTCCTACAGGCATACACATATAGCAATGATGTGAAAAATAAGTAGAAGAGAAATTCATGTGCGTTCAGTTTAGTTTGCGTTTAGGCATACACACATAGCACTAAAATTTCTGCAGCACTATGAAAGCACTCACCTAGGACTAAAAAAAAGCTCTATTCCTGCTCAATCCATCCGCATCAATTCCGAAAGATCTACTCCCTGCAGAAAAAACAAAAGGTCAAAAGGTGACCAACCACACTGGTATTGCCAATGAGCACAAAATGCACAACCCACCACAGATTAATTCAAAGCCCTAAAAAAGAAAACCCACACCCGACCATTGAGTAATTCAAAGCCCTAGAAAAGAAACCCAAGCCTTCAAGCTGCCAAGAAGCATAAGAAGAAAGCCTGGTCATAGTAGAAAGACTGCAAGGCCATGAGAAACTTCGGCTCCATCTACTCAATGGTCTCTTTCTGCTTCTTCTCAATGCTGTAGTACAGGAGCACGTTGCCGTCCACCACATTGCCGTCCTCCTCATGCTGCACCTGGCCGGCAGCTCCATGCAAATTAAGCCACAAATCACTTCACGATCCACCACCTTGCCTTCCTCCTCCTACTGCAGCACCATGCCGGCACGCTCCAAATTAAACCACAAATCACTTCACTGCACTAAATCACTCAGCATCATATGAAAATACCCACAAGAAGAGAGGGAAAGAGAGGTGAGTACGATAAGAACACCTACATCAGTCATGGAGTCCACTACAAACCAACGATGGCCATTGTTGCTGTCGGTTGACCCTTCTGGACACAAAACCCTAGATACAAAATTAAAATTAAATTAGAGAGAGAGGAATCAGATGAATCTCGTGGGCTAGCCATAAGGAAGAACATAGACGACAGAGTTTTGCTCTGGTGGAGGTGTAGCACGAACAGGAACATACCTCTGGGTCTTGGTCGTCGGCGTCGCTCTGCAGCGGGACGAGCCGTACCCCTGCTCGCCCTCCACCTCCCTGGCTCCTCTTTGTCTGCGCCGATCGACGCCGCCGCCGTGCTCCTTGTCCTCCCGTGACCTCCGCCCTTCTCCTTGCCTCTAGTACGCCGCTGCCGTGCTCCTTCTCCTCCCGCGACCCCCGCCCAGCGAGGGGAGCCGGCGGTGAGCGCGCTGCCAGCGTGCCTCGCCCGCAGGCTCCTCGTGGTGGCGGCGAGGGGCGACGGCAGCGGTGCCGTGGTGGGGAGGAGCAGTGGCGGCCGGAGGTGGAAGGGGATTGGGGGAGGGGCGCACGCGACCGCCGGCTCCTCGTGGTGGCGGCAAGGGGCGACGGCAGCAGTGCCGTGGTGGGGAGGAGCAGTGGCGGCCGGAGGTGGAAGAGGATTGGGGGAGGGGCGCACGCGAGTGGGATTGGGCGAGGAGAGGCGCGTGCGGGATTGGGTGGCTGCGGCTAGGGTTTTCCCACTGGTGGATGCGGCTTATATATCCCCAGCGCGAAAAGACGATTCTACCCAGAGCGGCTCCGTCGGAATAACGGCCACTACCACCGCGCCCGCAGAGGCACCGAAATTTCCAGCCACGAAGTCGATGACAGGTGGGACCAGTCACAGTAAAAAAAACAGCCAGATCGGACGCCTGGGATCGACCGTAAATCCTTATCTACGGCCGCGAATGCCTGAGCTCTGGTGAGCCTCCTACCCCCCATGATTATACTCTTTAGATTGTGTGAAATGTGGCCAAGTGAGAAAAAATAGGCAAGGCACGGACCAAATGGGTCGATGCATTGGGTTCGCTGGCCAGGAATGGCCGGACAATGTCCGTTCGGCGACCCAAACGACCAAAAACGGACACAAAATGTGTCTGAAATGTGTCGTGCATTGGAGTTGCCCTTATCAATCGTGTGTGGAGTGAAATAAAGTCTAGGTGTAAGATCATTTTTAACTAGACAATGCCCCGCGCGTTGCTGCGGGAGTTTGTTGTGTATTTTTCTTAGTAGCATAGTGTAGTAAATTATTGATAATTTTAATCAATAATCTGACAAATTTCTTAGTAGCACAGGGTAAGTACCCTCGAGCGCATCGAAAGAGAAAAAATGGAAGGAATCATACACCCGTATAGAAATACACCCCACCAAAATGTTGCTAATCGTTGGACAACAGAGGGCATAATTGAGAGATACAATGCACAAAAGCATATATAATTTATTCAGACAGATAAAGGGAGTCTCACATGATGTCATGATGATATCTAAGTACTATTGCACGATGAGAACACACATAGTTACAATATACGATGAGAAAACATAGTATAGGTGACTGGCATGGTAGGCTCTTCCCTGTAGCATCACCGGAAGGTATTTTGAAGCGTTGGCTCAATTTGTATGATTTGTCGGATGCATAGTTTACATATTTTTCATAGTGGCATTACTCCCGTGGTCCAGAGATGTTTCCTATGTTCTCTAATCATATCGGAAGATCATAGAAGCAATGGCAAAAATAATGAACTTGGTACCTGATATAGATAGGGGACTGAAACGGATCGGGTGCGACGGGGAGTATTGCAGATGTGTCTCAGCCTAGTCGGTAGCTGCAGATGAGTGTCGACTAGGTCAATCGAGAACGCTGGTCTCCCTTGAACAAAATCCACAAAATCTTGAGCAGGGCCGGCGGTCTTCTCTGAGCAAAATCGCTGAATCCTCAGCATGAGCGTAGTGCCCTCCCCTGGGCGAAATCTACTTAATCTTGAGCAGCTGCACGGCCTTCAGGTGGCGGGCGGAGAGGAGCAGAGCAACTCTCGAGCAGACGCACCAGAACCAAGTGTGGTGAGAAGGGAACACATCGGTGCTATTTAAATGGGAGAGAAACTCTCCATCGGTTACTTTTGGGGTAGATGAGGGATTGATTCATCGGTTTCATTTAATTCTAAATAGGGAGCGTGAGAGGAATGGGATGTAGAAGGTGAAGAGATAGTGGGCAATCAATTATTGTGGAAGTAAATTGGGAAGCTAGAGAAAAAGGCTGCTGCAATCTGTGGAGAAGAAAGGGCAGCTGAAGACGATAGGAACGCAACGCTTTGCACTTGCAGGAGCTATTAAAAATAATACAAACTGGAAAATATGCTCAACATTGACGTGGCTTCACCACAACTAAAAAAATAATTAGTGGGAGGCAACTATTTAGCAGTAGAAGATGACGTGGATTCATGCAGATAGTGGGGGCATGTGACAACCAATAGAAAGAATTGAGGCATGCTTGCATGTTGAGAGAAATACTTTTAGTGGGTTGCTCTCATTTAGATACTATAGATTAGTTAATTGGTGATCCGTAGTGATAGTTGAAGGTGACCGGCCATGAACGGTGGCATTTGCACGTCTTCACGCCAGGCTTTACATGCTCCGCTTACGTCAGATCTTGGTGGAAGAAGGGCAGTATATGGTACTCCCTCCGATCCATATTAGTGGGCATAGCTTTGTCTAAATTCATATGTATCTAGTTAAGTATTTAGACTAGATACATGTGTATCTAGACAAAATTGTGCCCACTAATATGGATCGGAGGTAGTATAACTTTTTTTGGCGTTGGAAGGTTGGGAACCTGATCGGTCGAGCCAGTTGACTGGCTGGTCACGGCGCCGCGCTGGCGGCACTCCACGGCGACCCAAGCAGTGTGTGTCTAGTCCTTCGTTAGACACGCACGCACCCGTGGGACGGAATGTTCGAATTATTGCCTCGTGAGGCAAATAAAGGAGGCCACATGGTGGGTTAGAGAGTAAAATGCATTTTTCCAACGGGGTTTCAACCCCTTTACATTACTAATAACGGAAATATTCGATTTTCCTACAAGCACAACACAAGGAGATCGAGTGTGGTGGGGAAGAGAAGCGAGCTGGAGCAGCACCAGGAAACCCGCTGTGTCAAGCACTCAAGCCTCGACTCGAGACGTCCACCACGGGACGAAAACCTCTTGTCACCAACAAATCAAGTTCAACACTACACGCAGGAAACAAGGATAGAAAAGCAGCTAACAGCATCCGAGTCTAACAGGCCACCACCAAAATCAGAGTTATCAGGATCATTTTGCAACTCAAGAGCAACATCCAAGAGAGTAAAATGCATGTAATCAACTGGATCAAGTAGATTTCCATCGATGTGACAACTAACTATTTATACAACATTTTGGAACGCCTCCAATATCTCGAAACAGGTTTTCGCTCCGCTTTATAAATAAAGCCACACGGACGAACCGATACAAAGTGGAGAGGAAATTCTCATACAAGCATGTCAATAAGAAAATCGACATACGAGATGGCGGCAAGCCACCAACCCGAAGTCGAACAAGAAAAACAGGAAACACCACCCCTAACGTGAAGCGACCTAGACTACCGAACAAACCGACGTCGAAGACGCTTCACGCCAAGATGATGACTCCAACGTGCTACACCTAGATGGAACCTGAGCTCCACCGGCCACACATCAGCCCATCAGAGAAGTCCGTCCACCACCGTCAGAGACGGTTGCCGACCGGACGCGGCAGCAGCAGCCCCGGTCGGGTCCAGATCGGGCCCGTAAAGCCGCCGTCGCCACGCTGCACCATGAGAGCCGCCGTCGCTGCCCATCTACATCGCGCCAGCCTACCCGCATCCACCACCCCAAACGCCGTTGTGCGCTCCCTAGGCCAGCTCGCAAGGGGAGGGAAGGGGAGAAGGAGAGTAGAGGGAGAAGGAGAAGGCGCCCAGATGTGCAGCACCTCGATCACGCCCGTCACGCCACCGTCACGACGCCAATATGCATAATGTTTTAAACCCATTATATGATCTCGAAAGTTTACCCAAACACTTCACGAAAAAAGTAAGCGAATAAATTTACGATATGTGCGCACATCTTTGTTTATTTTGGATACGTTGCACTTGCACCACATAGGCTGTTGGCTAGTCTTTGCAAATCCCTTTTAGACATAAGGCACCATGTGCCCAGGTTTAACTTAATAGTCACAGACGGCAGAGTGGGTTACAGAGGCCACGTACGGCACAAATAGCCAGTAGCACCATATGGTAGAACTACAAAAGGACAACAACAAGAAGGATATAGCTAAAGAGCTTGCTGCTGCTGGGTCGGCGAGTGAGTAGTAGAGTAGGTGACTTGGAGCAGCTTCACCAACTCGTCGATCGGCGGCAGGAGCTTAGACTTAATCAGCCGACACTACTGCAAACAGAATAGAGATTTGAAAATCACATCAGCAGGTTGGCGTGGAAATTTATCTTCGATAGAAAACTTGTTGCGCGTGACCCACAGCGCCCAGCTATTGATACAAAGAACCTTCGTGGTTCTACCAACAAAGCCATCTAAAATCGCAAAACCCTCGCTAAAAGAACCAGGCTGCCAAAGAACACCAAGCATTGATCGCACCCCACTCCACATGAACTGAGCCAACACAAGCTTCAAGAAAATGCGGTTTACAGTCTCGCCGTGTCTACACAGGGCACACAAACCATTGAAGGGGCCGTTCCTCTTTGCAATTTGCTCCCTTGAAGGTAAGCGGCCGCGTGAGAGTTGCCACATAAAAAAAATTGATCTTCAGAGGGAGAGAAATCGCTCAAATATCAGGTGCAAACGTCACCTGTTCACCTTGGCACATTTTTTTATAGGAAGATCCGACGCATATATTCAGGAGCTCAGTACAAATTACAAGCAGGTCCAAAAGAAAAAGAAAAATACAAGAGGACCCAGAAATTTGCACAAAGCACCCCGAGCCACCTGAAGAAACCACAATCGGATCCAAAGCCAGCACCCAAGAACCCTAGCCGCCGCCGGAGACGCCGTACCACCTTCCGTCGGGAAACGAGCACCGCCACATCTTGTAGTCGACCGCAGGAGCCGTCCGCAGCCGCGCGACGGAACTGAGACGCGTTGAACGGACACGGCCACAACACGAGTTCCCCGCTTCCACCCATCTTCCAGCCGCCTCGGCGCCGCCAAGGCCCACCTCCAACACCACCCAGCCACCTCCAACCTCCGCTCCCCTCGCCACCAAGGCCGGCCGGAGCAGGAACATCAGAGAAGAGCACCGCCACCACCACCACCAAAACGGATCGAGCACATCCACCTCCTTCTCCCCTCGCCACCACGGCCGGCCAGAGAAACAGAGACGGAGGAACTCACCCGACGGAACACCTTCACGACCTCCCCGGCGACGAAGCCGGAACCGGGCAAGGAGGGGAAGGACCAGTTGAGCCAGCACCCTGCAGGGGAACAAGAAAACCAGTAGCGCCTCTTCCTCTCCGAACCTCCACGGCCGGCCAGAGGAAGAACCACCACAAGCTTCAAATCCAAAGCAAAGAGGCACTGATTGACTTCCAGAACCAGAAGCCAAACTTCGAGCTTATGAGGGAAGAAGGAAGCAGGTAGTCTCTCCGCATGCGACTCCGACCGCCGGAGCTCCGCCTGGGGAAGAAGAACCACCTCCGACCTGCAGATGCGGCTCGGGCGCAAGAGCAGGCACCGCCTCCACGGCAACGCGCCAAGCCGCACATCGGCGACCACAAAACAACTAGCTAAACTACAGCAACTCAACCTAGGACTACACTGTACAACCCGCGCTACGCATCCCTCTCGACGCCGGCCGGCAACGCCGCCAGAGAACGAGCAGGAGCGAGCCGGGAGCTCACGAGCAACTCTCAAAGTACTGTAGCTAGGAGAGAGGAAGGAGAGGATAAGAACGAAAGGTTCCTGCCCCGCCACCTTGGCACATTTTCTTATATAAGGATTTGCAAATCCCTTTGTAGTCTCCGACACAAACAGCATGGTTGTGACACACAGGAGGGGAATGAGGGTGGCAATCACACGCACGCACGCGCACCTGAGGAACTTTGGCACGGCTAGGCAAGGCCGCCGCCCCCTGCACCCATGAGATTGTTTCAGCATACCCCTTCATAAATACTCCCTCCGTCTCAAAATAATTGTCTTAGATTTGTCAAAAAGTAGATGTATCTAGACATGAAACAAATATAGATACATTCACTCTTGTACAACTTTGAGACACTTATTTTGGGACGGAGGGAGTAGCTCATTTGTCCTACAAAATCGGCCTAGAACCACCACTACGCACGCGCACCACAAACATACTACAATGTGGCAAGCGTTTGGAAACTAATGAGGCCGTGCATCCCTGCCAACTACGGTTACTATCATATTCCAGTAGAGAGGATTATATAGGGATTTTAAACGATGACCAATGAATCAATTCAGCAAAATGGTCTTCTTGGTGGAATACAACCTGGTATTTTGGCAGCTTAATTTCGATACCGGAGTAACTTCTGGTCTTGGTCTGTCTCTTTTTAATGTGCATCCATGTTTCGGTAGCTGTTTTTTTTTTATTGTTATGGCAGTCTCCTATGTCCAGTTTGGTAATTTGTGTACAAGGTTTTAGTTTGTCAGTTAACATGATAAGTTGTGGCTAAGTTCTCAAACTTAACCCTCTAGAAAAGTAGAATAAAATGTAAATTTCACACTTGTGGACACCTCTCCATTCTAATCATCATCACCCACCAATGTTCTCACACTTGTGGACACATCTCCACTGTAACCAGTAACCATCATCTGGACAATTTACAACTCTGAAATATCCGTCGTCTTGTCCTATGGATCCTAGCCGACTATCATAGAAACGTCGAAGAAGAGACCATGTCTGGCTGGCCATCGTGGTATCATCTCAGCTCTTATACAAAAGCTTATGTTACAATACATGGTACCAGTCCAATTTATAGACTCTAGCAAACCGACACAAAGTCATTATCGACTCAAGTAACAACTATTTAGATTTTGTTCACAGCTCATTCCTAGCTAAGACATGCGGATCTCCATACAAAATTTGACACGTCTTGTGTTTTACCGCCATTGACCATCTAGTACATAACCAGCTCATTGAGCTATTAGCAGTGTTCAAATCGTATTTACTTTCTGAGAAGATCCCGCGTAGCGCGGTCGCAAATCTTGATGCCTCCAAATCCTAGGGTGTATATGTGGGTTTGGATAACATGGCAAAAGTAGTTCCAACTAGCGCACAACTCTTGTACATTGCGTCAAAATGTGGTTTATGCTAATACAAATCTAGCAAAGACTAGGTCGTAATTCTTACTCGGCATCAGATATGCATGATGGCTTCTAAGTTATGATCATATGCCATCTCTCCCATCTTGTTTAAATAGGAACACTATTACATTAAATTTTGATATCGTGTGGTGCAACAACCATGTGACGAATGATTTCATGCACTTCAATGCTGACACAAAGAGAGCACATGCGCACTCTTGTATTGTTGTGAGCACCCCGTCCCTCAGTGAAGTAGCTCACGCGTAAATGTTTTGACAGTATCAAGTCAAGCTTACAATGTACTTTCATTAGATAATGACATTTCGTGAAATCCTTTGGGTCCACCACCTCAAGATTGGTTGTCAGAAAAGAGAAAAACGGAGTTCAGAAGCCATAACCTTCACAATATGCAATCATATATGGATAAACAAAATCATCAAATTTTATTTGATATCCAACTTGTTTCTTCTAAAGATAAGCTGAGTAGTAATTGTAGCCAAGTACTGCTTCAAACTAAGAGCAACTCATGGTTGTGTGTCTCGTCTCCTCTAAGAAAGAAATTCTAAGAAAGAAAAGAAACTCTAGCACCGCCGCTTGTCCCTTCCGTCTCCGCCCAACATTCGACGAGTGCCCGCCTCCTCTGCTTGCCGCTCCCACGGGGAATGGGGTGGGGATCTTGGACATGTGCTCGCCGCTGTAGTAGGTCGCTAAAGTTAGATTTTGGTCAACCGATAACGATGTTATGGTGGTTATGACGTTGTTGTAAGAACAAGAATAAGTTTTCCTTGTCTCCTCTTCCACCTTGTCGGCGGCAATCCGCTAATGTTGAGGAGGACGGCGAATCATCTGGCCGCTGCTCCCTTGGTATGATGGATCTAGTTTTGTCTTTGCATGCTTGATGTCAGGAGATTCCAAACGATTCACGAGTCCAATGGCGATGACTACGGCTCTCGGGTGCTGGTCCTTGAGGTTTCCCGGTTGTTGTCAACAACGTCAGGCCGTCTCCGGTAGGGGAGCGCGACAATGGCGTGTCGGCGTCTCGCTCTAACGATGGTAGTGGTCGTTAGATGCTCCAAATATCTCGATGTAACTTTTGTCATGTTTGGTGTGTTTTGTATTTCTAGTGAACTTCGATGGTCCTTCCAAAACAAAAAAACTGTAGCCGGGTAAGGATGTGTGGTTCGATCATCAGTCTGCCAATCATCAGTTTGCCAAAACAAATGACGTATTGGAGCTCCTTCTACCGCACGTTCTCTGTGCATATGCCTTCAGTCCAGAGCAGCTTGCCACGGTGGAAAGTTTGATACAGTACAATCTATTCAAATTTGGATCAAAGTGGACACAGATGCAATGTTAAGTTGTCAACTTAAATATTGTGCGTCGAGAAAGCCAAGGAGTAAAATCGTTTTTTATTAGTTAATAAATTGTGGATCGGTGGTGATGAGTCGTATGATGCATGACAGAGCGGACGACATCATTGAAACGGTTTTATTCAGCAGCTCCCAGTATCACCTTAGGCTTCTTCGTTGCCGGCAAGATCTTCCACTCTGGGCACAAAGTCAGTTTATATTGTTTATAAAACACTAGGTCATTCCGAGAGGGAATTTCCAGAACTTGGTTCCTGAACCAGCTTGTCGAAAATGGACAGACCCAGTGCATAGAGCCTCCCACACATGGTGGGGTCTGAGGAGGGATTATAGAAACCTAGTCTTACCCCTGCAAAGTGCAGTGCAGGGAGGCTGGTTCGAACCCAAAACCTCTTAACACAAGTGGGAGGTCATCACCTTAAGTTTTGAAAAAAATACAGAAAGATCACGCACACTAATTAGTAAACTTACTACTAGTGTGGATTTTCATAAAAAGTTATTACCATTTGCAACGTAGTGGTGCGAATTTTCTCATGATATGCACAGCAGGATAAATATGTACTCACACTGCACACAACATAGCGATCATCCGATGAGCGAAGTCATCGTCATTACTTGAGCCAGGTGGCTGCCTCTGACGTTGGTTGCAAGCAGGGAATGTCGTAAACCCAACGTCATAACCAAGACACCAATTGAAGGCGGTTTTCCCAACGTGGAGATATTTTTCTCATGTAAATGGCGTGTACGTCAGTGGCGGAGCTTGACCAACATATTAGGAGGGGCCAAAACAGATAAGATAAGAGCTGAGGGGCAGATTTAAATATTTTGTGTTTTATATGGTCAAAAGTGGTAAATATATAGTACTAATATGCAAATTTTAATTAAGTTGGGGGCCAAAGGCCTCCATGAAGCTCCGCCTGTTGAGATGGAGTTGACGAGGCCTATGCTTACGCTCTCACGGCGTCATGGCAGAGGCGTTCATCATTCTCAAGAATGAACTGACTGGTTCACAGGCATTACAATATATTACAAAGAATATTTATAGTTAATCAACCCTGGTTTTTTTTTGACATGTTAATCAACCCTGGTTATGTCTGTATCAAAGGTGTGTAGAGACCTCCTAACATGCTGACAACAAAATTTTGGAAAAGACATCACCAGGTCTAATGCGTTCTTCCTACTGAAACTCTCTGCACATCGAAGAATCAGAAGAAAAATAATCAATAAACCCCAACGTTCAAGATACCACAAAGTTCAAGATAACACGAGGAAAAAATGTACAAAAAACTTGTGCATCATGTTGTTGTTTTCCCTAAAAGAACACTTCTGTTCTTATTCGAGATACCTCCTCAGCTATCTAGCTACAAACATTTTGCCAAAATTTCCTTAAATTATTGCCACATGGGGCACTAGGTGGGAAAAATCATTACAACAATAAGTTACTCCCGATGTTGCTAAGAATGGTCTAGCTGCAACCTTCTCTGAGCTTTCAGTCTTTGAATTGCTTGCTAGCTTGTTTCTGTCGCACTCTGGAAAGCTAACTCGTAGATTTCACTGTATGTGTCAACAAAATGGACCTCGAGACCCTCCTTCACGTTGGGGGCAAGCTCATCGAAATCCCTTTTGTTTGCTGATGGAAATATGATCGTCTTTATGGAGCTTCGCCGGGCAGCAATGGCCTTCTCTTTTACCTGTTTCGGGAGTAATTATAATCATACAATTGGTGTTTTGGTGGCGCGAAGTTCTCAAGTGTTAGGTATAAAGGATTGAGCAAACCAAGTTTAGGAAAGGAGTGGAGGAAACATACCCCGCCGATTGGGAGGATTCTGCCAGTCAGTGTTACTTCGCCGGTCATTGCTAGGTCCTTCCTGGCAGGTTTCCCCATAGCTAAGGATAACATTGATGTGATCATGGTACATCCAGCACTAGGGCCATCCTTAGGGGTGGCCCCTGCAGGTACATGCAAGTGCATTTTCGAGTTTGCAAAGAACTGATTATCCGGCTCTTTGTCTCGTAGTATAGCTCTACTAACTGTGTGAGCAATCTGGGCACTCTCTTTCATGACATCTCCAAGCTGCCCCGTCAGCACAAGTGCACCTTTGCCTTCTGCTTCCTCCACTTTTGTTGTTTCAATGTATAAAGTAGAACCACCCATAGAAGTCCAAGCTAAACCCATGACCACTCCAACAGGAGTTTGCTCATATATACGCTCAGCTTGGAATACAGGTTTCCCAACAAAATCGTCAAGGTTTGATTTATCAACTAGTACCTTCTCAACTGCCTTGTCTGCTGCCTCTTTTTTTGCTTCCTCGTGTCCTTGTTACCCTACAGAATACAGCACTTGATAAATAGGCAAGCCACATAAACTTGTGATGTACATGTACTATAATTACTAACTCTCCTCAGCAATACTTAAGGCAGCTAGAAATTTGAACATTTGCTAAGTTAGCTAACAGTGTCATCCATGGTTTTGGGGAAAAAGTAGTAGTAGCCAGAGCATGGGGAACAACAGTTGGACACAGTGTTCACATGATATATTTTCATGAAACTGATAGATTCATTCACGAGTCAAGACGATGCCATGACTCATATCCCTCCGTATCGAAATATAAGATGTTTGTGCATGTTTGGGCCCAAATGCACCTAGACATGTTTTAGTGCAAGATGCATTTGGGCCCAAACATGCACAAACATCTTATATTTTGATACGGAGGGAGTACTAGTTTACTGGATCTGTTGCCTCTAGGCCAATTGTCATCAGGTGTGTTCATTAGCATCACATAAATATCACGGATCAAGCTATCAATATTTTATCTGTAAGAAACACAATCGAATGCAAGGTGATTATACTACCTCTGATGTGCTCAGTTTGTCCACTGACAGAGTCGGCTCAGTTACAAGAGTTTCTTCTGTCAAGGGTACTTCCTTGACTTCCGCAGGGGCAGGATCAGTTATATTGTTGGCCATGGTGGCATCTTCGATAGCAGGATCCTTCAAATTCTCATCTTTCACTATTGTTGCGCTACCACCAACAGTAGGTTCTTCGCTTCCTGTGGCAATCACAGCCACTTGGGCTGGCTCGTTTGACACCCCTTGGCGGACAAGCTTCAAAGCTATCTGGAAGCGGTAACAGCATGTGTAAAGTATGTAGGAGGATAAAATTATGTCATGATGTTCGAATCTAGTATTGTGACAAAAACTAATTTTAAGTTAGGCTGACACTGCGTTGAGTATAATAGACAACTTCCCCTTGCTCCAAAACTAACAGGTCAAAGATCATTAGGCTGACACTGCCGTTGCGTACCTTCCGGTAAATTTTCTCAATCTGCTTTTGAAGGTTCCGTACTCCTGCTTCTCGGCAGTAATTTTCAATTAGGGCAAGGAGGGCGGCATCTGTAACTTCAACCTACACATGTTTGTAGATGGACCGTTAAAGCTGAAACTAACAATGTACTCACAAAGAACATGCAAGGCTTATAGTTCTATTTAACATATCCGTGGAAGTCTCGTACTCTCCTACTGTATGTCAAATTTGTCAAGTAGTAAAGTTGCGTCCAATTTCATACTTCATTATTATCTCCTTTTTGTTCTTAATGACAGGAAGCCGGAACTGTTAACCTTAAAAAGAAAATCAGAGATGGATATGTTGAACTATTACTTATGAGTAAGTGCATAAGGCTTTAAGAAAAATCACAAAACAGGTCTTCTAAGTTGCAAGCAGAGGCAAAAGTTACCTGCCAAGATAACTGGCAACGGTTAAGTATCCAAATTACACGACCAGATGCATATAGTTTTTCCAACCTTATCAGAAAAAAACTTATGCGGAGAAATTATGTACACAAAGCTATACACATAACGAGCATAGCTTGGTAAGATTTCAACTGTGTTCCACATGTCATAAAAACAAAGCATGACCACTAGTTTTTTCTGTCATGCTGTGAACTTCCATTTTGTAGGAAACTAAACTAAAGTGATAACCAATACTAGAAAAGTAAATTGAATAGCTAGTCTGTAGATACCTGTTCAGGTTTAATGCCACAGGCCTCTCTGGTATTCTTCTCCAGGTAGTCTCGAGCAATATGCATCTTCTCATCAGTTATATAACCAGCTATTGAAATGATCTCCATCCTATCCAGCAATGGATTAGGTATCGTATCAATAACATTTGCTGTGCAAACAAACAGAACCTGATTTTCATAAAACAAAGTGTCAGATGAAGTTTTGCAATAATTAAGTTAAAAAAACTTACTCTATAAAAAACAGAACATCATAACCAGAAAAAAGCATGACAGAGGAGTGAAGCACAAGAAAAACAGCACCAATATTAAAAGAAAAACGGAGTAAAAAACAGCACTAATAGTCAGAGAAGAAAAAGGGAGTCAAGCAAAAAAGCAATATCGCATTATGTCATCTATGGAAATACATGGATCCACCATGTAATCTTCCAAGTAGGTAGTTTATCTTATAAATTCGGAAGACGTCCACATTAACTGAACAAAAACTCCCAAGGCGTCAAGGATATTGTTCTATCGTGCATCATCAATTAATAGCACAAACACTGCATGTGATAGCACAATAACGAGCATTGAGCACGCCCAAGCGTAACAGCCAGATGTATGAATATGCCAAGAGGATGCAAACTGAAATGATGACTGCTACAACTGTTGAGGGGACTTTTTAAAAATGTTACTTTGAACTGTAAACTGAAGTTACCCAAGTGTGTGTATATAGGCAAAGTGGGCGAAAATGTCCTTGAGAAAGCAACAGCCTAACCTTGGATAGGTCAATAGGAACATCAAGGTAGTGGTCCAGAAAATTAACATTCTGCTCAGGGTCCAGAAGTTCCAGCAATGCACTCGCTGGATCACCAGAATGCCCTCTCCCAAGCTGCGAGCAAACAAAGATAGGCAGTTAAAAAATCAAAATAATGCACATGAATCAAAATTTTCCTAGTGGCTAACAAGATAAATTGCTGTTGAATATGTAGTTGATGTCTAAACGTATCACAAGCCAATATGCAAGCAATTGGGGTCTCAAACGAATAGAACCAATTTGGTACAGTACCTTGTCAATCTCGTCTATCAATACTAGAGGATTTGCTGTTCCAACTGATTTGAGACATTGCACCATCTTCCCTGGCATTGCACCAACATAGGTACGCCGATGCCCCTAAGATTATTAAAATGTTATTTGAACGCCCGCTCAACTAGTTTTAAACAATAGCAATACTTGATACGAGACATGACATGGATATTTGTTACGTACCTTGATTTCTGCCACATCAGCCAAACCTCCAACAGAAAATCTGTAAAACTGCCTGTTCAATGCACGTGCAATAGAGCGACCAATACTAGTTTTACCGACTCCTGGTGGCCCAGAAAGACATATGATCTTTCCTGTTATAAATGATAAATAAACAGAATCATTCGGTGCTACAGGCAAGACATTTAGCAAGGTACTCCTTCCAGTCACAGAGAAGTGTTGTTTATAGTCAAACTTTAAACTTTGGTTGCTACTGGTATAGCTTTGAATATTGATGGCATGTGAAAACAATGTGTAAATTTATATAAACAAGTATAATCATGATATTATAGTTCCACTGGTTTTGTGAATATATTACAACTAAAACTAGCTTGAATGCAAGCTCTACATCTTACAGATAAATGGCATACTTCAAACACAAAATAGAAAGATAACGAGAAATCAAACCTTGGGAAGTCCCTCTTAGCTTCCCAACTGCTATGAATTCCAATATTCTCTCTTTAACATCACTGAGACCATAATGATCTTCATCAAGGATTTCTTGGGCATGATGAACATCAAAATTCTCATCGCTGCAACAAAAGGGTGAACTATACATAAGGCCCTGAGCTGCTGACCTATGTTTCACAAAGAAAGGCGGATAAATGCAAACCTATAATTTCCCCAAGGCAATACCGTCAGCCAGTCCAAATAATTACGAGTTACATTGAACTCGCTAGAACTGGCTTCTAACAGCTGTAACTTCGTGAGCTCTTCTTCAATGACTTGCAAAACATGAGGAGGACACTTGTCTTTCTTTGCCTCAATCCTTTCCCTAAATTTTGCTGCAACCATAAATAATTAGTCAATTACAAAGTACCAATAAAAAATGTAAGGTCTAACATTAATAAACAACACATTAACTGCCAATAAGAAGTATGACGGTTCAAGAACAAACCAGACAATGCTGTCTTGTCATCAGTCTCCAAACCTAGCTCCTGCAAACATGAGATATGGTGAGCAATGGTGAAGAACCAAAGCAACAAGCTGACAGATTAAAACTCTTAGATTTCACATTTGGCATGCACATATGGTTCAATAAGCATATACCAGATGTTTGCATTGGTCAATTTATAGTTCTAGTATGGGAATGAAATGATTGGTCATTCCGCCCTTATTTGAAAATCGGACTGTAAGGAGAATGGCAAGAAATAGCGAATAATGAAGTACCTTTTTGATTGCTTTAAGTTGTTCATTTAATAAATAACGTCGCTGATCCCCACTAATTTTTTCTTCAATTGCTTTCGCAATTGCTTGCTGCAAAAAAAAGGTATAAGTATATTAGATATCAAGAAAACTCAAACTAAAAATAGAAACTAAGAAAGGGAGACTAAGACAATGAATTACCTGTAACTTACTAATCTCCATGTCCTTCTTTACTAACTCAAGAGTTAACTTCAAACGCTTATCCACCTGTTCCAGAAATACAACACTTGAATAAAGCAAGACAAGAAAGCTAGCATGTACTCCGAACAACATACTGTTCTTTCAAGAACACATAGATGAGTCCTGTATTGCTGCTGCAAAGAGATGTATCCTATAGATATTTTTTCACATTTGTTTGTGCTTGTGAATTTTGGAACAACATTTGCTAGTCCATGGACCAGCATTATCGTTTCACTAAGTATTCTTGTGCTTTCGAATTTGTTCGAAGAAGGCAAATAAGCATGATAACTTGATAAGTGGACAAGAAACAAAACACCGTAATCTCCTGCTGTTCAATTGGTATAGATGAATTGATCATATTTCACAATTAAATATTTAGACTGTAAAATCAAACTGAAGCAGGACCAGTGCACATGTCAATTCACATTTTCCATGGCCTCTAAATATCAATGAATCAAAAGTATACAAAATATTG
Source organism: Poa pratensis (assembly GCA_947311845.1). Classification (NCBI taxonomy): domain Eukaryota; kingdom Viridiplantae; phylum Streptophyta; class Magnoliopsida; order Poales; family Poaceae; genus Poa; species Poa pratensis. The sequence goes on from CAMZMU010000052.1 coordinate 52,823,302, forward strand.
TATGGATAAGAATTTTGTAGATTCGAAGAAACATCCAGATTGCTTAGGGAATTAAATTTAGAGTAGAAAAGAAATGTAAAATTAAAGGAGTTTAAACAAAGCTTCTTACATCTAATTCCTCGAGCACTTCCTGGCAAAGCATCTTGTTGGCGCCAGAAATAGCAGCACCGAAGTCTGCTAACCGTGGGTAGTTGAAATCACCCACATGCTGAACCAAGTGACAGGAGTAAAACATTCAGAATGTCACTGTGTAATCCAACGGCGTCCAAGAAAAAGGAAATGCATAGGTATACAATGAAAGTACATGTTAGATTTGTGATCAGGGATTTCTATGTCAACTCTTACATGGCTACTGATTACAGTTCTATTATATTGACATTAACAGCAGGTAATGGTAACTGGAAGCGAAGAATATGCCTCTCCTAGTAATCGCACTACCTGTTATTCAGTTTCAGCAACTAAAAAGGATGGAAGGACTTAATAAGGTTCCTTATCATGCTTAGCCTGCCTATGTGGGATACTTCACACACCATTCCAATAATCAAAACACCAGCTGCACTACAAGTTTGATAAGTTCTATGGTTTCCAACAACAATGAACAATCAAATAAATGATAAGAGATACAGTCATGCACAGATGAAAAGTTAAGGACCTAATTCAGACCTGTATGTAGGTTTGGACATGATCCTTCCAAAGGGAACTTGTCTTGAGGACCTCCCTTAAAGTTGATATAACTTCAAACGAGGTTGCTTTTATGACATCATCGTCCTTATTGTAGGTATTTTCCTGCAAGGACAAGTTAAATTATCTAAAATGCAAGATATCTTCTGACAACGCAAAGCAATGAAACAATCTCGCATTTAGTTCATGGTGAAATCAGGGTTAACTAGGCATAAAGTATTTTACTACATGATTCATTAATCGTGTGCAATCTAAAAGTACAGAATGCTAAACAAGTTAGAACTTCTAAATCATCAAAAATACCACAATGGTGCAAGAGCAGACGCAAAATAAGACCACAAAAAGAGGGTGATCTAAATTCTGATACGTGCTACTACATGGCTGCAGCTAAAATTCGCAGCTATAGAAGAACTTAGAATCATACACAGACTTCCCCTTTCCTTCAACAAACAAAACTATAGCGCAGTTGTTCATTTTTGTGTGAGGGATTTGAGCGGTACTTTCCACTTTGGGGGAGGGAGGAGGTAGATGTCCACAATGGCAAATACAAAAACAAAAGAAACATGAGAATTATGATATCATTGTAGAGTTACCTTCAGGTGGTCAACTTTAACTGTAAGTGGCTCCTCCTCAACCTGCAGTTTTGGGTATCTTGATGTAAACAAAGTTACCAACTCTAACTCGCAGAAATTGAATGGTAGTGAATCTAACATATCTCACCATCTCAGTAATCCGCAAACGTCGGTGGCCAAGCAGCACTACCTGATCCCCTTGAATGCTAGTTATCTACAGCAACAAAGACTAGTTACAGAAACATATGAACATATGACCGTGTTAGACATCCCAGTCATCAATTACCTGAGCAAGGGTGCCAATTTCATGAAGACGCTTCAACAGCTCCTTCCCTTTGAGATTATCAATGCTTTTATTATCTGAATCTGGACTGGCCACAATACTAGGGTCAGTACCTTCTTCATCCTTCACAAGAAAGGCCCCAGCATACGGGATTGATCTTTTGCGATTTTCTATTAAGGCTTGCAACAGCTTTGGGTCCTAAAGGATTTTTAAAGGAGAGGAAAATTTACCAGGTCAATAAGAAGCAAACGAAGGAAATTACAGAGTGGGGATGTGACCAAATAGCTCAGCAACATACCTTTACATAGATTGGCATATAAAATCCTGGGAAGAGTGGTCGATGTGGAAGAGGCAGTGCTATGACCTGTAGTAGAGTAAGAGAAGGGTACGCTTATTTCGTCATGAAAATATAACCACACAGCAATTGTTCACTGTACAAGTTTTTCTCATATCAGTTTTAAGTTCGATATAAATTTAACATGAGTTTCAAATGCGTTTTGATCCCTTCACTATACAACTCACACGAATCGGCACATCAGCTCCAGAATAAATGCATTGCATACTCTGCCTCTAAATACAAGCTAGTTCATCTGTTCCTATTCCCCACTAGATGTAGGTCAATCCACAATTTGGAGTCGTTTTTCTGTGAAAGTTCCTAGCATTACCCTCTTCGCCTCATGAATATTACTCCATTACTAACTATCTCTGCTTCCCAATCCTTTCCCCTCTGCTTCTACAGTGAATCAAGGGTTCATCTACCAAACATTTCGAGCTCTAGCCAAATTACACATTCTACTACTGCTGCACACAATTCCGCCAACTGGCTGTTCCAGGCAACTAATCACAGGGGTTATAATCCAAAAAATGAGAGAGAGCGCACCGAGAGAAAGTCCTCAGGACGGGGGTTGGTGGACACGATGGCGGAGGACGCCTTGCCTTCCGCCTCGCCCTCCGCGGCAACCGCGTCCTCGGCCTTCGCCTCCGCCGCCGCCGCGGCCGCCTCGGAGTCGCTCCCGGAGGAGCTGGAGCAGAAGCGCGGCCTCCTCCCCAGCACCGAGCTCCGGCCGCCTCTCAGCGTCCCGAAGACCCTGAGCAGCGGCGACCTCATCTCCTCCGCCGCCGCCACGGCCGGCGCGGCGGCGAACCGCGCCGGGAAGGCAGCGGCGGCAGCCGCCGCCGCGCGCAGCATGAGGGATTCAGACGGTTAGGCGATGCGGCCCTAGGGTTTGGTGGAGCAGCTGCGGATGTGCGGCGTGGTCTCCAGTTGTGGTTTGGGGAGGAAGAAAGAAAGAAAGGAGGCGAGCGAGCTGCGAAACCCTTCCAAAACCCTTATTTTATTATTTGTTATCTTTGGCTTTAAAACATTAATTAATTCAACACTGGGGATTTATTTGATTTTTTTGCTAATTTTCACTGGGATAGATAACCACGGTGACCTAGATTTACATATTTCTAAACGGCGAACCTACAATCACGGTTTTAGAAGTTTGTGGTACTAGCAAAATTTTACGTGGAGATAAAGATGTGATGGTATTTTCATGCTTGTTACTTCCTCTGTTCCGAATTCTAAAATGTATTGGATATTTCATTGTGGAGTACATAGGAACTGAAATGAGTGAGCATATCTATCTATACCTTTTATAAAGCAAAACCCCACTATATTCATTTATGATTTTTCTATCTCTACATGCAGCATAGCCACATCATCACATAATCATAGCCATCCGATTTGGATCATCTGTTCGTCCATTTCCATTGTCCCCACTATCATTTTTTTCTGTGTTCTCAGCCATCCGCAGCACTAGAGAGTTTCTCATGACAAAATGTCACCATGTTCAGTTGAAGAGTCCACCAAAGTTTGACCCCCTCACATGCCAGAATTAACTCTCGGTGCCTTTTCATATCTCCCACTTGCCTCACGTTTGTTCATCTCCCTGCTTCCTATATACATTCTGTCTCCACCGAAGCACCACCACTCTTTACCAGTCATCACAACCCATGCTCTTACATCTCCTCCCGTTCTACAACCTATTCATTTTTCTATGTTCTAACTTCTAAGGCTATCAGATACGCTACTACGCTTCATTTTTACCCTCTTCTCCGTGCATCTATTCATTCATGCTCCAGACCTCCTCACATCATCCCCAGTATTTGTTGACCTCACCATACGGATATGTCCTCTATCTGTCCCTTCCTCTCAGCTCAATTGATGCTATTTCAGAATTGGCAATGTAGAGATTTGGAGAAGATCCGGACTGGATTGGTATCTCAGCTCACTGCATTGGGGATTTATTCTGGTACCTCTAGATCACATTATTGGAAGTATATTAGACCTGGAAGGTAGGTCAGTGCACAGTTTCAAGATTCGCTTCAAGTATATTTTCTCCTGATGGACTATTGACAGGATGTGGATCTCAGCTTGCACGATTTCAAATTTGATTGTAGCAACTCCACAAGAAGTTTACTGATTAGTGATTAGTGAAGACCCCTTTATTCTATTCAGTCAGCAGGTGACAACATTTCAACTTACATTATTATCCTCTTATAGTGCAAAGAAATATTGGGCTCAGCTTTATGATGTACGGATATTTTTACAACAACTCAGTAGTTTGATAGGTTGTACTGTACCAAAAAATTGGCATGCCTCTTATTCTGTTTTGTAACTGGTTGATCTGAAATGTTTTGAATAAGCTAAATGCATGGTAGTGGCTACTAATACTTCGGTTGTGAGTCACTGGAAGGCCCTCTGTTATTTTGCTGCTGCAGTTCAAACACCATTACCGTGCAAACAAAAAACTCTTCCACAAAGGATGCAGTTCAAACATTCTTGATGTGATATACACTTTAAATTTTATTGCTTCATGGAATTGTCGGCATTGCAAAACAGAGCATGTATTATGACTTTCTGTACTATTAAGATTACATATGCAAAGTGCGACAGCATATGGGACCTCAAAGTTCACCTCATGTCTACGGTGAGTTGTGGCAAACGAACAAACCAGATCAAGCTATGACCATGATTCATCTCTTACATGTAAGCACATTTATGGTCTCATCTCATATACACTTACTTTTCGCACTGAGTTTATTTGTTACATTTTATGTCCGTCACTAGAAATTCATAAGCTAATGCTAATACAGTAATACTAATTAAAACTCTCTAAGTGATTAGCACACTCCAGTATGTGCCTTCCATATGATGTGAGTGAATATTGGATTCTGTGTTGTGTGGAGAAACTTGATCGCATTCTTTTTCCATATCTCATCGGTCAATAGTTTCCTGAGGTGATGCTATGAATTACTACAGTAGTGTCTGGTTTTTTAATGTGTACACTAACATATTCCGCTATTACTCTTTGAGACCGATCATATTGTATCAACGAGGTGTTATACATACCGGGTTCTCAATAGATGAAATAAAATATTTGCTATTTGTAACCAAGTTTTGTATCCCCAGTGTTGTCTTCGAACAACTACAAATCATTTCTGATATATTTTTTGTGTCTTACAATGTACATAAAATGTTTGTATACGCATTTGTGCTACTAATGCAAAACTAACTCTCCAAAAATGATGTCTATCATGTGTTCATATCATTCTTAACAAAATGTAGGGTGTTGCTTTAATTTCAGCTGTTATTACAATTAGATATAACAAATATTTCGGCAGCAACATGTTCATCAAAAAATTCCCGCTGCAACGCGCGGGGTATCGTTCTAGTACCTCTTATAAAGCAAAATCCAACTAAGTTCATTTATGAATTTTCTATCTCCACATGCAGCATGTCCACATCACCAATTAATCATAGCCGTGTGATTTCCATCTTCATCCATCCATTTTTATTGCCCCAAGCGTGTCGATGCTGCAGTCCGCGCAAATTTATCCGGTACATCGTATAGACTCCTTTGAAATAATCTCTCGTAAAAAAGAAGTCTGAGACAGACCCGAGCGCGCCCGTTCCCGTAATAATTATGGTGAGCAGTGGACCCTGTGCCTCTTCCGCTCCTCAATCTTGGGAACAATGGCTTTGCTGTTTATCTGCACGCTAGCTGTTGGCTGTATTGAAATCCCTTCGTAGTACAACCCCGTCTGTCTGCCTCCCTCTCTCCCAAGCCGCCGCAGTCGCTTTCGCCGTCTTGAATCGCTGCCGTGCCATGGCCATGTGCCCCTTTGACATCCTCCCAAATGGTTCTTGTGCTTGGAGCTACACAGTTCTTACGTGTATGCTGGTATCGCCTTTATCTGGACTAGGCCGATGAGCCTCCATGTCGTTGTTGTGTGGTTGTCAGAAAAATCTCAAGTGGATCGGTTTTGCTGTACAGGTTTTGCTGCAGCAGTCTGCATGCAACCATCACTTGAATTAGTATGATACTGTGGCAGAGATACAGAGAGGATTTCTTGATTTTCTATAATATATACACCATCAGGTTATTCATCGTTATTCGGTTTCTGCATGGACTAGGTGGTAATTTGTGCAGGCAAATCATATATACATGTACGTATGGAACACATTCTCACCATCAGCACTGTAAAGCTAGGAACCAATCCGGCTTTCCTCACCAATTTTCTTCATTTGTTTTAGCTTTTTAAAGCTTTTCCTTGCCCATTTTCAGTAATTTGTGAGTGATCCTCATTCGACAACTCACCAATTTTCTATATTCGACAGTAAATTACTTTGTGCACCATATTTTTGTTATAACTCTTTCTATTTCATGTATCCATATCTGTTATGGTTTCTTTTCGGTGTTCATATAAACAAGCTTGAGGGATATTTAAGAACAGAATTTGTGATACCAATATGTAGGAGTAGATGATTTCCCATACCAATTGAGAACTCAGAGAGGCATTTTTTGTACGGGTGAACTATATTGTTTAGAAGACAGGGAAACATGGGAAATATACAGTGATTTATGTTGTATCATATGGACTTATCGGCCCGCTGCATATGAGATTTTGAATTGCTGGAAAAGCCAAATGATACTAAGTTGCATGTTCATCTCAAATGTACATTCGTGCTTATAAATCGTTTGGTTATATGTGTACTAATTCAAGGAGACGAAGTAGATAGTGAATTTTTGGGGATGGTCACTACATGATGTGTACTAATTCAAACTCTATTACTCCCATTATGTGCGTGAGTTGTCCAGATTCAGGTGACTTCTCCCATCATTATAGAAACAATATAGCACATTGCTCCAAAAATAATATATATTGCTACCAAATTTCAATCATTGACATGTGTTCTTATTGAAAAATAAAATTCAAGGTTAGCTTTGCATATATTACGCCAGAAACTTTATGTTTTGACCATATTATATGCAAAAGTCTTCTACACTATTTTTTTTGTGCGAGAACAATTCTTAATTCTGACCCTCTAGATTATGCCCCATAGTATCATGTTTGTACATATTTAGTTGTACCTACAGTCAATTGTTTGCTTCATAGAATTTCTGGCAACCTGTATGGTTGATCAAATCACACCGTCTTACTATACAATACTTTATTGACCTATTAAAGGCTGTTAAATAAAAAATTATGTCACGTCGATTAAATTTAACCTCTCGACTACTTTGAATGATTGAATCTTTCATATTCCTATAAACAATTCCAAGTTACAAGTCGTATTATACCTTTTCATTTACATAAGAGTTTTTAAAAAGATTCCCGCTGCAACGCGCGGGGTAACCTTCTAGTATACATTAAAACGCATATAGATACATGCAATTCAGAAGAAAAATCAAAACATCTTATAATTTAGAATGGAGGTAGTAAAACTTTAGCGCGGATATTAAGCAGTTTGTACATAATACTCACTATGTTCCTTTTTAAAAGTGTATTAGTTTTATGAAAATTCAAACAAGTTGGCCAAGTTTTTAGAAATTATTATAATTAAAGTTTATAATACTTCTTCTGTTAAATAATGTAAGAACTTTTTTTTTGCATTGAAACTACAGGGCTTTATTCATCAGCTATTCCCACATCATCAGCTTGAAGACTGACAACGAGGAAACTCGGTGGTAGGTTCATCCAGCAGATCGTCACATCCAGTGCGCCAGCTTGCTTTGCGCAAAGGTGTGCCGGCATGTTGGCAGATCTCATTACATGTTTAACAGCAAAAGAAACGAAAGAAACTGCTAGCCCTTCTACTTCTGAAAGAATCGATGCTACAACTGAGCGAGATACCGCGCACGAGTCCCAGAGGTTCACCACCTCCAAGCAATCCGTTTCAAGCACCACTCGCGTGAAACCTCGGAGCTTTGCGAAGATCACACCCTCCCTCACCGACAGAGCTTCCGCAATCAAAGGATCCGTAATTCCAGGGTAAGGCTTGCTCCAAGCTCCGATCAAGCCAGTAGAAGATCTTGCGACCCCTCCTGATCCCCCCCCCCCCCCCCCCCGCAGCGCATCCAAAGCTATGCCTGCATCAGTATTAATCGTCACCCATTCGTCTTCAGGTGGTTTCCAGCTGTAGCCCGGCAGGATTTTTGCATGACGGCCTGGGATCTCCAAGACTGCAAGAGTATCTCGAATCCTCTTCAGTGAATGTGTCGGATTGAGACTGCTCTTATCATGTGTCACATTATTCCGTGATGTCTAGATCGCCCACATCACCGTGATGATCTTTGCTCGATCAGCATCCGCAATGAGGGAATCACATAGAATGTCCTTACTCCAAGTAACTGGATGCAGCTCAGGCAATTTCAGGTCTAGCCAGCTCCTAGCCTCCACCCAAAACGATTTTGCATGTGAGTACTTAATCAGGGCATGCATCATAGTCTCATCAGACGCAAGGCATACCTTGCACAAAGCCCTTGTGGCTATATGTCTGTGGTGGAGAGTACTTTCTACCGGAAGGATGCCGCGTAGAACTCGCCACCAAAACACTCTCACTTTAGGAACAACTTGTAGTTTCCAAAGCCGAGTCCACATCAGTTTTTCAGAAGTTGAGGATTTCGTAAGTGTCCCTTCCGCTAGAGCTAACTGCTCGTTACACGTCATTAGAGAGCGATACGCCGATTTAACAGAGTAGTTATCCGTCTTCTCCAAACCCCAGGCCCAGAAGTCTTCTCCACCACCATTCCGAAGGGGTATATTCAGAATTGCATCTGCTTCTGGTGCTATGAAGTTTCTTCTGACCACTGCAATTTTCCAACTCCAATTGTCCTGGTCAATCAGGTCAGACACCCTATCAAGATCATCAAGATTATCAAGGTCATCACCGACAACCTGAACTGAAGGTGTCATTGTTCTCAAACCGGGGATCCACTTATCCATCCAAATCGAAACAGATGAGCCATCCCCCACTCGCTTAATCAGACCAAGAGACAGTGCCTCTCGACTGGCAATGATAGCTCGCCAGGTAGCAGAGGCACACCTCGGGACAGTGGCCTGTAAGAAGTCAGTATCGGGGAAATATTTAGTCTTGAGGACCCTTGCACACAATGAGTCCGGCTGTGTCATTAACCGCCACCCATGCTCGCCAAGTAAAGCTAGATTGAATAGGTTCAGAGCTCTGAACCCCATTCCCCCTTTGCATTTTGGAGACACCAAACCCTCCCATGCGATCCAGTGCATAGGGCGGCGGTCAATTGAACTGATCCACCAGTATTTAGCCATATAGGAAATTAACTGTTTGCAAACCTTCTTTGTCAAACGAAAACACCCCATGCTGAAGGTGGGAATCGCTTGTATAACAGATTTCAGAAACGTCTCCCTGCCTGCACATGAAACCAATCGTTTTGATCCACCTTGCAGCTTACCTCTAATTCTCTCCCCAAGATGATCAAAAGTTCCACTCGTAAGCCGGCCTACTGCAGTGGGAAGCCCCAAGTACCTCTCACTAAAAGCCTCGGCCGAAATTCCCAATATACCTTTCAGAGTCTGTCGAATAGGTTGAGCAGTATTAGGACTAAAGTAGATCGAGCTCTTTTCTCTGTTTACACATTGACCCGAGCATTCACCATATATCCTCAAGATATCATTTAACCTCTGAGCACTCTGACTATTTGCCTTCATGAAAATAAGACTGTCGTCGGCAAACAGCAAGTGATTAACCCAAGGTCCACCATAGAAATTTAATAAGGAAGTAAAACCCTCTCCACACATAAGAAACAGATACGGTGATATGGGATCACCCTGCCGTAAACCCCTGGATGGAGTAAAATAAGGCAACAGTTCCCCATTACCTGCACCGAAAATCTGACCGAAGAGACACACTTCAGAATCAACCGAATGTAACTTGAGGTGAAGCCCAATCTCTCCATAATCGCCTGCAAATAATGCCACTCTACCCGATCATAAGCTTTCATCATGTCGAGTTTCACCGCACAAACACTGTTTTTCCTTTCTTCCTCCGTCTCATCACATGCACACTTTCGTATGCAATTAAAACATTGTCAGTGATCTGACGGCCAGGGACAAAGGCACCAATAATCTCATCCAGAAAAATCCTTGTCCTATTTGCAATGCACTTGGCTGCAATTTTGTATAAAACCGGACAAAGGGAAATCGGGCGATATTGAGACACAAGCTGGGGATGTCGTACCTTCGGAATAAGCGTGATCGAAGTATCATTCATCCCAATCGGAAGTTCTCCTCCATTAAGGAAATCACAGACTGTCGGCACAATATCATCCTTCAGCAAATCCCAGTGCCGCTGAAAAAACCCAGTCGTAAAACCATCCACTCCCGGTGCTTTTGAAGGGGCCATTTGAAAGAGAGCACGTCTCACTTCATCAGCCGTATACGTTTTCTCCAAATCTTCATTCATAGCCTGTGTAACCCGAGAGGGAATAGAACCTAACATATCATCCATTTGGTTAAAACCTTGAGATGTATACAACGTTTGATAAACACTTTGAACTTCTTCATGATCCTCCTCCCAAGACGAACAAGTAGTCCCATCAACACGCTCTAAATTCTCAATTTTATTCATGCGCTTCCGATGGGCAGCTTGAGAGTGGAAATACTTGGTGTTGCGATCTCCCTCTCGAAGCCATTGTACCCTGGATCGCTGAAGCATCCAAATTTCCTCCTGCCTCAGTGTTTCTCGTAGTTGTTTGATAACCGCTTTCTCCTCATCACTTGGGCCCCCTCCATTGGATTGCCTGCGCAGCCGATTGAGACGGTCATGAAGTTTCCGACCCTTTTGCGCCAGACATCCAAACTCTTTTGCACCCCACGCACTCAAATTTGATTGCAGCGCATGTAATGCCTGCACCACCCCCTGAAGGCCCGCCTGGCCTGCACCTTTTTGCCACTTATCGACAACCAACTTGTCATAATCAATATGGGTCTGCCAAGCATCCTCATACCTAAATTGCTTTGCACCCCGAACCCTTCCATCGGCCACCTTCTCACGAAGCGCAGCATGCACAAAACAGTGATCTGACTCCGTTGTGACAATGTGCCGAACTCGAATATCCCCAAACATGTTAATGATTGCATCATTACCGAAAGCTCGATCAAGTCGTGCTCTGACATTGGCCTCTCCACTACGCCCATTATCCCATGTGTGCTCAACACCAGACCACCCCAGATCATGTAAGCCACACTCATCAGTGACCTCACGGAATGCACGCATCTGCCACTCTGATCTGACCGATCTCGAAAAGTGCTCATAACCAAACAGAGTCTCAATAAAGTCCCCAATACATAACCAAGCTGAGTGTTGGATTGCAAAGAGAGTGCGTAAAAACCTCCAGCTCTGATGTCTATCTTCCGCCTTGGGAGCTCCATAAAAACCTGTGAATCTCCACTCAACGCCTCTACTGTCATTCTTCCTCACCATCACATAAATGTGGCAGGAACTGTAATTCTTCAGATCAACAGTCACATCCGCTGACCAGAACAAAGCAGTACCTCCGCTTAAACCATCACTATCGACTGCATAGCAACCAGCAAAACCCAAAGTATGCTGCAGGTTTCTCACACGTTCTGCTGAGATTTTCGTCTCCATCACAAACAGGAGACAGAAACCTTCTTGCTTCGCCACATCACGAAGCTCTCGAACGGCCAACTGGTTCCCAAGCCCTCGGCCGTTCCAACTCAAGCAACTTATTGGTCCTGGCAGCGCTGACTCGCAGTCGCTGCCGAATTTTCGGATGATGTTGGAGTGGGTTTATTTTTCTTTGAGGACCGATCACTCCCCTCCGCTTCCATAACAGTCCCCGCCATGGATGTGGCAATAGCATCAAAAGGAACCAAACTGTTGTGTGCATCTCCCACCAAAACATCAGCAGGTTCAGTTCCCTTAATCAACAATTGTGGTACCACCTTCCGGTACACCTGGGTCGGAGTGCTCGCCTTTCGCTTGTTATGTTGATTCTCCTTAATAGGCGATGTAGCATCCGATCTCACGTCCGCAGCCGTACTCGACCTCCTAGTTTCTGCATGATTATTCTGACTAGGTCCCTGATCACTGGTCGAGCCTTCGCTGAACGACGACTTCTTCCACTCACTAGATGCCCTTAAACCCTTCCCGTACGGAAGTTCACCATTTGCACCACGGGTACCCGGAGTTGGACACAGGAGATCCAAATGTCCCAATCGGCCACAGGAGAAGCAGAAATGAGGTATTTTCTCGTACTGCACCTCGTACATGTCCGTGCATTTCCTCCTCGCCGATTCAATCAAGATCCATCGCCTCAGCAGACTAGCCACATCCACTGTAACCCTAGCCCGCAAGTAGCCTCCCACATGGTCAAACCGTACCTCCTTTACCTTCTCATCAATCTGCCTAGCTATTGTCAGCCACCACTTTTTCTCTCTCAGATTGAAAGGCAGATTCATAACCCTAGCCCACATCGTGAGCCGGTCAAACTTTAGTTCTGAGGGCCGCATACACTCCTCAAACTCTGACAAAATTACCGCGTTGTTACTAACATGCCAGGGTGATCCTTCCCACACACGATCCCGATCCTGTCGGGAAGAAAACTCAGCAACAAACATGTTGTCGCCAACAGATGTGAAGAACAATCCTTTCGGATTTCCCCAAGCCGAACTTTTAGCTATTTCAATATTAACTAGATACAAACTAAGATGAGTGACTATACATAGTAAAATACGTCTATCTGCATACGAATCGAGAAAAGATAAAATATATTATATTAGTGAATAGAGAGAGTATCATTAAATTCATCATGAAATATATTTTATTTTGTTAGTATTTAAAAAATTGACAGTATTTTCTAAATCTTGCTCAAATAAGTCAAGCCTGACTTCTCAAAATACTACTACACCTATGATAAGAAACTGGTGAGACCAACACCAACAAAGAAGCTAACTATCCATTTTTCTTTGTTGACTCTCTGGAAATGCAGAGAGGGGTCAATCAGCCTCGGATGCCGCAAGATCGATAGGTGTCTGACATACGGATGCCTCATTTCTCTGCATCTGACATGTTCCTCTTGATGTAGACTCCCTGAATAATAAAACTTTTTATGACTATTTTTGTTCTAGAACATTATTCAAATTTGGGGAATTTATTCCATTTATTCTAATTTCCTTGGAAATGTGAGATATAAACCCCATAACCATTAAGCCACAGTTCAAGATATCTTCCGATATTTCGATAATTCAGTAGATTTATCGCTTCTTGGTGTTTGACCACAAGATAAGTCGGCCGATATGCCGATAAACCGGCCGATTTACCACTTATCTTGGGTAGACCGATAAGTTTCCATAAACGATATCCCCAACATTGCATAAAACCCTTTTTTGTTCCATCTACAAAGCACTCAGCCATATAATTCATGTTCCAATATAGTTAGGAAAACTTTTTTGTGGCATTTTCTGTTGGGAAATCTATACATAAAACCCCATAACATAACAGTTTGTTATTCGAATCTTGAAGGCAAAGACATGTTTTAATGTTAGCCCATGAAGATGGTACTGCTCCAACAAATGTGATAAAGAGAGAGATGTTTTGGTGTTAGTCCTTGAAGATGGTAGTATTCCAACACAGCACAATAGTAGAATTAGTGGGTGGCTCTCATGTCTCTCTTTGTGTCACATGGAGTTAGAAATAATAATAAATCTTTGGCACAATGAAACTCTGGACATTGGCACCGTTGTCTTCAAAACAAGTTTGTTGCCAACTATAGCTAGGAATCTGTAGTGACGAGGTTTTGGTGTTGGTATGGGATGTTTACAACATATGTCCAATCTGGCAGGAAGACAAATGAAGAATTTCACCCTATGGGTACTCATTTTTAGTTAATCTTCCAATGTTTGGATACATTATCTACTTAACTTGGGGGGGCTTTAACAAGATCTAGAAGGGAGTACTATGAGTCGGCCATCCACTGTTGCACGTCGCGTAGCTAGATCCACACCTAGACATACTGCCGTAGGGATAGCGGGCGTCGCTAGTGGGCTCAACGCCCCACTAATTTTCTTGATCCACCGATAGTCTACTAGCGCCACTCATATTGAACGATGTCTCTTGAGTCGCCTTAGGACGAGCCCATAGAGGTTCAACGAAATCTATCGTATTGACTGCCCCATCCCCCCAAAAATAGGACGGAGGTTCCATCGCCAACCACCATCTTGGTGGATGCGTCGAACACATCGTTCATCTCCGAAAAAACTTCATGTCGAGCCCGCGCGAAGGTCATAAGGGGTCGGTGCACATTTTCCAAAGCCAGCTTACCCGAAGGCTGATTGTCGCGCGGGTGAGGCAAGGTATAATTAGTCCACAAAACTACAACGACGACAAGCTTTAGATGAATTGACATGGTTGTGGCCGCCGCGGCCACACTGCTTAACACCACTCGAGGGATTTCGTGTTGATGCTTAACACCACGAGTTGATGAAGCAGAATTGCCGCGAGCATCGATTTGAGAAGTGCAAGGCCCCCGACTTACTCATCATGGAAGTCTTCCAAGTGGGTAGCCGGCAAGGTGATCCACCAGGGGCTGAAATGTCTAACTTGATAATTGTCAGATCTCAAGGGGGGTAACAAGATACTTTACGGGGTAGGGTGTCAGGTGGCACTCCATAACCGCCGCATCCTCGAGAACTACCACCTCCGACTATGTCCTAGAGGAGGCGACACTCTTGTAGTTATTCTCTCGCGGGACCAAAGAAATGAGAGAGGCGACCACAATCACTTTATGAAAAGAAAAAACAAATATAGAAACAAATGTACACACCAATTTGTTAACTTGAAAAAAAAATCTTTCCTAAAGCTAAAACTAGTACTCCATCCGTCCAAAAATACTCCCTCCGTTTTTTAATATAAGATGTTTTAGGTGTTGTACATGTTGTCTAGATACATACTAAAGTGAGTGAATATACACATTTAAACATGTCTATATACATTTGTGTACACATGCATGTAGACAAATTCTAAAACATCTTATATTAAAAAATGGAGGGAATACATGTATAGATACATCGGCGATGTGCGCCGCCGGTTCTCTGCCCGGCCCTGCTGTGCAGCAGGACGATGCAGGTGGGTGGGATCCGAAGCTTTACTTATTATTATCGGGCGCGGGGAAAATGTTAGCTCTGGCTAGGATTTTCTTCTGGTCGTGTTCGTAGAGGCCGGAGATTCGGTTGTTTTGTATGCTGAATTTTTGGTCGCCTAACCTGTTTGTTTTGAGAATATTCGGTTCACTCAGTTCGTCGAATCTCATTGATTAATGAGGGAACGACTGTAGATGCTTTGTAAAAGTTAAGAGGAACAAATTGGTAACTTTCTGTAGTTTAGCCAAGGAAAAATATTGTTCTTGCCCTTTTTTTTCTTCTGAAACTGCTAGTTAGTTTAAATATGCTTCACCCGTCGAAATAATGCTGCTCATATTGTCCACACCACAACCGCATTTCTGAAGAATTTGGGAAATTTAGAAAAGGGCGTGTTAAGTTTCACATAGTTAGCTGAACCATGCTCCAATTTACAAATGATGCATCTATCTGCAGCTTCGGGGTATCGTCTCCCTCCAAAGGAAATCCAAGAAATTGTGGACGTGCCACCGAATCCTAGTTACTATGTCTCCCCTCGCCGAGATAGGATCATGTTCCTGAAACGTAGAGCCATGCCTCCGTTGTCCGAGCTTGCAAAGCCTGATAAAATACTCGCTGGCATACGGATCGATTCCAGTTCTAACGCCAGGGGTCGAATGTAAGTAACACAATTTTTATCGTTTTGAGATGATATGCCGATCGTAACCTTCTCGCAGCTAACGGTTGGCTGATTTCTAGGTCCTTTTGTATTGGGATATGTGTCCATTTATTGATGGATGATGGAAGTTTGGGTCCAGAGAAAGTGGTCCATGGGTACCCAGATGGTGCAAAGATTAATTTCGTAACATGGTATTTTTTCAGACATTGTTCAGTGTATGTCTTATAGCACACAGCCGAAATATGATGCCTCGTTCCTTTTTGCTCAAACCTGTTTCCGCCCGTGTCTTTCTGAATTTCAGGTCACCAGATGGTCAGCATATGGCCTTCACTGTGCGCTATGAAGAAGAGGTGATTAGCTGATGCTTTAGATTATTTTTTTTCGAGAATAACGGGGGGAGGAGCCCCACCGCTTGTTATTATAACTCGAGGCGCCCTCTCAAAATAGGGCCAGTTTGTTACAACTCATCAAGAAACACAGGGGGGGGGAACAGATTACAAGTTTGCACAAATTAAGAAGAAGCCACGCAGGGCCTCGGTGGAAACAAGTAAGGTAGGGAGCAGGCGGTGCGACCAAACCGAAAGGTCATCGGCAGCGCGGCGAAGAACGTCCGAGGCGGAGCACGTCTTGGCGTTGAAGACGACGTCGTTGCGTGCTTTCCAAATGTTCCAGAGCAGCGCCGCGAAACCCATCTCCCACGCGGCAGGCGCGGTGTCGATCGGAGGCGGCAGGTCGAAGGAGGGCATGGCGGGCATCAGAGAGTACCCCAGTCGGGACCAGGCCTCGTTGGCGAGGCGACAGTCGAAGAGAATGTGAGCGGTCGTCTCCGGGGCAGTGCATGAGGCACAGATGGCGGAGGGTGCACAATGCTTGGAGTGGAGGTTAAAGCGGGTGTTTAGGCGGTTGGCGCGAGCGAGGAGGCAGAAAATTTTGATTTTCGCAGGGAGGCGAGAGCTCCAATACGTAAGCGCTGCGGCGTCAAGCACACCCCCCGGGGAGGTGACGGAGTAGAGTGCACGGGAGCTGAAGGTGGTGGAGGCGCCCCAGGCCATGGTGCGGACGTCGGCCTCGGAGTCAAGGTGGGTGGAGGCAATGATGCGCTGAATGTGGGCTAGCTCGCAAGAGGCGGCGGAAGAGAGGCGCGGTCTGAGGGAAAGACCGGAGGAGCAAGCATCGGCGACAGAAATGTTAGGGCGGAGGCTGTGAGAAAAGAGAGCAGGGTATGTGGAGGCGAGCGTCCCGTCGGGGAGCCACCTATCAAGCCAAAAGGAAGTGTGCTTGCCGTCGTGGACGGTAGAGCGAGTGGTACCACGGAAGGTGGGGAGGCAGAGGTTGTCTGGGTGGAGCACCCTTTAAGGTTAACGGTTTGCTGATTCTGTTATCTACTTGATGCATTTCATGACTTGACTAGGTGAGCAGCGGTAGCAATTTAGCATTGTGGGTTGCTGATGCTGAATCTGGACAAGCTCGTCCACTTTTCAAATCAACATACATAAGACTGAATGCTATTTTTGAGCTGTGAGTGCCATTGTTTTATCAGCTGAACTATCTATCTGTTATTTGTTGCTCTCATAAACCAACACTGATATCTTTTACAGATTTGTCTGGGTGGATAATTCAACTCTTTTGGTTTGTACTATTCCTTCATCGCGCGGCGATTCACCAAAGAAGCCGTTGGTTCCATTTGGTCCAAGGATCCGTTCCAATGAACAGAAAAATGTCATCCGGATGAGAGCCACAAAAGAAATGTTGAACGATTTGCATGAGGAAGAATTGTTCAATTACTATGCAACCTCTCAGCTAGTACTGGTCTCGTTGGATGGGATAGTGATGCCAGTAGCCTCCCCTGCTATATATAATTCTCTTAATCCTTCACCAGATGAAAAGTACTTGATGCTCACATTTGTTCATCAGCCATATTCTTCTATAGTCTCGTATAAAAGGTTCCCGAGGAAGGTTGAGTTGTGGACAGTTGAAGGTAGATTTGTCCGTGAAGTTTGTGATCTACCCCTTGCTGAAAATATTCCAATTGCAGCTAACAGCGTCCGTAAGGGAAAGCGTTTAATCAGGTGGAGGCCTGACATGCCTTCAACATTATATTGGTGAGTCACAGAAGGCTTAAGTCTTTTATTTCATGATGCACCCATGCAACTTCAATTAAAAAATGATACTACCTTCAGTTCTGACGAGAAAATACTAGGTAAACTCAATCCCGTGGTATTTATAGTTCCAGTGAATTTATGTCTCTATTATGCACTTGTTGGTTATGTCTTCATGTATTTATGCAGTTCTGCTCTCTTGATAGATAGTCCAAATTTGTTGCTTATGAATAAATGGACATATTCTTTTGAGCCCAGACATGGCATTTCTTACTTCTGGCCTTGGTGTACTAGTCAGAAGCTAACTGTGATAGTCAACCAACAACAAATTAGTTAAGTTAATAAGAGAGAAAGTTATTAGTTCTTTTTGCAGAAAGGCAATCACTATATGAATGATAATCCCCAATCCATTAGTTATTATCAGCTATCACATGTGCTTAACTATAGCAGAGGACCATTGTTATGTTGTTAAATCGCATCTGGTATTTCCAAAGGGTGGAGGCACAAGATGGAGGAGATGCAAACATTGAAGTCTCACCACGCGATATACTCCCTCCGTTCGGAAAAGGATGTCACAAAAATGAACTATAGATAGACCATTTTTGTGACATCCTTTTCCGAACGGAGGGAGTAGTTTACACGGAACCTGCTGAGCCCTTACATGGCGAGAAACCTCAAGTTATACTTAAACTTGACCTTCGGTAAGGTATTGAACTACTGCAGGGACAACTCTTTCTTCTCATGATGTTACAATGGGACATTAGTTTAGCTTCACCTATATGTCCTTGCAGATAAATTTGAATATTGGCATTTAAAATGTAGCTTGTGAAATGTCTCCTCGCAATTAAGATATTGAAACATACTTTCTTCAGCTCCCCATGTCTATGATGCTACAATTCATGTGTTTTTGTCAAATCTGCAGAAAAATCTCTTGGTGCTATGGATCGCATGCACTGGTCTATGAATATTGGCATAAGACATGCAGAACAAGAACATGGGTTATCTCTCCTGACCGCAAAGATTTTAGCCCACGATTATTATTTGATAGATCTTCCGAAGATGCCTACTCAAGTCCAGGTTCTCCAATGATGTGCAGAACTCCTGCAGGCACCCTTGTCATTGCAAAAATTAAGGCAAGTGAAGGGACCTACATCTTAATGAAGGGACAGGGTGCCACACCAAAAGGAAGCGTCTCTTTCCTTGATCTCTTGAATATGTATGCTGATCTCTTACAACCATTTCTGTCTCACCTTTCATCTCCACTTTGTTGCGATTGACTGAATATATTAACATGGGGCACAACTTGCTTCTTTACAGAATTACGGGAGCGAAAGAGCGGATATGGGAAAGCGGCAAAGAGAAGTACTATGAATCTGTTCTTGCACTGATGTCATATCATCCTAAATGTGAAATCCAGCTGAATCAACTAAAATTACTTATATCGAAGGAGTCAAGAAGAGAAGCTACCCAATATTATCTTAGTATTTGGCCAGATAAGAAGCAAGTCCAGATAACAAGTTACCCCCATCCATATCCTCAGCTGGCATCGTTGCAGAAAGAAATTATCAGATACCAGCGAGAAGATGGTGTCAAACTTACTGCTACATTATATACTCCTCCAGGCTACAATCCATCAAATGATGGGCCTCTGCCATGCTTGATTTGGTCTTATCCTGGAGAATTTAAAAGCAGAGAGGCTGCTGGGCAAGTCCGTCGTTCACCCAATAAATTTACTCGCATTAGCAACAACTTTCCTCTTCTTTGGTTAGCTAAGGGTACTATCTTACTTTGTTTTTATGCATATTTTTCGTGCAATTTAATTTCCCATCATGTAGGAAATGTATTTTATTTACTCTGCCCCATCTTATCTTACAGGTTTGCTATTTTGGCTGACCCGACAATCCCTATAATTGGTGAAGGAGATCAAGAGGCGAATGATAGGTAGTGACTAGTGTTCTACCTATTCAGCTAAACATTTTCTACACTTGTCTGTCCTTTTAACTTCTGGGATGCTACTTTGTAGAAACATTCTACTCACATACTCCTACATTAAACACATAGTCTAGTTGAAACATGCCTTATTGCTTTTCTTTCTTTTGCGGCACAAAATCTATGATTTCCTAGGTACATAGAGCAGCTAATTGCTAGTGCGGAAGCAGCGGTAAATGAAGTTGTGAGAAGAGGGGTAAGCTTTTCACTTGTTTTCAACACAAATAGTTGCAGATTTGCATGACCATCTTTAGATCTTCATCTTTCCCCATACTTGCTGCACTCTTTTGGATTAATGATGTTCTGGGGTTAAGCACCTGAGCACTGGAAAAAGGGAAATGCATTCAGTAAAAATCTCAATTCTGTGCACAAATGATATGTTGTCCATTAAGATATGTAATTCAACAGTACATTATGCTCGAGACCTGTAATTATATAATTTTATCCTGTTCTTCAGGTTGCTCACCGTGACAAAATTGCTGTGGGTGGCCATTCATATGGTGCATTTATGACTGCTAACCTCTTGGCACATGCACCTCACCTTTTCTGCTGCGGAATCGCTAGTTCTGGAGCCTACGACAGGACACTGACTCCATTTGGCTTTCAGGTTCGGTCTAATGTACCACATATATTTCTCTGCTTTGATTAAAGCAAGGAACATAACTCAAAAATTGCATCACCTGTCACAGATGGACTCCCCTAGATATCACGGCACAACACACTTTCAGGTGGACTTGTCTTTGTTGATTTCTGGACGTCATTTGCTTGCAGAAAGAGGTGAGGACGCTCTGGGAGGCTACCGATACCTATATTAAGATGAGCCCCTTCATGTTAGCTAACAAAATCAAGAAACCAATTTTACTGATTCATGGAGAAGAAGACAGCAAAGTAACAACAGCAATGCAGGTAGCAAGTAGCAACATTAGCTTCTGGGGTATTTCGGTTCTGAATGTTTTGTTGTCCTACAGTTTTAGTTGCTACCCAGAACTGAAATATTACCATACTTCTGTAGTCAAGTCAATTTTACGATGCTTTGAAAGGGCATGGAGCGCCATGCCGTCTGGTGAAGTGGTGATTCTCCCATTCGAGGGTCACCGATATGCTGCAAGGGAGAGCATTATGCATGTAATTTGGGAGACTGATAGGTGGCTGCAGAAATATTGTGCAAGTAATTCTAGGAGCACCCAGGTTATGGAATCTAGTGTTGAGAAGACAACACAATCATCTGCTGATGGTGTACCGGCCTGTGAAGCTTTAACGTTGAACTTCACGAAGACATCTAGTTTGGTAAGACTTTCTATCCATTCAGCTACCCTTTTCAACATGTACAGCATTCACCGGTTCCTGGCTACTGCAACCAGTATGAACTGCACTTTAGTAAGTAGTTTAAAATTCACGTGCTGCTGGGCTGGTGGTACATGATTTTGGGCGTGTTTAAAGTACATGTTTGTATAATGCGACACACTCTTCTTTATTTATGCTATCTAAGTTCTTGAGCTTGAGAATCAAATACGCTTTAGCGAGTGCTTCACTACTAAATTGTGATGTCCCATAGATGTTTATGGTTAAGTCATGAATTTGGTGTCATGTCCTTTTGCAGAGCAAGCTGATACTACTGGCCTTGGATCTTATTGGCCTAAGGAAGTTCAAAAAATAATGCACAATGATATTGATGGGTTTTGGTGTGACACAGAAGAGTACCCACCTCATTCACTGCTCCTAGTTATCCGTGTCACTCTTGACACTTGTGTAACATGACACTCTGAGTCAGTAGCCAACTCTTACAGGCCAATAGACACCATCGGTGTATTAGCATCTGCTTTTCATGAACATGTCATCTTTGGAGTTCCTTTCTTGAATGTCGCGGCATTATATAGTGTTATATCGTCAAGATTTGCTAACTCACAAATCTAAGGCCTGAAGACATTGACACCGTAAAAATCCAAGTATGATGAAGCACAGCGAGGGTAAAATCTGATCCTTTTCTTTATCTGATGATGTTTTCGTTAAGATCATTATGATGCACACTCCCAAATTTCTGCACTTGTGCTCTGCATTTTTTTACATGAATTAATGTGACTCTTAACTCGTTTTCACTGGTAAAACTGCATAAAAATGGACAATCGTAAGGTTCTATATGATGGATTTCACAAATTAAGCATAATAACCATATCAGAAATCGCAAAAAGGGAATCAGACAATTGCCTCAGCAAGATGCCATTTGTAGAATAATGTCCTCACCTTACCACCAGTGCGCCTTGTTTGCTTTCGATAGTTGGCTGGAGCCTGGTGTTTCTGTTGCAGATACCATTCAGATTAAATTGCTCCTGTTGGTCCTTCACAAGTCCGCTCTTGCACCACAAAAAAAAAATACTAGCAAAGAATTCCCTAAAAAACACCCACGAAAAATAAATATGAAAAAAATGTGAATATTTGAGGTTATTTTATTCCTTTTGCTTCCTACAACAGTAAAAGCTTAAAGTGGAAGTGAATGTGTCACCTCTAATTGATTCCAGTGCATAGTATTTTATTGGTAGGGCTCAAATAAACTTGGAAGCACTGGTGACATTTTCTTACTTGACAAATCCTCTACAGCAGAACAAAGAATTGTATGATACTGGGTGTGTGATACTATTGAGCACGGAGATGATCAATTATATAAGTCACCATCATCTTTAAATAGTTACAGACAGATAAGGCGACTGTTGTACCATGTGACCTTGTTTCGGTGATGCTTGTCAAAGAAAACCTTCTCTTTTCTGCTGGTTTTATTTATGTGATACACTTTAGGTTCAACTATAACAATTAAAGATCATCTTGGATAACATGAGACTAACTCAAGCCTAGCTTCATCACCATCCTGTGCACAAGCACATGATTTGGACAGCAACAGTAAGTAGAACAAGGCATCATACTTTGATCTAACCACAACTAGCATTAATCGTCAGGCCACCATTTCCTTGTGGTAAATGGCAAAAACTATTAGTAACACAATTTCATTTTTGATGGAATCTTATCAATCCCGCTTCTTTCCTGGCAAGAATATGACATGGTTTTCTTAGTAAATAAAACCATAGGGCTGGAGGTCTGATCATTCATTAATGCAAGCAAAGTAATGTCAAATTATAATTTTGCACATTAAATGATTAACTTTAATAATAATAATTTTGGATAGTGAACTCTATCCACATTGAAAATTCTACCATGCTAATTCAGAACGCTAATCAGGAGCCTAGATAGGAGACTGGCTTGATCCATGCTTAGATCAAAGAAGGGACATGGATTCTGGCCAAATCAATTGTCAACACTGGATAATTCAGTGTTAGCTTGCCAGCAATCCGATATCCTGCGGTGGACTTCAACTCTTCTTTAAACCTGCAATTCAATGTCTTTTACCACTCCATTCTGTCATCTGGAGAGGAAAATCATTAATGTACTTGCATAGCTGTTGCATTGTGTGTCATTTCCTTTTAAAATATTACATGGAGGAGGCACGCCACACGCACATCGCACTCATGACATACATGCGTGCGCGTGCACTACACACGCTATATTCACGGGTGCAAGATTTTTTTATGTCATTTTACTGTAGGTCGTTGTCAAAGAAGCAAATCCAAGCACACATTTTTAGACTTTGTACTACCACACCATTTTTTTGCAGGAGAAAGCCAAATGGTGGTTTGAATTCTCCACTACGTCAGAAGCATCTCTGTGTCGTGGTCTTGCAAGACTTGTGCAGGCCACAAGCCTCTCCATCTGTTCTGTCCATACAAGCAACACCCATCCCATTCTGGTACGTTTCCTTTCCATGTTGCCCTTATCTTGTTCACCGGAAGACATTGCGTTCATCTTAGAAATATCTGTCAATGCGCCTGTGCCATTCATCGCCGAAAGTCTCACCAACCGGCTCCGATCATCGAAGAATATTTGCCCCTGTTTCGATCCTTTCGCTGAAAAGCTCCATTCAGGGTGTTTTCAGTCAGACATGGGAGCGAACGGCTGGGACGATGTCTTAGACAAAAAAAAACACAGAATGATTGGCCCCATTTTCTATGTGTACGAAGTCAACAAGTAGAAATGGTTCTCATGGGCACCTTTAGTACCTATCTTTTTTTGGTGCCTTCCAATGATTCCCAAAGGCCAAGAAGCCAAAGCTAGGCCTAGGAGCACCACTTGCATATCTGATGGCTGTTACTGTCTTACAGTGGCAAGCAAAAGGAGAGGCCGATGAGAAGATTTTTTTTCTTTTTCGAAACGAAGGCAAAAGCTTTGCCTTATATATTAATTAAGAAGAAGGTGCCCGGTTTATTTGTGGAAGAAACCATGCGAAAACCATACAACAACCAACACAAGAGGGAGGAGCCCACACAACCAGAGAGAGCACCACCTAAAGCGAGCAACAACCCCGAGCAAACAACTACTCGCAACCTATCACAACCACGAACCGACAACACGACAAACTCAAATGGGCTCAACAAGGAAACGCAGCAGCAAGCAAGATCGACAGAGAAAGCAACCGGTAGGTGCTGGGATTTAGAAAGCTCCAGGGGCACGCAAAATTTCACCCGAGTTGTCGCGTTTTTGCCTCGATTTGTAGCCTCCTGTTTGGTCCAGACCAATCACTGCCAGAATAAAAGACAGTACATCATCTGGCGCATTACTTGGCCATTGTGATATGAGATTGTTTCCCCAAATAAGTGACTCACAGCCAGGGTAGTTGCCAGTTACCCTCACTGGCACTGTATTATTATTAGCCTGAAACTGAGACGTTTCTGACTTGTTGCTGTCACTAAATCTATTTTGTACTATTAATTCATTCATCGATGTCCGTAGTATTTTGGCATTTCCTGAAATTCGGATACCCAGACCAGGTTGATGTGGTAGGGTCTAAATCCCGACAGTGGAGAGCATATGGCATATTTACTTGTGGGTTCGGCGTTTACAGATACATCAGAGTTATTTTATCATTACTGGGTGAAAAAAACATCTGCTGTAAACACTAACAGATGGAGAGTACATCAAACTTAACAGGATTGTGTGGTTTCAGAACTGTAGTTTTGTGAACATGTGTACATACTGAGAGCAAAATTAACTAGATAGTATTCTTGTCAGAGCAAAAAACACAAAATTTCTGCATGTTGCTATTATGTGCTACTGAAAATTCAACACTTAGTAAGGACACTCGACAATCATCTCTACCATGCCTTTAGGTTAATAATATCTTTTCCACTAACCGTTAACAATGTTTTTCTGCATGTTGTTTGAGTAAAAAAATCTGAGCAAAAAAGAGCACAATATCTGCATGCTACTATGTGCCACGGAAAATTCTAAACTTTATTAGGGACACTGAACCCTCATTATTGCTAATGCTTTTAGCACAAAAAAAGGTATGTATCCTACAAGCATGTCAGTTTTCAATACTAAAGTTGTTATACTCTGCTCTACACCAAAAAAAAAAAAAAGAGAATTTGTGACAAATTTTAGGGCTTCCATGTCCTATCGAATATCTATCCCACACTTATTTGAGACACTGAAGAATCATCTCTTCCCCCTTTTTCTTGGAGATGAAAGCCTTTTATCAATTATATTCATGCCTTTAGTAAAAACAAGAAAAAAAACGTTCCCACTTACGTCTGTATGCCGGTTCAACATTCCGTGATCGATGCTGGTATCAGAACAAAGAGCATAAAATTTTCTCTTTCTCGAACAAGAACAAAGGAAAGAACTAAACACTAACAAGTGCTGAATTAGGTCTATCTACGTCTGTAGGAGCACCACCTTTGGTAAAGTCCAAGCTCTCACTATAGATGTAGACCACGCTGCACTGCAGTCCTTTCAGGTGGCAAGAGCGTCGCCATACACATATGTATTCGGCTTGTTTCATGCTGCATGCAATCACACAAAATTATAGCCCCTGTGATCTCGATCCGCAAGTACAGTGTGATGCATATATTCAACTGGTCAGCTTTACATGTACAGTAACCTGAACAGGCGACGATCTCACACTGATACGTCTTTTGGAGGGGTGTTTGGACCACTTTACTACTGCGCTGGTCATGTCGGCACTCAGCACAAAGAGATTCCCAAATGTCAATCTTTTTTTTTTTGAAAGCCCACGTATATTCAACAACAAAGTACCACATACAAAGTACATAGTACAAATACAGAAGGAAAAGTACAATACGTAGGGGAATCAGATACAGAATCTTATGGCTACATTGCATGCACTTCCCCGATTTCCTAGCAATGTGCATTACTGTAATTAGTATATGCATCTGGAGCATATAGGAACCGTTCAATCAAGATCGATAGTAAATCAACTGTTCCTCGGGATATGCTTAATTCCATGCAAATACGAAAAATCGTCACCTCATCTTTCTATACACTTTGCTGCAACTGACATCCATGCTATATTTACGTCTTATTTCTACTCTGCATCCCAATCTTAACTAAATCCGCAAAAAAGAGTTGCTAGAAACTATCCGCCAGACAGCACGAAGCTAGGGTGCTCCGATCGAATCGTAGCATTTAGCAGCCTACAGTACTGAACAATATTTTTTTCTTAAAACAAAAAGGTGTCTACATGTAACATGAAATGGTGGCATGGTGCCAACAACTAACCCTAGCTAGCTGGATCTCTTATCGATGAATGACGACACTGTGAACTCATAAGGTGCAGCAGAGGGCTCCCTCGCATCATGCAAGCATACCTGGTTGTACACAACAAAGTTGCCCATGACATCTTTCACGGCTATAGATTGTAGAAGTTGGGCTATGACTAACAAGTGGAGCTATTTTTGTACAACCGGCCTACGTTATTTTACTAGTATATTTTTAAATAGTTCCGTGTGATCCACAAATTCATGTCTGGCAGTATTTTTGTCGTAAGTAAAGAGTGCACCGGACGATGCCGCCCATAGGTTATTTCATACACAGTTGTCCAACATGTACATCCACTTGTATTATATGCATAACATAGAACACGACACCTAAAGCCGGGTATCGACATGAAAGTTGCGTGAGGTAGTCCAATCCGCGTTGTACTATCATGGTTAACAAAAATCTGCGTTGTACTATCACTTTTAAAGTTCATTATATTATACTATATCATTAGTTATATGAATTTTAGAAGTTACTGACAATAATGTTGAACTACTTTTTGCGACCCAACTGTCAGTTATTGTTTACTTTGAACGGGTTATGTTGTACTACCCTTACTTTTAAATGGTACCGTGAGATAAAAAAAAAATCATATCTGACAACACCTTTATCATAAGAAAAGCGCGAAGGGCACGATGTTATCCATTGTGAGAGAATTGACCACACTTGGGCCTTTCCATTGCATTGATATATATAGTCAAAATACAATCCTAACCATAAATGGGAGATCACACAAATAAGGACTCTCCACGATTTAGGGAATCAGGAGGATATGTCACGCTACGTGACATATCTGTCTAACACTCCCCCGCAGTCACAACGGGAGGAGGACGGACGTTGAGACTGGACCGAAAATCCAGAAACAACGGTGATGGTAGACCCTTCGTCAAGATGTCGGCGAACTGTCGAGACGAGGGAACATGAAGCACTCGGATCTGGCCCATGGCAACACGATCGCGAACGAAGTGGAGGTCGATCTCGATGTGTTTGGTGCGCTGGTGCTGAACGGGTTCGTAGACATGTAGACGGCGCTGACATTGTCGCAGAACACGACCGTAGCAGGAGGAGTGGGTCGATGAAGCTCGTGGAGGAGTTGACGGATCCAACTAGCCTCGGCGACGGCGTTAGCCACAGCACGGTACTCAGCCTCGGCGCTGGAACGAGAGACCGTGTGTTGCCGCTTTGAAGACCATGAGACAAGGTTGTCACCGAGGTAGACGCAGAAGCCCGACGTAGAGCGCCGAGTGTCGGGGCAGCCAGCCCAGTCGGCGTCGGTGTAGGTGACCATGGAGTCCGGCGAAGACGAGTGAAGCTGAAGTCCATGAGAGATCGTGCCCTGGACGTAGCGCAGGATGCGCTTGATGGCAGCCAGGTGCTGCTCGCGAGGGTCGTGCATGTGAAGACACACCTGCTGGACGGCGTACGCGATGTCAGGGCGCGTGAAGGTGAGGTACTGCAGAGCCCCGGCGAGGCTCCGATACTCAGTAGGGTCGGAGACGGGAGCACCGGCGGTGGTGGCGAGCTTCGGAGACGTGTCAACCGGCGTCGACGCGGGCTTGCATGCAGTCATGCCGGCTTTGTCCAGAATCTCCGCGGCGTACTTGGCTTGCGAGAGGTGCATGCCGGAGGAGTCGCGGGTGACCGCGATGCCGAGGAAGTAGTGAAGGCTGCCCATGTCCGTCATGGCGAACTCGGAGCTGAGAGAGGCGGTGATCCGGTCAAGGAGACGCGGCGAGGAGGCGGTGAGGACGATGTCGTCGACGTACAGCAGAAGATAGGCCGTACCCTCTGCACACTGGAGAACAAACAGTGACGTGTCGGAGCGCGAGCACGTGAAGCCGGTCGAGGTGATGAAGGTCGCGAAGCGCTGGTACCATGCGCGAGGGGCCTGCTTGAGACCGTAGAGCGAACGGTTCAGGCGACAGACGTGGTCGGGGCGAGTGGAGTCGATGAAGCCGGTCGGTTGGCGACAGTAGACGACCTCGGCGAGCTTGCCGTGGAGGAAGGCGTTCTTGACGTCAAGCTGGCGAGTCTCCCATTTAAGGGAGATGGCGATGGAGAGGATGACGCGGACCGTGGCCGGTTTGACAACCGGACTGAAGGTCTCATCGAAGTCGACGCCTTGCTCCTGAGAGAAACCGCGAAGCACCCAGCGTGCTTTGTAGCGGTCAAGAGAGCCATCGGGCTTGAGCTTGTGGCGGAAGACCCACTTGCCGGAGACGATGTTGGCGTTTCGAGGAGGAGGCACGAGATCCCAAGTGTCGTTGCCGAGGAGAGCGCGGTACTCCGCGGTCATAGCATCGAGCCAGTTAGGATCCTTGAGAGCAGCACGTGCGGAAGTCGGAACCGGAGAGTACCTGCTGACAGAAGCATGCAAGTTAAGCCGCTCACGGGGTGGGACGCGGATGCCGGAGGTGCTACGCGTGCGATGCACGGGAGGAGGCGGCGGGGGTGGGGGAGGTGGCGGTGAGGGCGCAGGCGGTGGTGAGGGCGCGTGCGGCGAAGGTGGAGGGGAGGGGGTGCGCGCGGGAGGCGCAGCCGGGGGGACGACGAGGGGGGAATCGTCATCATCGAGGAAGTCGTAGGAGGCAGCTGAAGGTTGCTGGGACGAGGCGAAGGGAAAGGTGGACTCGTCGAAAATGACATGGCGTGAGATGATGATGCGGTGGGTAGTGAGGTCCATGCAGCGATAACCCTTGTGATGGGGAGAGTAGCCGAGAAAAATACATGCGCTAGACCGTGGGGCGAGTTTATGAGGCATGGTGGCTGCGGTATTGGGATAGCACAGGGAACCGAAAACGCGAAGGGACGAGTAATCTGGGTGGGTGTTATGAAGAGCGAAGTACGGAGAAGGAGCACTAATGGTTTTGGTGGGAAGGCGATTAAGGACGTGAGTGGCGTGGTGGAGAGCTTCTACCCAAAAGCGAGGGGGCAAACTAGCCTGAAATAGGAGAGAACGAACAATATCGTTGACGGTGCGGATAATGCGCTCGGCTTTACCGTTTTGTTGGGAGGTGTATGGGCAGGAGAAGCGAATGTGTATACCGTGCGCGGCGGCGAGAGAGTGGAGTTTGGCGTTGTCGAACTCACGACCGTTGTCCATCTGTATAGACGCAAGAGGTAGGTTAAACTGGGTTTGGGCAAAAGCGCGAAACGAGGCGAGCGAGGCGTAAGCATCAGATTTTTGGCGTAGAGGGACGGTCCAAAGAAAATGGGTAAAATCATCGAGAATGACTAAGAAATATTTATTACCAGAATTACTTAAAATTGGGGACGTCCAAAGATCACAGTGAATTAACTCAAAAGGGCGAGTAGTTCTAGTGGTGGAAGAGGAAAAAGGCAAACGTACATGGCGTCCAAGCTGACAAGCATGACAAAGAGTACTATGGTTTTTATTGCAAGGTAAAGAAATATGCTGCGAAAGACGACGATAAGCGTCATGGCCGGGGTGACCCAAACGACGGTGCCAAATATCATGAGGGGTGGTGTGGTGGTGAGAGCACGAGGCGCCGGTGGCTGAAACGAATAAAGCTCCCCCGTACTATTGCACCGAAGAAGCTCACGCCGGGTAATGAGGTCGTTCACAGAAAAACCAAAAGGGTCAAAATTGACAGAACAGTTGTTATCGGTAGTAAATTGACGGACAGAGACAAGATTTTTAATTATGCGAGGAGTAACTAGAACATTACGAAGATGAAGAGAACGATCAGAAAAAGAAGAAGGAAGGGAGGCGTGCCCGGATGCGGAGACGGAAACAGAGGAGCCGTCTCCGACAGTGACATGACGATAAGGAGGATGTGAAGAGAGAGAGGAAAGGATACCGGGGTTGTTGGAGAGGTGAGCGGTGGCGCCGCTGTCCATGACCCACTCCGGGGTGGGGGGCTGCAGCGTCATGTTGGTGAAGGGCGACGCGAGGGCGGAGGGGTCCCAAGTGTGCGCCGAAGTAGGGGGCGCAGTGTAGGAGGAGGCGACGCCGTACGGGGCGCCGTAGAAGGCCTGGCCGTGGGGCGCCATAGAAGGAGGCCGCGCAGTGTAGGAGGAGGCGACGCTGTACGGGGCGCCGTAGAAGGCCTGGCCGTGGGGGACGCCGCTGTGGGCGTTGTAGAAGGAGGCCGGCGCAGGTGGTGGTGCGGCCATGTAGGCGTGGGCGCGAGGGCCCGGGTGAGGGACAGCGCCGAGGATGTTGCTCCCGGCGCCGTGCGGCGGCATGGGCCACATCGGAGACGCTCCGGTCCAAGGGTGGAAGGGGGTGGGCGCCATGGAGGAGGAGGGAGAGGAAGGAGGAGAGGGACGGTGGCGGCGGCGGCCGGCTATGGTGCGGCGGCTAGGGTTAGGGAAGGAGAGGAGGCGGAAGCGGTTTAGGGTTTAGGATGTGTTTAGGCTGATACCATGTGAGAGAATTGACCACACTTGGGCCTTTCCATTGCATTGATATATATAGTCAAAATACAATCCTAACCATAAATGGGAGATCACACAAATAAGGACTCTCCACGATTTAGGGAATCAGAGGATATGTCACGCTACGTGACATATCTGTCTAACATCCATCAACCCTTCCGCGTGTAGAGGTAATCGATGTAGAAGTTTTGTTCGGTAGACAAATATGAGGCATTATACTACCAATGCGGCA
Source organism: Poa pratensis (assembly GCA_947311845.1). NCBI lineage: Eukaryota > Viridiplantae > Streptophyta > Magnoliopsida > Poales > Poaceae > Poa > Poa pratensis. Next base: position 52,854,344 of record CAMZMU010000052.1, read on the forward strand.
ATGCCTTTAGTTTCTTGTTCATATCTCACCACATAATTGCTTATTTATAATTGTAGTCGTGAAGCTGTAAAAGTTGTGCCATACGTTCAAGATTTCTCTCAGAATAAAGACAACTTCACCCATTCCACCATATATTCATATGATTAAACTTCCGATGGATGTATATTTGGTTTGAGAAAATTGCTTCTGTACCACCGACGAACGCGGCAATGGCTCATTTGCCATCCAACAAAAGACGAGTGCTTATATACCAAACACAAACAATTTCTTGTGCTTATATGCCATCGCCGTTTGTTCGTCGTCAAGATGCCTCCGTTTTCCTGTCAGTCTTTCTAAAATTTCCATTCTTACCCTCGTGCTACTACATGCGGTCCAATTGATCAAACGCACACATGTAAAAAAAAAAAGACCAAACGCACACACGCACCACGCGAACCAGGTCGAGGGAGCCATGGCGGAACCGCCGCCGGCGCTCGCCCAGCGCCTGCCACCGCTCCCCCAGCACCTTCCGCTGATCCTCCATGCCCCGTCGCCGCTCCCCTAGCTCCCGTCGCGGGAATCGACGGTCCCCCAGCCACCGTCGCGAGGAAGCATGGTGGAACCCTCGTCACCGCCGCTTCCCCAACACTCATCGCCGCTCCACCAGGCCCCGTCGCCGGAACCGCCGCTGTCCGAGCCCCCGTCGCCAGGAAGCTTGGCGGCGCTGGTCTCTCCCCCTAGCCATGGCGCCCAGAACCCTAGAATTGGGGATTCCGGCCAGGTGGAGAGTGGAGCAGGGGCTGCAGGATTCAAAACCCAGGATTCCAAGCCCCATGAGGAGGATGGCATGGCTGAAGAATGCGCAAGGTAAATACTCCGATTCTTGTCTTCTCTTCCATGTTTCTAAATGATGAAATCTGAAACTGCACAATGCTGACATGTTTCTAAACAAAATCTGAAACTGCACTAGCTCTACTTCCATGTTTCTAAATGATGAAATCTGAAACTGCACAATGCTGCCATTTTTAAATGAAAACTGAAACTGAAATTGTAGATCAAAGATCATATCTGCCGCGCCTGACAGCCCTGCAATGAGCACTCGAAGCAAGAAGAGAGCTGCGCCTAACACCCAACCAATGGCCACTCGAAGCAAAAAGAAATTGAAGCTGTAAACTTAGTGTTGTTTCATGTTTTGGTCGTCAGCAAAACGATGTTCATTTTGCTACTGCTTGTGTGGTCCGCAAAAAGAACTTAATGTCGTCAACTTGCTACTGCTTGTATGAAGAACCAACTTCTAGCTCCTGTCTTTTGGTTATGGATGTTTGTGAACTTGCTACTGCTTGTTTCTAGATTATGTGAACTCATTACTCTATGTGTTATCTATTGCTGGTACATATGGTTGAATTCTTATATATTGCTGTGTTGCCGAATTGCAGAAAATAGAGGCAAAATGCTGTCAAATTTTTTGTATACATGTTACCGTTGCTTATTTGCCACTGGGGGCAGGATGGTCATTTTGGCCTCTTACCAGAATAAGGTAACGTTTGAATAACAGACAGTGGCAAATAAGCAATAAAATTCATTTGTGTTTGGTATATGAGAACTGAAGCTTTGTCGGATGGCAAATGAGACATTGCTGAGTTTGTCAGTGGTATAGAAGCCATTGGCTCATTTGGTTTACCCTAAGTCTACCCACACTTTTTTTTGCTAACAGTTATGTCCTACTTCATTTGATACTACTTTACTCTTTGATAATAGGTCATGTCGCGTGTCAATGGCAAGTGGGATCATGAACCACGCCCTCCAGTGTGGCCCACCTTGTTAGCGAGACAAAATGGCAAAGTTTATTACAAGACAGAACTAAGATATAACATTTTATAGAAAGATCTCCAAAGAAAAATTATCCAGAAATAATTAGGTGAAGGTTTTCCTTGCCCATGATATGATCAATGTTATGTTGGCTAACTATGAACTAGAGTAGGCAAAGAGTAAAAAACGTACAAATAATAGCAACCATCCAAACAAGATCCAAAGTTTTGGTGGTAATCGATCAATAACCACTAGGGCATGTAGATCAAACTTTGTAAAACACAAGGTAATCTTAGTTTTCTATCTGTGGTCGGAAGAAGAGCTTTATAGTTTGAAGTGTGAACATGATAGTGTCTCCTTTTCAAATCATCAAACTGGAATAGGAAAGTAGCTTACATAGCATATATTCTGTTCACATCCGAATTGATTTTCAAATGCATACCGTGGTTGCTTGGACATGCATTTCATTAAGCAAAATGACATTAGGAACTAAATCGTATTGACCCAGATAAAGATTATGAAAAGATATGTCGATTGGTCAAACATAATTTTATTATAAAAAGTGGAAGTTTTTGTCACTTCTCTTTGATCGACCAAACATCATTGTCAAAGCTTTTCACGTTGATTAGTAGTATATTTTTTTCATATATAAAATATTATGAGCAAACTTTGTCCAATTTTGAAAGAAGGTTTCTTGTTAATTTTTTTATAGATATGGAAAATGCAAGCTTGCTCATAAAATTAAGTATGCATCGTATTATCACTTTAAAGAAAGTTTTTTTTAGGGATCTTAAAAGAATGTTTATTGTCGCCCCAAATGCTAATATGGGTGTGGATCTTTTTTTTTTTTGTGTCGGTTAGCAAACCCCGGTCGCTGTCGCACCGGAGGTGGGTGTTGCGTGTAGTGCGCGTGCCCGCGCGTGCCCACCACGCACAGATGCGCCACGTCGGCCTCCCGTGCGCCACATACGCGGTCAGCCAGCAGTATTTTATCGAGGGAGAACGGTCGGAGTCGCATCGATCCTGTACGTAGACGAGCAGCAGTCATTGCCTTGCACGCCAAAGCTAGCTAGCTACTCGTGCCGATCGAAAACCTGTCGATATTTTCTTCGGTGCACGTTGTGCCGTGCGCCTTCTTAACCTCTCTAGCTAGGCCTTTAGGCCCCGCTTGGTATCTCGTTTTTTAGCCAAAACGATCGGTTAGAATTACGGACGTGTCAACCTCCGGTAGAAAATACGAAGAAGCTCTGTAATTTGCGACCCCCATCCAAGCGGGCCCTTACGGTTATCAGCACCATCGGATTGTCCGCCGGCGATGGAGAACTTCCATGGACGGCGGCGATATACAGTGTTAGCATATTTATCTGCCAAAACAAGGAATCCTAGAATCGAAAGGAGACCTTCTAATCTTACTTCTTTTATTTCTACATTTTCATGATTGGGTTGTACTAGCTAGGACCAGAGTTGATTGGTGAATCAACCACATACTCCCTCATGTTCACAATTGTCGATCCTGTTTCCTGTGTTTTAGGTTTAGACAAAATCAAACTTCATAAATTTGACCAAATATATAGGAAAATACCATCACATATATAAATATAAATTAATATTACGAGAATCATATTAAACTAGGTTTTTACACTATATTCATTTGATCATAGATGTTGATGTTTTTCCGTATGTATATATACCTGGCCAGACTTTTAAAACTTTGTCTTTGAAAAACCCAGAACACAGGGTAAGTAGAAAGTTTGTGGAGAATAGAGGTGTGATGATTCAGCTTATTCTAATACACGTTTACAGTATCGAACAAAACTCGATAGGGGCGCGTCCATTGTTTGTTGTCGAGTCGTACTGCCTAGCTTGTGCATCTTGGCTAGCAGTAGCACAATTCCACTCGGCAGTTGGCGGTGAAATTTGACAAAATTAACCCTTTTTTGAAACTTCATCTAAAAATAACCCTTTTTTTGAAAAAATTCTGAAACTAACCCTTTTGTGTGGCTCCCGCACCAAGGGCGCCACACATACATGTGCAACTCCCCAGCCTGGGGCGCCACACATGCATGTGCAACTCCCCAGCCTGGGGCGCCACACCTTTTTGTGTGGCTCCCGCATCGGGGGCGCCACACATGAAGGTGCAACGCCCCAGGCTGGGGAGCCACACATCTGCCAGCGTGGCAAGGTGGGTCCCAGCCCGGTTAAGTAGCGCCGGAGCTGGGGGAGCCACACATACATGTGTGGCGCCGGCGCCACACATGTACATGTTTTCCTTGCGGCATCACCAGTTTTAACCACACTGTCCTCATACTTTGCTGTCTATCGAACTGACGGAAAATGACATGTGCAGACTTTGGCCACGGCCAGCAAAAAATCAGATTTACAACAGGAGCTAGCATTTATTTGTACTTGACTGCCAACATAAGAGGGACTATTTCCCAGATGAGCTACTTGATTCAAGCGCCTCTCAGAAGCCTGTCTTTTGCTGCACCGATGCCTTGCTGCAGGTTGATATATTTCTCAAGTGAAATTTCTGAAAAGGATTCAAGCTTCACGATGAATGTCATGAGGCTTGACTGTAGATCTGCACTGGTATCATTTCTAGGGACTTCATGTTCACCATTTGACGTCTGGTCTAGGCCTTGGTTCAGATCACATGGCAAATAGCTGCTTATATCTGCAATGAGACCTTCGATAGCTTCTTCCAAATCTTTGGTCGCTAACTCGTCCAGTAACCTCGTCCACATTTCACAGGCGATGAATATGGGTGCAAAAGCACACTCTGTCAGCGAAACGTTGACGACGACGTTCTGCTTCCTGGAGTAGCTCATCCTCTTCTTCACAGGTTTCATGCACCTGTGCAACCATAAGTTTAGGCTGTGCAGGTAAGCCTTGTGAGATGCAATCCAATTTTGCAAATTTGAGCACAGTTTGGTGAGCTCAACCGAGAGGAGGAGGGCAGCTTGGCACCGCGACTCGGACTCGAATGATATTTCTACTTTGCGGCTGCTAGATAGTAACTTGATGATCGCATGCTGACGCCGATGGCACTCGAGCATGGTTGCCCACATCCTAGTTAAACTGCAGGAGAAAAATGAGCAGGTATTTCATCAGATGTTATATAACTGCCAGGATGTAAGCACTAATCGTCCTCTTCTGACGGAGCGCATATTATCTGCCAGGATCTTATAAGAGATACCCAATAGCATTTCTTTTCTATACATATTAAAATGGACAAACATACTTATCAATTAGTTCATCCAGCTGTGGTTGAATCTCTTTATCCCTTAGATCTTCTATCTTCTTAGAAATGAAGTCTATTTTCTGAATAGCAACTAGGACTCTGGAATGCAAGTCTTTTACAGTAGCACGGGTAAAATCGGTAATGATTTGATTTTTCCCTCGCGACTCCTGGTCGTTCAGTTGCTTACATTTCTCATCATACCTCCTGCAGATGTTGCTGCTGCCCTGAAAGTAAAATAATGCTTAGGCTTTCGAAATGGCCATGGACGGCACAAATTGTAGATCTTGCATGAAAGCTTTAAAATCAACAATTGCAGAAAGAAGTAATTTAACAGGAATTGTAGTAGATAGTTCCAGTGAAGGTGATCACAATAGTAAGTTTAGAAGAAACAAGGTATATTTAACTATGCTAAAAAAGAAAGGAAAAACGACCTTCTATAAAAACAAATGAGATATGGAGAACAGACTTCAATTTCAAAGTGTGCACATGGAGTTGCAAAACGGAGCTGTTACCTTAACTTCATCATAAAGCTTTGTCTCCCATGCATACAACCTATCTAGTGTTGATGTACGAATGTCAAGAATAGTCCCAGCAAGATTTTTAGATGGCGACAATTGTGAAGACACTGATCTATGCCAGATAAGGTACTTTATCTCAGCTTGAAGAGGAGCTGCATTAAATAATGGCGCAAAAATATATTTTCAGAATAAGTAAGAGTCTGGTTTACAGTAGAAATAAAACACAGAACAAAGCAGAGGATATGCCGCAAGGAAAACTGGTGGTAAACAACATGTACATGTGTGGCGCCCCAGCCACCGGCGCCACACATGTAAGTGTGGCTCCCCCAGCTCCGGCGCTACTTAACCGGGCTGGGACCCGCCTTGCCACGCTGGCAGATGTGTGGCTCCCCAGCCTGTGGCGTTGCACCTTCATGTGTGGCGCCCCCGGTGCGGGAGCCACATAAAAAGGTGTGGCGCCCCAGGCTGGGGAGTTGCACATGCATGTGTGGCGCCCCAGGCTGGGGAGTTGCACATGTATGTGTGGCGCCCCCGGTGCGGGAGCCACACAAAAGGGTTAGTTTCAGAATTTTTTCGAAAAAAGGGTTATTTTTAGATGAAGTTTCAAAAAAGGGTTAATTTTGTCAAATTTTACCAGTTGGCGCTTAGAAAGTTGGACTCCTGCCGGCACAGCCACAAGCAGATATGGCTTGAGCATCTTGCACCGTCAAAGCAAACTGTACGCACATGGCAAGAATATCCAGTAGAAACGTACGTAGTATAGCTAGCATACTATATATTGACTCATGTGATATATGAATAACTAATAAATTAAATTTGGTATTTTCTAGACGGAAGGCTCGAAATAAGCCCGGCTTTGAATTAACGAAGCCAATAACCGGCTAAGGTTACAACTTACACATCTTACACTCACTTGCTGGGGATGCCAGCTCTACAAATAAAGAACAAAGACAACAAAAGACTACAAAAGATAAGGAACACAAGAAACTAAACGTCTTGATCCCGTCGAAGGAGTATTGTCTTGTCTTCTGTCGCACGGAAGCAATGCCACCTTCAGACCATCCTCGCCCACATCGCCACCCAAAGCACGAGCCAAGCAGGACACGAGAATCCAAAGAGGGGGGGGGGGGGGGGGGGGTTTCAGAACAACGCCTCCAAGGAGGATAACGGCGCCGAAGAGCGTCGTCGTCGCCGGTAGAGTCCAAAGACCTACAAAGCTTTCGCCAAGCCCCAATCCTCCAACCTTAGAGCTCGACTGTAAAAACGACGAGGTCATGTGGATTCTTCAGACACTGTCACAAAAGCAAGGCACACAGGGCAGGTAGAGGCGGAGGTGGAATCCAACAAGGAAAGGAGCTTGACGGTGACGCCTTCACGAAGGAAAATGGCACCCAGAGGTGTCATCGTCACCTGTGATGGTCTCAACCATGCCCAGTTTTCACCGGAGCCCCGAGCATCCCAAACACCAGATGCCAGCATGAGGTCGAAGAGCTTCAGATCTACCTCCCGGAAAGTAGACATGGTGCTCCAGCCCCCGCTGAAAACACCAACATAGTCCAGAACCAGGCACACCAACCATTCCTCTGCAATGGACGACATGAAGCCGTCAAGGCCTGTCCAGCCGAGTCCGAGACACTGCACAACAGCATCGGACTGGCCTCGCAGGACGTTCGTCGCCGGAAGGAGGTGGAGCGAGCCCGCACGGCTCGCTGGGAGTCCCGCCATGGATCTGAGAGAGCCCCTGCATCCGAGCAGGAACGGGCTCCACGGGAGAGTATCACATGCGGCCGAGGAGAGAGCCGCACCGCCACCGAAGTGACGAGCCTAACCAAGCAAGAGGAACCAGCCGGGAGACCTGCTGGCCAACAAAGGCAGACAACCCCCGCGACGAGCACGGCCCGGGAGACCCAGCTCGGGCCTGGCCAACATAGGCAGACAACCCTCGCGACGAGCGCGGCCCGGGCGACCCAGATCAGGGCCCGGGAGACCCAGATTAGGCTCGCACGGCCAAATCGGAGCTGGTTCCATGGCAGGGCGCACGCCGCCGCCTACCTCCTCCTCCGCAGCCAGCCAGGACGGCTGCTGCCACCACCACGACGGCGAGAGAACGCCGGCGAGGCGCTGGGCCGCCGCCCAGTTTCCATCTCAGGCCGCCATGGCCTTAGGCCACGCAACCTCCACCGAGGAAGACGCTCGCCTGCTGCCATCCCCCTCGCCGCCCTCTCGAGCGAAGAAGACGACGACCTCCTGCAGGAAACCAAGGAACCGCGCCGCCAGCGCGACCCGCCGTCCTCGAAAACCTTCGACGTGGGGCCGCCGCCCCGGCGTCCGTCCTCCGCCGCCTGTAGCAAGCAGCCCGAGGGTCCCCGCCGCCCTTTGGAAGGCAGGGCCCGCCGCCACCGTGGTCCAGCCAGCGGCAGCGGTGGCACGACGCTCCTGCGAACCCTGCTGGGTAGGGTTTTCTCCCCCGGGCCGCCCAGAGGGACGACACGAGGGTCAGGCGGAGGGGAGGGGCGGGGAAGCGGAGCGGCGGCGCTGCTGTGGAACCCTAGGCGGAGGGGAGGAGGAGCAATCTCGACCGGGCTGTCCTGGTGGTGCCCCACTGATTTGGTATTTTCTTTGGACCGGCTGTCTGCATATTTAGATTTTCTTCCAAAGTATGTGTACAAGTTTCAAACATTTTAACTAATTCTACCGAGGCAGCGGGAACATATGGATCTCGGTATCTTTAGCTCGTCGGTTGAACCTATCGTGAGTTGTTTTGTTGGTTACCGTTATGTTTGTTCCGCTAGCGAAAGAAACAAAAACTCCATACCCGTGCACCTTGAGATTAGTTAGGGCATCTCCAGCCATGCCCCCCAGCGCCCCCCAAGAGGCTTTTTAGGTTCGGTTTTAGGTTCGGATAGTCAAAAAGCGCCGAAATTCTCCTAGTCGTGCCCCCCAGGAGGCAAAATAGCGCCGTTTTGGCGCCGGCGTCCCCAGTCCAACCCCAAGGCGCTGGGTTCGGCCTGGGGGGGGGGGGGCGATTGCATGCAATCTGGCCCACTGTCAGGCACACAGGGCCTCTCTCTCCTCTCTTTTTGTCTAGGCCCACCACGTGCTCTCTGTTTTCTCTCTCTTTTCCCCACCCACAACGCACGGAAGAAGGCAACAGCTCGCGCCGGCATCTCCCCGCTCCGGCGACCTCTCCATGAGCGTGATGGCCATGGGCGCGAGCAGCAGGCCGCCGCCGAGCCTGCGCCGCCGCCTGGCTCGCCACCCTCCTCGAGTTCGCCTCCCCGTGCCACCGCCTGGAAAGCTCCGGGACGGCGTTGACTTCCGATGCGGGCGACGGCGCCCCTCCCTCCGCCCTCCGCCGCTCCAGCTCGCCTCCCCCCGCTCAGCTCGCCTCCCTCCGCTCTCCTCGTGCCGGCCGGACGGCGCCGAGCCCTGGCTCGCGGCCGGGTAGAATCTCAGTCGCCGGCCGGCCGCTCCAGCCTCCGTGATATGATGCCCGCCACTCCCGCCACCGCCGCCGCGCAAATCCCGCGCTCGTTGCCGGTGTGCTCCCATGCCCGTCTGCGCCTGCGTCTGCCCGCTCGCCCCCGCTCCTCCATGTGCGCCGAGGCGCGGGCGGCGCCGTCGCCCGTCGTGGCCGCGAGATGCGCCGAGCTCGTTTTTTTTTTTTGACTTTTTATCTTATCTTTTCATCTCTTGGGGTGGGGTGCGGCTGGGAAAATGCCCACCCCAGGTTTCGATTTTGCGCCGTTTGACGCCGCCGAGCCTAATTTAGCGCCGTTTTTGCGTCCTGGGGGGCTTGACGGATGGAGATGCCCTTACTCCCAACTTCTTCTCTGGTGTTCGTGTTATGTCATTAATTCCCCAAGCCATCATACATATCCCAACTTCTTTTCTCGATCTGCCTTCATTCCATAATGTGTCTTTCAAAGTCATGACAGGTTTGTACGATTAATTATTACATCAGGCTAATTAGTCGCCTAAGTTTTTTTCTAAACGTGACTTAGGGTTTAGACTGGCCTCCAAGCATTTGTTCTGAAGAAATTAGACATGTACACACCCGAGAGTGGGCGGGCACTCGAACTCGAGATTGGGCGCATGTCTTGGTGCACAATCGCCCGAGATTTTCTCTAAGTCAAAATCCTGAAACGTTCAACATCTCTATATGGAGATTCATGAAGAGTGATATATTAGAAACCTAGCATGGTTTTTGCATTTTTTAGGCAGTGGGAACTTCCCGCTTTCATGTCGGTTGAATTCGATGAGCTGTTTTGTTGATTACCATTATGTTTGTTCCGCTCTCAAAAGCAAGTGGAGCGGTTCTCGTATGCAAACGGGAAAAATGACTCCACCCGTTTGCACCTTGAGATTAAGTACACCCTCCGTTCAGTAACGACTTTTTTTTAGCTATTTCAATATTTCTACATACATATTAAAATGAGTGAATATACATACCAAAATATGTCTAGATACACACGAATCAAGAAAAAACTAAAAGGTCTTACATTAGTGAAGGAGGGAGTACATAAGATCATCGTATATCTTGCTATGTTATAACGTTCATACATATCCATGCTCCTTTCCATAACGTGCCTTTCAAATATATAGCATGTTTGCACTATAACTACCAAGTAGGATTTTTCTTAATCTAATTAGTCATCCGGGATTTTCTTATGTCGTCTCTATCGAGGTTCATGCAGGAGTTAGGGGTTGGATCACACAGCTAGCATCATCGTTTGGACGGAAGGCTCGAACGGAGCCCGGCTTCAAATTAATAAAGCCATCATCGACAGAGTACAACAACATAACAAGAGGTAAAGAACTAGCATCATCGTTTTAGATAGACCCATTGCACTTGCACGAGTATGCATTTTGTCGCATCTCACTCCTATTTTGAATTACCTCAAGATGCATAAATTACGGCGCAGGACTTTGCTGTCGTTCCTACTAGAGGGTGAAGCTGATACGGTAATATTTGGATAGATGCTTTGGTGCCTCTTTTTAACGTTGGATACTCGTACCAATTAAGCTAGGTACAAATGATCGGTCGTATCATTGACACTTGTGTGGTCGGTCAGACCAGATAGAAAACGACGCCATCTATAGCTAACACAATAACCGGTTCATAAAAATACACAGCCGTTACCGGCAAAACCAACGGTTCTAGACGAACCAGTCGTGGGGCCCACCATCGCTCATCAGTCTAGCAGCACGCGCCCCAAGTCACTGGCATGTCGGCCCTCCACACTCTCGCGCCTCATCAGCTTGCCAGCCTATATATGCACCCATCGCTTACTTCCACAGCATCAGCTCGTGCGCCTCACCTCCATCACTCACTCGATCTCTCAGCTAGCGAGTAGCTTGTGCATCTCGGGCTCGGAGAAGCAAGCAAGCTAGCTTAGCAGAGCGAGGATCGACTAGCTGATCAATTCACCATGGGCATGGAGGCCTGCAACAAGGTGATGGAGGAGGAGGCCCTGGTGCAGAAGATCACCGGGCTGGCCGCGGCCATCGGCGAGCTCAAGTCGCTGAGCCCCTCGCCGGAGGTGAACGCGCTCTTCACGGAGCTTGTGGTGGCGTGCATCCCGCCCAGCACCGTCGACGTGGACCTGCTGGGCCCGGAGGCGCAGGACATGCGCGCACGGCTGATCCGCCTCTGCGCCGACGCCGAGGGCCACCTGGAGGCGCACTACTCCGACCTCCTCGCCGCCCACGACAACCCGCTCGACCACCTCGCCGTCTTCCCCTACTTCAACAACTACATCATGCTGAGCCAGCTCGAGCACGGCCTCCTCGCCCACCACATCCCCGGCCCGCCCCCGTCCCGCGTCGCCTTCCTCGGCTCCGGCCCGCTCCCGCTCAGCTCTCTGGTTCTCGCGGCGCGCCACCTCCCCGCCGCGTCCTTCGATAACTACGACATCTCGGGCGATGCCAACGAGCGCGCCAGGCGGCTGGTGCGCGCCGACGCCGACGCGGGTGCCCGCATGGCGTTCGTCACCGCGGACGTGGCCGACGTGACGACGGAACTGGCCGGATACGACGTGGTGTTCCTGGCAGCACTGGTCGGCATGGCCGCCGAGGAGAAGGCGGCTCTGGTGGCGCACCTCGGGAGGCACATGGCCCCCGGCGCGGCGCTCGTGGTGCGGAGCGCGCACGGGGCGCGCGGGTTCCTGTACCCGGTGGTGGACCCCGAGGAGATCCGGCGAGGCGGGTTCGAGGTCCTCACCGTGCACCACCCGCAGGACGAGGTGATCAACTCCGTCATCATCGCGCGCAAGGAGGAGGCGCCGCCCGCGGTTGCCGCCGATGCCGACGCGCCGGTGAACAACGGCAGCTTGCCGACGTGCCTTGGCTGCACCTGCGAGATGGAGGCCAGGGCGCACCAGAAGATGAAGGAGATGGCCATGGAAGAGATGGAGGCGTAGGCCGCATGTCGATGGCCACGCACAGCGCACGGTGATTTTTATCGATCGATTGATACATGCATGGTAATAATTCAGTTGTCTTCATGCATGGACGTGGGTACTTATTTACCATAACTAATCCTTGTCTACCTGGCTGGATTTTTAGTCCACTGTTATTTCTTATTTGTGCCGTGTTTTAATTATCTGACAGCTGCATCCTCCGGGTTTAACATAGAGGAGGAGGATATGTATTGTGCTGAGATCCAGTCGATTTGCTGTAATAAGTGATTTTGACACTATATAACTGAAGTGATCATCACTTAAAAGTGTAACCTATGCTTGCTTAATTTATGTTCTCGTCTTAACACGTCTCTCAACTCTATTAGCTCCATTTTTCTGGTTCTCTTTTGCCTTGATGTGTGGCCTACGCCCCTGCAATCTGCTAGATCGATACCAATCAGAGCGAACGCTTGTGGATTTTGTCAGCAAAGTGCAAGCTCAGACGGTGAACTGAAACATAGCTTCTACTCCCTGGGTTTTTAACGGAAGCAGGTTGCCAAATGATTGGAGTGCAACATTTTTCTGTGGTGCCAAAACGACTGGGGCGATGCTCGAAATGTGTGCCTGCCACTCTAACAGATGGACTTGTTTTTCCTTTTTTTTTTTAGGAGTGAGTGCTTACTTTCTTAGGCTGAATGGAACTAAGCTTTTTTTTTTTTGGAGCAACCACATATTTCATCTATCGAAAATAAAGTTATAATAAGCGACAAACTAAAAGACAGAGCAGGATAAAATGATTCACTCCTAAAAGATCAAAAAATACAAAACGATACATAGATTTCCTGCAACAACCATAGCGAGCGGCCGCCGTCCAATTGTTGTGATCAAAATCCATATGAAGACTATATGGATAAATGCTAACTTCTCTCGGAGCGGAGCACTATCAGTACGTATAAGTTTCGACCTAGGTCACCACTGCTATATACCTCATGTAAACAATCGCACGGGATAAGTTTATTGTTGTAAATCCCCTAGTGCTTGTAGCCTCTCTCGATATAGTGAAATTTTGCTGGCTGGCGTCCGTGGTTTTTCTCTTCTCCTTAAAGGGCTCATTTGATTCATAGGATAAATTGTAGAATTCAAGATTAAATCTATGAAAAAAGTGTTTCTTTGATCATGGTGAGTGATTTTTTCCATGAGGTTAGATTTCATGTTATTTTCTATGAAATTTGCAAAATAAAAATGGTTTAAGGGGTGGAGAAGTTCACTTACAGACACTGTTATGATGGATGGGCACATCACATGTGACATGTGGCTACTTTACCCAATGGGTCGATGGATGGTAGAAGAAAGAACTATCAGTTCATCTTCACAAGGCCCTGTTTCTAGATTACAAGCCAGTTATTTCACTAACACCTCGAGAGGGACAGTGGTTCCTCAAGAGCGACAGCAACCACCAAAAGAATGCCGCCCAACAAAACCTTCGCTGCATCGTAGCCGAGGAGAGGAAGCAAATCTCAAAAGGGTCACGCAAGAGTCAAGACTCTGCTCAAGCATCACACCACCGCTTGTTTGGTTTTCCTGAACCTCACATCCCCAGGAAGTACCATCAGTTGGCAGAAACAACATGTGAAAGCACAGGAAAAACTTCCCATTTACTAATGGGGATATGTGAAATCCACGAGTCAGTTACATGAATAAGAACAGGCAAAACACTCACTGATAAAGCATCAACATCTAAGCACATCCTTAACATCCATCCATCACTCATGCCTAATTGCCTACTGACTCATACTAGTACTAAGCTACTTATTCCATCTCCATCATCTCTTCATCTCCTTTCACTTGAGCAGAACCAAGCTGCATCGTCCTCGTCAAGTGTATGGGCTCCGACCGCCGTTTCAAGCCACCCCTTGGACCTGAGCACACCCACAAGAACAAACCAGGTTTAGTGTTTATTTATTTATTTATTTATTTATTTATTTTAAAGAACAAGTGAAGCCTGTGTCGTACGAGATGAAAACGAACAAAAACTAAGCTATACTCCCTCCGTTCCTAAACATAATATGTTTTAGCATTACACAAATATATTTAGACATGCCTTAGTTTGTATGTCCACTCATATTAGTGTGCATGTAGACAATATGTGTACCACTTAAAACATCTTACATTTAGGAACATAGGTAGTATATCAGAGCACGAAAACAAACACCCACGTACCATACATAGGCGAAAACACCTCATCACCACTATTTTTGCAGCTATTTATTTTTTGTTCAAACCAACCCTTCTCGAGTCTCCTACCTAGCCAGCTAAATTTAATCTTCTCCAGCAGTGTCAAGTCATACCATAAGGTTGTTTGTGCCTTTACTTTCAGGTTTCAGTGTGCTGGCTACTACTAAGTGTACGTTCTAGTTAAGGGTTGGGAAAATAATTGTAATCACACAGTTATAAGCAAACTGGCATAGAATAGATGCTACCTGGAGCTGTTTTGAGATATTCAGAGAGCCTAGCGTGTCTGTATGTGAAATTGAAGCCACCGGTTCTGTCGGCGGTGAACTCGGCCACAGCTTGCAGCCTCTTGTTCCCGGTGTCAACAGCTACAACCCATGCCTTCTCGTCCCGGAAATCAATCTTGTTCATGAGGTAAAAAACTTGGTCGTCAAGCAAGCTGAGTGTGGGATGACCACAGTGGAGTCTCGCCAACAGTGGCCGGGCCAGTTCATCTTCGTCGTCGTCGTCTTCCAGCCTGGGCAGCGACTCGACTTTCGGCAACAAGTTGTCCCCAGCTGCAGAGACCTCAGAAGCCTTGAGTTTGCAGTCCTGGCGCCACGAGTCGTCCTCCCAGGGATGAGGATCAGCGGCGCTCCTGCTCCACATGAAGGCAGTCCAGCCACAGGAGACGTAGGTGCGGCGCTGGATGGCTGGTTTGGATGACCTGACGTGAGTCTGCAGCTCAATGTACCTGATACGGCCGTTGATGAGAGCAATGTCCCTCTCACCCAACGGGCAGCCTTCCAGCTGGTCGCCCCGCAGCGGCGTCGGCGGCAGTGGGACGTAGCGGCCGAATGCGCGTCCGGCATCGTGGCGGAGCAGGTCGTAGAAGAGGATGCCGTTCCAGAGGTCGACCCAGGCCATGGTGCCGGCGTCTCCTCCGACGGTGATCACCTTGTGAGAACAGCGGAAAGGTGGCAGCTCTCGGTCATGGTCCCGGAGGACCAGCTTGTTTGACCAAGCTTGGGCCCTGGAACAGTAGACATGGAGCTCAAATTGGTTTTTGAGGACAAAGTGGTCGTTATCCACCGCCCGAATAGATAGAAAGAGTTGACCCAGTTTATAAGGGAAACCGGGTCCAAAAACCATACAATCTGTACAAAAGAATGACACAAACGAAGCGACCCGCCGCCCACACGACACAAGTCGACAAACGCCACAACACACACCACCTGCTCCGGGGCCGCCACCCCGGCGTAACAACCAGATCGACCTTCGCATTGCCCGAAGGTGATCCAGTCATGATCGACGAACCCTCTGCCCACGCAGTCTTCATCCAGGTTGCTACCAAAACCACCTGTTCCGGGGCCGCCGCCCCGGTGTAGCAACCACATCGACCTTCGCATTGCCCGAAGACGATCCAGTCGAGTCGACGAACCCTCTGCCCACGCAGTCTACATCCAGGTCGCCACCCAAACCCACGCTAAACAAACGGCGCTGCCTCTCATACAACCGTCATAGCGTGGGAGACCGAGGCCGCCACCTCGACGTCCACCACCGTCCGGAGCCGCCGCCCCGACGTCCACAACCCCGACCACAACTCCATCCTGCTTGGCTTTCGCGAAACCGTTGCACCGCGAGGGCCAACAATTCGAAGGCGGCGCCTTCAAGAAGGAAATGACGCGTGCTCGCCGCCGCCCGCTCACAAGGAGCTTAAGCTTTCACCCGGAGTTGTCGACCACTCCCGTCGGCCCCAACTCTCGATCCAGCCGCGAAGCGCGGGGAGCAGCAAGCCAATCCAGATATCCTCGTTGCCGACACCACCTCCACATCCATCGCCCGGAACTCCACCGTGGCTCCCCCTGCCTCGGTGACGTCCACCGCCGCCACCGCTGCAGCCTTCGGTCCGGGGCCGCCGCCCCGGCTTCCTCGCACCCGGGCGCCGGTGCACGGCGGCAGAGGCCACCTCCCGCGCCAGCACCACCTCCGCCTCCGCCCGCCAAGGGCGCCTGCCGAAACGAGCTCCTGCACCACGCCCTCCTGCCGAGCCCCTCCGCCACCTCCAGGAGCTCAGCGCTCCCCGACGGCGCAGGCACGCCCAGCCCAGCGCCGCGCACGCCCTGCCCGCCTCCTGTCGGGCCCGCCAGGCCCAGATGGAACCCGACAAGGCCCAGATCTTGAGCGCGAGCGCCCCGCACGGGCGGCGCCCTCGGCTTCGATGGCGCCCCCGCGCCTCACCTCTGCCGGACTTGGGCCCTGGAACAGTAGACATGGAGCTCAAATTGGTTTCTTGAGTCGGTGTAGCTGATTGCAGCGATGATGTACGAGTCGCCGGCGCCGTTGTGGTGGTGACCGGAGTGGGGGCGCAGGATAAAGTTGGAGCCTTTCTGCTTGCGACGGGGACGACGGCTGCGCTCGGGGTTGTTGGTGCTGTAGCGCAGGATCCCGGTGACGGGGCTGGAGAGTACCTGGACGAAGGTGCCATGGGGGCGCGGGATTCGCTGGAGCAACGGGGCTACCCCCGCCCCTGCCGCCGCCGCCTGGTACACATAGTACTCATAGTTCTCCGTTCTGTACTGGGCGGAGTAGGGCCCGAAGACGACGGAGAGGAGGAGGATGTCGGCCTCGGTGGCGACGATGTAGGGCGGCGCGGCGAAGACGTCGGGGTCCAGCTGGTCGGGACAGCAGACGCAGAGGTAGGAGACCTGCGGCGGGCGGGCGGCGCAGAAGGTGACCTGGATCCGGCCACCGCCCTCGGTGTCGCAGGCGGCGGTGGTGGCGTTGCGGCGGTCGGCTACGTAGACCTGCAGGTCGAGGAGGCTAGGGTACCCTTCGGCGCCGCCGTCGGGGAGGTGGGCAGGCGGTGTCGTCGTCAGGAACTTCTTCGGAGACGCGTCGTCGTCGGCCATGGATCTCCCAGCTGCGATTTGGCTTACCGATGGCCACCGGTGCTTGCTTAGTTTTATTTTAACGAGCCTCGCAACAATTTTTTCTGCTTCTCTTTTCACTCCCATGAACGTATTCTTTTCTTTTGAACACACGGACAATTTTTTGAACCTTGTGAACATTTATATGAATCCGTGAACCTCTTATTTCAATTCATAAATATTTGTCAAACTGTCTGAACAACTTTTATAATATGCTAAAATGATAAAGAAGAAATAAAAAGATACTACAAAGAAACAAAGAGAAAAACAGATATATGATCAACAACATGCCGGCAAACGTACAAAGTCTCGGTTTGAAATATTTCATACTTTGTTCTACACAAAAACAAATGTGTGGATCTAAAGATACATACTTCCAAATCTTCAAAATATACATGATTTGCTATTTTTGTTTAGCCCAAAATATAATGTATTTCGAATAAAAAAATCACGTTTGTGGGATAGTACATCATTAGCAACATGTATTCATTTTTCAAAAAAAATTAAAACTTGAAATATGATTTTCAAATTTTGTAAACTAGAGGGAGCACTGGAACTTGGGAGCAAAGAGTGTTTTCCGCACTAGTCACACGCTTTATCACTTTGACATATGAGAAATGAGAACTCCCACACGGAATCAACATCTTCAAGCACCTAACGCACACCCCGTAAATTGGTTTACAGCCATGCGACCTAACTGACACTTGGTAAGCAGACATCGCCGAGAAAGTCTTCCAAGTTAGGCTGGAACCATATGGCGTTCAAGGGCTCCTTGGCATTGAAGGAAGGATAGTACTGTCGATCTTTTAAACAGTAGAACGCCTGTGCTCTGCCACCATGGTCAGTCTCGGTATAGTTCGGGAGGTACACCTTGTTGCATAGATCCTCTCCGGGAGGTGGCTTCGCAATTAGAGCATTATTCCTCCTGTCCCAAAACACGGCAGCATCCTCCATCCCTTCCAACTCCGTCCAAACCATCTTCGACCGATCGAGCTTAAAAATTCTAATGGACCCTTCGTCGCCGCACTCTCGAAGAATGGCGACCAGCTCACGTTTCCACTCTACCAGATAGCTATAGTCCCATTCCCCCATTCTATGCACCTCTTCGCTTCCTCGTATTGGCTGATCCGGCTTCTTGAGGACGTTCCACTCCATCTCCTCCTCGTTCGGATCCACGACTCCAAGCCTGCCATTGATGTCAAGGAAGTAGAAGACGCCGTCGAGGAAGACGGGGCTGTGAGATGCCATTAGGAAAGTTGGGACATCGTTGTCGCTTAAGCATTCTTTCTTCCAATCTTCGTCTCCGATTCGCCAGGTTTGTATCGTGACAACTTTGCCGTCAGAGCTCGCGGCCAGGACCACGAAGTCTGGTGAACCAGGCACAGATGAGAACGAGATCCCCTTGAGGTCAAGGACATTCAGAGGTGGAAGAGCAATCGCATCCCCATTTGGATAATTCTTGAATGGATTCACTAGGAAGAACATGTGCTTGTCATCGCCTCTGGACAGTCCTCGGGACACTATGGCCCAACCATTCTTTGTGAAATGCAGTAACTGCGATCCTTGCGATTTGAGATCTGAAGAAGGGATGCTTACGCTGATGATGTACTTCTTCTCGCTCACCGGATCGAATACCTCAACAAGATCCTTGGTCCTTCCTGGCCGAGTTGTCATGAGCAATGGTGACACCTTTGCATCCTGGATCGAGCTCGTGATGGAGTTCCACTGTTTGCATACAGCTTTCAGGTGCAGGAAATCTATGAATGATATCTTCTTTACTATTAGGTGCAACAAGTCGGCATGGAGATCACTCCACTGCGAGGATACAATGTTGGTCGTTATGACCTCTTTTTGTTCATCCGTGCAGCAATGTTTAGTTCTTCTCATGACCTGTAACTGTAAGTACAAGTTAAAAGTCGCGTCAAGGATGGACGACAAAAAATAATAAAAATCATGCTCAAACTATTTAGTTTCCCTTTTAGCAATGTTCAATTTGCACTAACTAGTCGTATGAGTTATGATGATCAAAGAGTTATTCCATCGTATGAGTAGTACCTCCGTGGGGTGGTCATCGCTCTCAGTGGTTTGTGGTGCTTCCAGACCGAAGCTGCAAATGCATGTATAGGTATACATTATTAAACCATCTCTCAGAACCAATAGAATCAGTAGAGTCAAGACGGGCATATGAACAAGCAAGTGGAATTCATCATAATACATACCTAGTAGAAAGAGCCCAAAAAGTGTCCTCCTCGTCCGGGTCACACGACTCACACCCCTCGACTATACTGAGCCTAATGGTCATATCCTCCAGAGACACAGTGTAGATACCGTATTCACCGCAAACTTCTCGGAGGACATGGACACAGTTGGGTTGGGTTCCTGCTTCAGCCGCCGATGGAACCACGAAAGAGAACCTGCCTACAAAGAACCTTCGATCCCCGATGCTTTCGACGATCTCCCAGGCAACATGTTCGTGATTCCAGCGGAAGAGCTTAACGTCAACCAACTCCGGGTGGCAGCCGAAAAAGCAGGAGCGCACCAAGAAGAGCTCGCCGTCGGAGAAGGTATCGGGTAGCACTTGTACCCGGCGTGCACAGGGCATGGCGGCGGGTGCCTGAGATCCGTCCTCTCGACCGCCGGCGTTTGTGTGGAGGCGTCAACGGCCACCAGGGATGCCATTGTCGTCGCGTACACCTTCCCGCTGTGGCCCTGAGTTATGGGGCCGTCGAAGTAGTCAAAGTCCCTTTCGTGGTCGAACTCGACGGGGAGGCGCGACCACTCGGTGTCTCCAGGGCGGCAGTGGAGGAGAGACTTCTCCCAGACGAAGTCCAGCAGGACGGTGCAGTCGGGCGGGTTCTGATTGGAGAGCGCGCAGCCGAAGCATAGGTATAGCGGTGGCCCGTCCGAGAGTGACGGGAGAGGGATCACCGTCGGGGCCGACGACGATGTGTTAGCCAAGTTCACGAGGGAGCACTCGTTGGTGCGCTTGTCGAGCATGAGCGACCAGTCACCGTCCAGGCCGAGGCATCGTTTCCCTTGCAGCGCCGCCATGTCGACGACGTGTGTGCGGCATCCGTCGAAAGGGGCGACGAGGTCGGGTTGGCATGTGCCGTTGAACTGGACCACCCATGGCTGCTGCTGTTTCTTCTTGGCCATCAAGCTAGGAGATCGATCGATCGGTTCTTCTCGACCGACAGGAAGACTACTATATGGAGGGGTCTGTAGATATTAACCTCGTTGTCCTATGTCAAGTCTGAATAGTTTTTCATGTCGAAAAAAAGAAGTCTGAATAGTTTTAGAAACGGGAGTCCTAGCTATAGTAATAGACTTAGGATGATTCACAGTCCTAGTCTAATTCTCTAATCCTTGCGCCGACGTGTATATATGCGCTGCTTGTAAGTTGTAACACCCAAAAAATCACAACGAAATAAAAAAACGCTAGACAGGCGCGATACGTGCCAGTGCAAATGGATCCCAGAGCAAGTTAGCTGCTCACCTTAGCTATAGGTACTAGCCAATTGATCAAAGCTGCTTCAGGAAGCTAGCTTTGGACTCCAAGTTTGCTTACGTGTCTGTGCTTTTGCTCACGAGCTGTGACGAATTTAACGGCTATAAAACATACTCCCTCCGTTTGGATCCAGTTGTGGGAGAGGCCTGAATGCAACCATGAAGAGCTCCCGCGACTGCGCGGGCGATTCCGCCGCCGGCGGGCTGGCCCCAAGCGCCGGCCGGTCTCCGCGTCGTCTCCATCGTCTCCTTCGTGGGTGCTCGAGGAAGTGGTTACCGCGGCGGCGAACTCGTCCCCCACCTCCCACCACCGCCCACTCCCGGCGGCGGCCACCCCGGCGCCGGCGTTCGCCCTGTCTCTGCGTCCCCACCAGGCCCCTCCGCCGCCGCCGCCCGAGATCCCGGCAGGATTCGTCCCGCGCGTGGTGGCGCCCTTCCCAGATCTGCCGCGGCCGAAGCCCAGCTCGGCGGTCGTCTTGGGGTGCTCCCGCGACCGCGCGGGCGTTTCCGCCGCCAGCGGGCTGGCCCCCGAGCGCTGGCCGGCCGTCTGCTGCCTCAGTCTCCACGCCGTCTCGCCCGCCGCCCCTACCGGCCCCGGCCGCCGGGATGTGCAGCGACCGCCCGCGCGGCTCGCCGCCCTGGTCGCCGGCGACCACCGGCCTCCCTGCCAGCCTCCGCAGCAGCCCCAGCCGGCCTCCCCCACCGCCTGCCACGATTCCGGCTGGTTTTCGCCCGGCGTTTCTCGGGTTTGGGCAATTCCCGTCCGAATCAAGATCTGGCGCTGCTCCTCCGCATATGGCCGCGCCGCCGGCACGCCTAGGTTCCCTTGTTGTCGGAGCTCTCTGGCTGCCCCTGCCTCCGTCCTGCTTGCCGCTCAACTTCGTCCCCGTCATCGCGGACAGGCCCTCGTCTTCGTCTCCGTCACCGGCCGGCCACAGCCTATACGCCAGCCTTCGGCCGGCGCCGGACTCCGTCCTCACTGCTGTCATCGTGGAGGAATCTTTGCTACTGCCCACTCCCATGCCTACCTCTCCTGCGATGGCACCTGTTGGCATCCTGCGCTTGGCCTCCAATGCCGCTGCGCCTACGCGTCCACGGAAGACTGTGAGGTTCTACATCCCTGCGCCGCGCTTTCAAGACGAAGATGTGTCATCTCCCATGCTTCGTCTTCAAGCTGAGCACCATCGCCGTCGTCCCATCCCTAACACTCCGACAACGCGGTCCACGAGGAGCGCGTCGCCGGAGGCACCTTGGACCCGCGTGCTCTCCCGCCGCGCGCGGGGTGAGGCACGCCGCTTCGCTCATCACGATGACTTCTCCAAGCAACGTCGCGGCTCATCTAGGCCTCCTGCCCGGCGCTCCTCCACGCTTTCGTCCCTCAGGCGCCCCCGCTCCTCTGCTCCGTGCTTCCGGTGCCAGGGTCATGACCATTTCATCGCCGCATGTCGCGACCCGGTGCGGTGCGCTAACTGCCGTCAGTGGGGGCACTGGACACGCCACTGTCATGAACCACGCCCTCCGCCTCGCTCCACGTCACGGGGGTCTGCGCCGCGCTCGTCTGATCGAACCTCCCACCGCTCCTGGGAGTGCCGCAGCCACGCCGGTGATCCGGTTCGCCTCTCATGTAGCAGGCCAACAAACTCCACCTCGACGCCTTGGTCTCCCGCAACGACTGCGACTCGCACCTCCGCCAACTCAAGCTCGCCACTCCCGGATCGCGCCGACGAGCTCTACCTCCAGCGACCTCGCGCTTGGCATCCAGGAGCATGCGCACCTTGAGATGGATGTGTGTTCCTCCTCATTGGCATTGAGGGTGCTGGCTAGTGAGAGCTGCTAGAAGATGAGCGTGGACGGTGTGCTCTCTGCGGAAAACGAGAGGAGTGACTTGGGGCTGCTGCAAATGCAAGGAAAGGACGGCGACCGCAAGTTAGCTGAGTCGGAGGTGCTTTTGTGCCTGTCGATAGCTGCGTCTGGGGAGGTGTTGTCGGAGGTCTCTCGACCGGCTTTGGAGTGCTCCCCATTGATGACTAGTAGTCACCCGCTCCTTTCTTCTGACGCGGACCTCACCGTTCTGCCCTCCCCTGGCGACGCGCCGTGCGAGGGGGGACATCCCAGCGTGGACGTGGAGGGAGTGGATGACCTCACCATGGTGTTGATCTCGCCAGGCGACGTGTTGTGCGACGGGGGATTTTCTAGTGAGGATGATGAGGACGGGGAGATGGAGCAGCTCCTGCCATGCCTCGACGAGCTGGAGCAACAGGTGCTGCTGCTGGACAGCGAGGACATGGTGCACGAAGGAAGCCTTGATAACGTTTGCACGAAGGCAGCCTTGATAACGTTTGCGACTAGGCGAGGAGGGATTTTTAGCCTGTCGCGGACGTCATTGACGCTGACGTGGAGGCTGATATGATTGGAAACCTCCTCGCTGACGATACTGATGACGACAGTGACGACGATGATGATGATGACGCTGCGGGTACTGCTCCCTCATCTGGCATCGCGATACGCTCTGTCGCGGATCTGTTCAGCCTGCCGGTTGTGCCGTTGCTGCCCACGCCTATTTCGCCAATGCCACGTGGTGATGCGACCCTGCCCGCCCCTGACCGTCGCAACAGCAGGCTTGCGATGAAGCCTCAACTCACCGCGGTCGGCAAAGCGTAGCGTGTACTCCACAAGAAAATGGGGCTCGACTTTGGAGACATGCCCCTGGTGGAGGCTACGAAAGAATTCACGAACACCTGCAAGAAGGCTCCGTTCTCTGATTCGGCAATCAACGGGTTGAGGACCCTCCTCAGGCTGAACTTGCCGTCCATGACAGCAGCGGATGAAGCTTTGATTGGCCTTGCTGGCCCAGGGGGAAGCGATTTCCCGACTCCGACGGCGCTGGACATCTCCGCCTGATTTGCTTCCTGCCCCCAGATCGCGCCGCGTAGTAGCGTTTTGAAGATATGACGATATATCTTTCTGAGAGATTAGACGGAGCAGGATGATTTGGATCCTCGCGGGGCTACTTTTCTTTTGTCTAGTACGCCCTGCCATGTATGCCTTTTTTTCTTTTGGTCTCGACCGTGTCATGTTTGCTTCTTCTATATCAATATAAAAGGCAAAGCTTTTGCCTCGTTTAAAAAAAAACATACTCCCTCCGTTTCTAAATGTAGGGTGTATATAGTTTTCTGCACGAATATTAAGACATGGATATTTTGTATAGTGAATTAATTTTTCTGTAAAAAATCGTGAGAGATAAGTTCTTTATATGCACGAAAGAAATATTTTGCACGAAATGAATATAATAAAAATATTATACACCTTATATCAAGAAACGGAGAGAGTACAATTATCATCAGAGCCACGACGATCTAGGATGGGCGACAACAGTGACATCGAGTCCATCAACAACTCAAAGTCCGCCAAGAGCAACGGCTCCATGTCGAACAACAAAAGCGATAAGACGAACAAAAATACTGCAAGACAGTAATTAGTGGAGCGAGAGTTACCAACGTAATCGCCCTTCGCAGTTTCTCGTGAACTACCCAATACTGACCCAAACCAACTAGACTCCACTTCGGAGTATGAATATTTGGGCAGTGAAGATGAACATTATTCTCCGAACACTCTCTATTAGGTAATCTGAAAGGGAAATTCCCTCCCTGACTTATTTTGGTGTTAATAACAACATAATTAGCATACTAACTATGTGTTTGAGCATAATAACCTCATTCGACAAGATCACTCGAGGAGAAAAGAGAAAAGAGGTGGCAGTTTGGCACCATCATTATTTTCGATTATTATTTGAGTCATAATGCAACCGCATGATCAAAATAGAATCCCCTTCAAAGGTATGATGGAAACCAGATCACGTGCACTATGCACCCTTCCCTTCTTAGAGTGAAAGAGATCTCATCCTCATTTTGAGCCATTGTTCTTCCGCTCTCCGTACCCGGTTGTATCGGGTTTCTACCCTAGTTGTATCGTTTCCTTATTGTTACGTGAAATGATGAAAGTGGGGAAAATGAAATTTCATGGTAAATTTTTGAGTGCATGTCAAGTCCTAGTTATTGACCCCAATAGGGATGAGTCAAGTCCTAAGTGTTGATCAAGAAGAAACAACAAGCTTGAGGATGAGAAATAAAATATAATTTACAATTGTTCATAATCATTTAATCTTTGTTACTCCATAGCCTAGGTGGTGGATGGATATAAATAAAAAATACATTTCATTGCAAAATACTGCCCAATTTACATATATTTTCTTAGTTGACTGTTTTGCATTCGTTAGATGTGTATGGGCAGTCTAATTGGTAACCGTAATTGTCCAAAAAGAATTATTGGAAAATATCGGATCAAAATCTAGGCATTGGTCATCTTATTTTGGTAGACATGCTTGGATAAAAAACACATTGTTTGATATCTTGTTTTCTAAATAGTTTGCGCCGTCACAATTTCATGATTTTGACTTTGTGAGATATTTTAGTTTTGGTTATCACGTTGTTTCATTAGAAAATATGTCACTTTGAAACTCGGATTCATAATAACATTACATTTTTTTACATGAACACATGAACATTTTATGGACTGAAAAATCAGATATCATCTCCACTGTAAACGAATACACGGTGGAAATAGATGACACTTTCGGATTGGGACCACCACTGGGTGTGAGTTTTCCATCCGGGAAGAATATTGAGGGCGTCGGTATAGATGCTATGACACCTTGTGGTTTCTCCGCAACAACTGGCACAACAATACATTTTCCTACGCTGGCCGCATGCCCCCACATATATTTCGTCATCGTATAGCACACACATATTTCTGGTAATTTGGTTTTGCCACTTATCTCCACCGGTCAAATGACGGTATCGAGAATCAACCTGTGGTTGGATGATAAGGAGGATGGTTGTACTTGTACCTCTAACCCACGAAAGTTCAAATTTCAGGTTTGACTCTGCTATTTCTCATTTGGGTTTCAGTGGAGGCGGCCCTTCGGTTGACAGCGAGACGCCTCTAGCGATTTCGTCAATCTAAGTTATCCATTGACTTAGTTTTATGCTTATCGGGGTAGACTATGTGCGTGTGTTCATTAGGTAAGTATATGATATAAGCGTCAAAATATGTATTATACTTCAAAAAAAAAGGACGCACTACGGGAAACCGTCAAAACACCGACGGCGGGCCATCATAAACCAAAGTCTACCCCAAATCGACACAAGATTCCATCCGGTTCGCCCGAAAGGGGAGTTTTCACCTCTAAGTGCAGGAACTCACTAGAGAGAAAGTGAAGCCGGTCACACCTACGAGTAGGATATTGCACATGTACAACACACAACACACTTGTATACATACGGTATGGCACAACCTAGGTTTGGGTGGGGTACCGACGATCCGGGGCCCCGCTTCGGCGAAACCCTGAATCCGCTGGAAAAACTCTAACGTTTCCGTCTACCCCATAGACGTGCGTCGAAAGGGGGTAGCCCGGTTGACTTTTTTGCTTGGTTGCGTTAGGTTATGCCATAGGAACATCATAAACCAAAGTCTACCCCAAATCGACACAAGATTCCATCCGGTTCGCCCGAAAGGGGAGTTTTCACCTCTAAGTGCAGGAACTCACTAGAGAGAAAGTGAAGCCGGTGAAGCCGGTCACACCTACGAGTAGGATATTGCACATTTACAACACACAACACACTTGTATACATACGGTATGGCACAACCTAGGTTTGGGTGGGGTTCCGACGCTCCGGGGCCCCGCTTCGGCGAAACCTGAATCCGCTGGAAAAACCCTAACGTTTCCGTCTACCCCCATAGACGTGCGTCGAAAGGGGGTAGCCCGGTGGACTTTTTTTCTTGGTTGCGTTAGGTTATGCCATAGGAACATCATAAACCAAAGTCTACCCCAAATCGACACAAGATTCCATCCGGTTCGCCCGAAAGGGGAGTTTTCACCTCTAAGTGCAGGAACTCACTAGAGAGAAAGTGAAGCCGGTGAAGCCGGTCACACCTACGAGTAGGATATTGCACATTTACAACACACAACACACTTGTATACATACGGTATGGCACAACCTAGGTTTAGGTGGGGTTCCGACGCTCCGGGGCCCCGCTTCGGCGAAACCCTGAATCCGCTGGAAAAACCCTAACGTTTCCGTCTACCCCCATAGACGTGCGTCGAAAGGGGGTAGCCCGGTGGACTTTTTTGCTTGGTTGCGTTAGGTTATGCCATAGGAACATCATAAACCAAAGTCTACCCCAAATCGACACAAGATTCCATCGGTTCGCCCGAAAGGGGAGTTTTCACCTCTAAGTGCAGGAACTCACTAGAGAGAAAGTGAGGCCGGTGAAGCCGGTCACACCTACGAGTAGGATATTGCACATTTACAACACACAACACACTTGTATACATACGGTATGGCACAACCTAGGTTTGGGTGGGGTTCCGACGCTCCGGGGCCCCGCTTCGGCGAAACCCTGAATCCGCTGGAAAAACCCTAACGTTTCCGTCTACCCCCATAGACGTGCGTCGAAAGGGGTTAGCCCAGTGGACTTTTTTGCTTGGTTGCGTTAGGTTAGGCCATAGGAAGGTATTTTACATGTGTTGTTTTTATTTATTTTACATGTATATGTTGTAGGGTTGGGTGGGATACTGAAATTAGGAGGGCAATTATAGGTCCAATATATATATAAATTATAACTACATTAAATATTATATGGAGAAATAAATAAATAAATATTATATGGAGAAATAAATAAATTTTATACGCCGTCGGCGTATCGACGCAGCTGGACGTATTTGTTCTTTCCGTCACGGCGTCCTTTTGTACGCCGACGGCACGTTTTATGCCGACGGCTGCCGTCGGCCTTACCTGGGTACGCCGACGGCTGTTTCGACGGATGCCCTAGCTCGTGCTGTACGCCGATGGCCCCGACATTTAGCCGTGTGTGCGTGTGTTCATTAGGTAAGTATATGATGTAAGCGTCAAAATATGTATTATACTTCAAAAAAAAAGGACGGTCTCGTCTTGGTAGCCCAAACTCTCTGCTTGAACAAAGAAGAACACAACATTCGAAGGCACATCGAATGTCGGTGCATATCCCTCGGGATACTTGGACGGATAAGGAAACCCGAAGATGCTGATTCATCTTTGGCCTAACTGTTGTCCTTCTTGTGAAATGACTCGTAACTTGATCGGCAAGTACTAGCACCCTCTCGGCGCAGCTGTCCTGCGACTGCAATATCCTCTCCATATCTCGAAAAGCCCACAAGTTGAAGCAAGAGCGCAAGACCCCATCCTGCTGGTGATTGCAAGCAAGAGCGCAAGACCCCATCCTGCTGGTGATTGCACATGAAGCAAGCAACTACGCGTCGACGTGTGGGCCAGAGTTGACCAAGGTATATATACACCCGTATGCATGTATGCAAGGTCGCACATGCGTACTGCACCGTCATGTATTACCCAGGAGCAAAAACGGC
The DNA here is from genome assembly GCA_947311845.1 of Poa pratensis. Lineage (NCBI taxonomy): Eukaryota > Viridiplantae > Streptophyta > Magnoliopsida > Poales > Poaceae > Poa > Poa pratensis. The sequence continues at coordinate 52,882,402 of CAMZMU010000052.1, forward strand.
CGGATTATCATCCACATTACACGCAGGGAAAAATGAAGACTGTTCCGTACATTGCATATATACTACTGTCTACAGCATTTAACTCAGCCGTAATATGAGTCTCTGCAAACGGAGCTTGGCTCTGATGGTTGGGTTCCCTGTGGTGGAACCAGCCCACCCAGGTTCAAGTCCTAGACTTGGCATGGGCGTTTGCATTTACCTGGATTTATTCCAGGATTATCCGGCGCTATTCTTTCAGTGGTAGGTGACGTGCCCGTCAACAGCGAGGCGCCTGTGGTGACTTCGTCAACCTCAAGATCTGCCGGCTCGGTCCTTCAGAGGTGCTCATAGGGGTAGGGTGTGCGTGCGTGCGTTCATAGGGGTGAGTGTATGTGCGTATTTGTGAGCGTCTGTGTTGTACTGTGTTCTCAAAAAAAAAAAAAAATATGAGTCTCTCTTAAAAAAAGGCAATCTGAGAATGAGATAGACTTCTTATCCAATTTTGTTCCCACAGACCACGGCGACGCGCCGACCTAAGTACGTAGTCCGTACGTGGCGATAAAAAAACAGATTCGATCGAGGTAGCGAAGCGACTGCAAGTACCCCGAGAGAATTTGAATTTGTGCTATGTATATGTGCACCGTATAAAATACGAAGCCCAAACAACGACTCTTGCTTTGCCGGCCGAAAGCTACTACGTTTTGCCTCATGCTGGGCGCTTTCCTTTTTTTTTTTTTTTTTGAATTGGTTGCTCACCAGACGTCCTATTTTTAATGTTCGTGAAAGAAGAAAAGACACTTTCCGGTGAAAAGAGTTCCTAAATTCATTGATTTGGTGGATATATCGACGACATATGCTAGAAGAACAAAACAAGAGAAGAAAGATACGGCAATGGCAGAAGCGGGAAGAGAAAGGAGGCCTAGCTCGAGTCAAAGGGAATTGAGGCACCCACTACATTCAGCAAGGATGATATATGAGGTTATATCTACGGAAAGTGTAAATGGAGCCCGAGCTTTACGTGGCTCATCTTTTTCAAAATTCAAAATCGGCATTTTTTTTAGTTTACAAAAAGTGAGGGGAAAATTTCACATGTGTGGATAGTGTCGAGATCTATAAGCGTAGAAAATTTAAACTCAAAGTTCATTGTATTATGTGCTACAAAAAATACAAATCAGGAATTCAAAATTCGGCCAAAATTCCAATTGTTTGAAACGGCGTGTACTGTTCACCACTGAGTTGTTATTTTTCCCAGCCCAACAAATTTCAAGTTGAATTTTTTGCACACTTGGAGATCTTATCGCTCTATATCTACATCTGGGATCCCCCCCCCCCCCCCCCACCCCAAAGTTTGAATTTTAAAAACGAGCTACATGGAGCTCTGGCCAAAACGCCTCACTCAATTTATCTAGTGCTCCCAGCCCCTTAGATGCTACCATTTTTAATGTTTAAAAAATGATATTAAAATGTGTGAATGTTCACATGAAATGTGTCTACAACCTCCAAAAAGTTTAGGTCCAAAATCAAAATACACATGAGAAAAAAAAAATCTAGTAGCACGAATAGTGTCACAAAAAAAAATCTAGTGCTACCATTCCATTATGCTACGATGCTACCATTTCAAAAAAGAAAAGTTTTAAGAAACTGAAAAAAGTGTGAATGTTCAGGAATACAACGGTACAGTACAAATTTGTATCTAGAAACCACTTGTGCTTTTTATCGTAATATCTTTAAAATATTAGTTATGTTATCTAAGTTTTTAAAAATCAAGGTCGTATGGTGCTGTGTCCAGCCTGAGCAAGACTTTGTGGACGCATTACCACTTGTAACCACTTTGTGGACGTCACGTCACATTGTCCACCCAGGACCCATCAGAATAGCTTGCACTCCTCTGCTGTCCTCAGGTGTCCCGGCCAATTAAACCGCGTATATCGATCGACAGGCCTCCAGCTATAGCCCATACGCTCCTGTGTCTTAACGCGCGACGATTGTGCGTCCTGCTGGCCGCCGGCGAAAGTACGTCGGAGGAGACGCGGCGCACCGGCCGGCCGTTTCTTCTGCGCGTTCCGACACTAGCACGAGAGCTTGGTCGACGACGTATCAATCACCTTCATGTACTCCCTCCGTCCAAAAATAAGTGTCTTAAGTATGACAAAAAGTGGATGTATTTATACATGAAACATGTCTAGATACCTCCACTTTTGAGCATACTTTGAGACACTTATTTTTAAACGAAGGGAGTATGAATTAGCTAGAGGCACTGAGGCGTTACGGCCCCCTTCCATGTAAACTGAAAGATGTGCGATGCTGCCGTGGACTGTACGGACGTTCCCATGATTGTATTGAACGCTAATAATTTGACTTCCACCTCAACGACAACCTACACTCTAGTCTACGCCCCAGATGATCTGCAACTCCGTAGGAATTTTCCGTCAATGAAATAAAACCTCCGTGGCAGTATCAGAGAGGAAGAGACGAAATACACATAAGAAAAGACGACGTCGCGCACATAGAGCCTTCTTCTATACAAGGAAATCCATATTCATGCACAATGAACTGACCTACATATTTTCCTTCATCACGAGGTAATTACACCGGCAATAAAAAAAAGTTGCAGGATGTGTTTCCGCGGTGCAAAATGTTGCGGGTTTAAAATAGTACAAAATTGTCGAGGATCTGACACCTATCCTGCCACGTTGTCAAATGCTAGAATTTTTAGCATAAACCCACTCACAAATAGACCTTTTTTTTGAATTAGACAGTGAATACCCCAGCTACTCTCTCGCGGCGCAGCAAAATCCCTAAGACTAACGAGCGATAAGCGGTCTGGCAACAGCTAGAGAAAGTGTATAGGGCCGAGTGTGCTGCGTATGGGGTCGACATTGAGGGCTAGCGGTGGTATGCGAGAGCCGGGAGGGTATTGTGGATGATATTCTCGACAAGGTACGAGGGCAGCTCCAACATCAGTTTTGACGACGACGACGATTAGGCTAAGGTGTCCAGCGTGGCCTACTCGGACGCATCGTTGTACGTGAACATGAGCGAGTCAGCTAAATTAGAACTTGAACTCTGAATTTTTCTGCAGCTGAAGCCATAACTGTACCAATCTTCATCACATTACTTTGATCACATAAACCCTACCTCCAAACTACAACGGACGCCACTAGTAGAGCATACGACCTCAAAAAACATATGTGAGGGGAGATGACATCGTCCAAAAAGTGTCGAGGGATTTTCCCCATTTGCGAAGGTGATGATCATCGGCTATTGTTCCATTTGTCGACGTCTAGCTCTTACGTCGTCCATGCTGAAGTCTTTGAGATGAACAAGTCAATTGCCCAAAATAGTTGTGCGTAGAGAGGTGTCAATTTGTTGAATGGTAAAAATGAAACAAAACGGGGACGTCTCTGCTAATTTCTGATAGTCTGTCTGTTCGAAGGACCTATTTGTTAATACTGCTTTTGCAACCCCCTCGTCGCATAGTTACATTTTGCATCATGGGTAACATTTTGCAACTTGTCGCACGAAATGCTCCTAATGGACAACTTCTTTTACTGTTGGTGTAACTACCTCTTCCATCGCAAAACGGTTTTTTACAATGCCAAAACGGACGGCCAGATTTCACCTCAACCCCATGTGGCCTTGTAATTGTCTTTTTCGCTTCCATCGCAAGAGAAAGAGCAAGCAAAGAACAGAAAAGAAAGGAAACGCGTCTCTTCTCTGAAACTTTCCCTCTACGTCTAATGCGGCCAGATAAGCATCAAGGGCCGGCCCAATTCACTATGCCAAGTAAAATACTGTAATTGGGAAGTTTAAATTTGTGACCTGGTAAGCGCGCCTCCTATTTTTGGGTGTGGGTGAAGGTTCCTTGCCGTTTCCCCACATAGCAAATGCAATGCTGGATGCAACTACGCAACAATATTGGTTTAATTCTGTTCCGTTTGCGTCACGAAGAAACAAACTCATCGTCAGAAAGCCGAGGCAGTTCATCTTCATCCGGCATGCTTCAGCGCGTTCTGTTTTTCCAGCAGTTTCTGAGGAAGCTTCCTCAGTTTGCATCAATATATACTCCCTCATACTCCGGCAGGTCCTACAAATCAAGAAATTCAGGGCTGATCTCCCAGCGTCCTAGGATCGAAACCCTTCTCCTTTCCTTGACTGATCGTCCCGCCGACAAACCCACCGACCAATCCATCGGTTGTGTTTTCCCATCGTCGCCCTCGCGTCTTGGCTTGAATTGCTGCAAAACTCATGGCGGGCGCCGACATCTTGATCGCCGCTGGGAGACGGTCCACGTCGCCGTCGTGGCAGCCGGCGAGGCAATGGCGCAAGGCTCTGAACGTCATCCGGACGTGCCACAGGCTTGCGCGACTCGGCATTCTGTCCACCGGGGTCCTGCTGCCACGGAGCACCTCCTACGTCGCCATCAAGATCCACCACGACGGCGACTCCGACGTCGATGCCGACTCGAACGACAATGCCGCCGCGTTCTCCGTCGCCGCTGACGACGAGTCCTTCAAGGGTCTGGTCAAGGAGAAGCGCGTGGACTGCTTCCGTTGCCTCGGCGGCAGCGCCGCCATCGCCGCCGCTCTGGCTTCCGATGCGGAGCGCGGTATCCGCGGGGACGACGGCAACGTGCGCCGCCGCAGGGAGGCGTTCGGTGGCAACACGTACCCGAAGCCCAAGCCCAAGAGCTTCTTCAGCCACGTCTGGGACGCGCTAAAGGACGTCTTCCTCATCGTGCTCCTCGTCTGCGCCGTCGTCTCCCTCGGCTTCGGCATAAAGGAGCACGGCCTCAAGGACGGCTGGTACGACGGCGTCAGCATCTTCCTCGCGGTCTTCCTCGTCGCCGCCGTCTCCGCCGTCAGCAATCACAGCCAGGCCAAGCGGTTTGCCAAGCTTGCCAGCGAGTCCGACAACATCTCCGTCACCGTCGTCCGCGCCGCCCGGAGGCAAGAGATTTCCATATTCGACATCGTCGTCGGCGATGTGGTGATACTGAAGATCGGCGACTCTGTGCCGGCGGACGGGGTGTTCCTCGAAGGGCACGGCATGCAGGTGGACGAGTCGAGCATGACAGGTGAGCCCCACCCGATCGAGATCGACACCGAGAAGAGCCCCTTCCTCACCGCCGGCGTGAAGATCATCGACGGGTACGGCCGGATGCTCGTCACTGCCGTCGGCACTGACACCTTGTGGGGCGAGATGATGAGCAGCATCACCAAGGAGACCACCGAGCCGACGCCGCTCCAGGAGCGCCTCGAGGGCCTCACATCAGGCATCGGCAAGATCGGCGTCGCCGTCGCGGTTCTCGTGTTCGCCGTGCTCACCTCGCGTCTTTTCACAGGCAGCACCAAGGATGACCAAGGGAAGCCGTGTTCGACAGGGGCCATGTCACCTTCGACGCCGTGTTCAGCGGGCTCGTGGGGATATTCCAGCAGGCTGTGACCATTATCGTCGTCGCCATCCCAGAGGGGCTCCCGCTCGCGGTGACGCTGACGCTCGCATTCTCCATGAAGAGGATGGTGAAGGAGAACGCGCTGGTGCGCCGCCTGTCGGCGTGCGAGACAATGGGCTCCGTCACGGCCATTTGCACTGACAAGACCGGAACGCTCACGCTGAACCAGATGAAGGTCTCCGAATTCTGGGTCGGCACTGAGCAGCCTAGAGCCGCCACGGCAATCGATCGGAGCGTCGTGAGTTTGCTCTGCCAGGGAGCTGGGATCAACACCACGGGAAGCGTGTACAAGCCGGACAACGTGTCGCCGCCCGAGATATCTGGAAGCCCGACGGAGAAGGCGCTGCTGTCCTGGGCCGTGGCGGACCTCGGCATGGACGCCGACGCGTTGAAGAGGAGCTGCAAGGTGGTGCACGTCGAGGCGTTCAACTCCGACAAGAAGCGCAGTGGCGTGATGATCAGGGACAACGCCACCGGCTCGGTAATCGCGCACTGGAAAGGCGCCGCGAGATGGTCTTGGCGAATTGCTCGATGTACGTGGACACGGACGGAGCGGTGCGCGAGCTCGGCGTGGAGCAGAGGAAGAAGCTGGAGAAGGTCATTAACGACATGGCGGTGGGCAGCCTCCGGTGCATCGCCTTCGCCTACAAGCAACTCGAAAGCGAGCAAACAAAGATTGACGACGAGGGGCTGACATTGCTGGGCTTCGTCGGCTTGAAAGACCCGTGCCGGCCAGAGGTCAAAGCGGCCATTGAAGCCTGCACGAAGGCGGGCGTCGCCGTCAAGATGGTGACCGGCGATAACATCCTCACGGCCCGCGCGATCGCAAAGGAGTGCGGCATCATATCCAGCAACGACCCGGAGGGCATCGTCATCGAGGGGCACGAGTTCCGCGCCATGTCACCCGAGCAGCAGCTCGAGATCGTGGACAAGATCCGCGTCATGGCTCGGTCGCTGCCGATGGACAAGCTGGTGCTGGTGCAGCGGCTGAAGCAGAAGGGCCACGTGGTAGCCGTGACGGGCGACGGCACCAACGACGCGCCAGCGCTCAAGGAGGCCGACGTCGGGCTGTCCATGGGCGTCCAGGGCACCGAAGTAGCCAAGGAGAGCTCCGACATCATCATCCTCAACGACAACTTCGACACGGTGGTGACGGCCACACGGTGGGGACGCTGCGTCTTCAACAACATCCAGAAGTTCATACAGTTCCAGCTCACCGTCAACGTCGCGGCGCTCGTCATCAACTTCGTGGCGGCGATCACCACGGGCAAGATGCCGCTGACCACCGTGCAGCTCCTCTGGGTGAACCTGATCATGGACACGATGGGCGCGCTGGCGCTGGCCACGGACACGCCCACCAAGGCGCTCATGGACCGCCCGCCCATCGGCCGCACCGCGCCGCTCATCAGCAACGCCATGTGGCGCAACCTCATGGCGCAGGCGGCGTTCCAGATCGCCGTGCTGCTGGCGCTCCAGTACCGGGGCCGCGACGTGTTCGGCACCGACGAGAAGGCCAACGGCACCATGATCTTCAACGCGTTCGTGCTCTGCCAGGTGTTCAACGAGTTCAACGCGCGGGAGATCGAGAAGAAGAACGTCTTCGCCGGGGTGCTCAAGAACAGGATGTTCCTCGTCATCATCGCCGTCACGCTGGTCCTCCAGGTGGTCATGGTGGAGGTGCTCACCAGGTTCGCCGGCACCAAGAGGCTCGGACTGGGGCAGTGGGGTGTCTGCCTTGCCATCGCCGCCGTGTCGTGGCCCATCGGCTGGGCCGTCAAGTTCATCCCCGTGCCAGACCGGACTCTCCATCAGATCTTGACGCGCCGGAAATCGTTCTAACTGATATTGCTGCTGTGTTCATATATATATATATATATATATATATATATATATATATATATATATATATATATATATTTCACTTAGATTAGGTAATTCTTTGATGGGAATATGGGATTCTTTGATAGAGTAGATTGTTGCTTTGTTAGTCATCATTTGCCGAATCGTAATTAATAAATATATACGCCTTTTATTCAGAGTATTTCCTCCCAGAACCTCCATTTAGAGCCAGCTAACTTCAGTTCTGCAAGAACTAATGTTACAGTAATTTACCGAATGATTCTCATAGTCATAGCGTGTATACACCACCCAGCAATCCATGATCTGGAGAAGTATGTTGACAGCGAATGCATCTGATAAACCGTAGTATTATTATTGCAGGCACAACTGCACAAGACGTGTCTAGGACTATCAAATTTGACAGAGTGAACAAGCTTCATAAGTGCATCTAATATGTTGATAATTCTCTCTGTTAGTCATAAAATAGTGTCTGTTCTAGATGGTCTACATGTTTGGTCTTTTTTAGATCTGCACCTTTGAAATTAAGCGTGGGCAATGTCTTCCGAATGTTTCTTCTAGAGTACTCCGTGCTTTACCATCTGACTGGGTGGGTTTTGCCTTTGCTTATGCTTCTGAACATGTGAATAAAACTTTTGACATATTTGCAGTGCACCAGTTCTTTCTTACCTTTCCTGAAAGCATCCATCTTGTCATTTCTCAGCAAGTTGATCCCACCCGAGCGGCTTGCTTTTGACGGCTTAATAGGTCCTCCCGAGTCGCTCCTCCCCGAGCGGCTCTGGAGACCCCCATCCGCCGCCGAACCCTAGCCCCCGTCGATCTCCTCCGTTCAGGACGCTGCTACTGCCCTCCCGGCGGCGGTGGAGGCGCCCATCCCATCTGCCCTCCCGGCGACGGTGGGCAGGAGAGGCTCCCCGCGGCGGCGCATCACGGGAGAGGTGGTGCGCAAGGTTGGGGGGGGGGGGGGGGGGGGCTGGGCGGCGCGGCCATGGTGGCCGTGGCCAGAGGGCCTTCGACGGATCTGCGGCGGGCACCTTGGCGCTCTGCCGTGCGGTCGATCGCCGGTAGGCGGCGATCTGGGCCGAGCCCGATCTGGTTCTCTCAGTGCTTGCTCTGCGCGGAGGCTGGCTGTAGCCTCTGCGGCCAGTCCGGCTGGAGTTGACCAGCGGCGTGGGGGTCGTTGGTCTTGCGAATAAAGGCGGTGGTTGCTGGATCGGAGGGATTCGGTTGTGCCAGAGGGAGCGGCATGAAGCCTTGCTTCTGTGCCATCATGGACAAATCCATGGTGTAGTCAGAGGCGGGGAATGTCATGAAAGTTGAGATTAAAGGACTAGCAAATGGCGATTGGAGGCTCTGCGGCGATGAGGAACTTGCTTGGAGTTGCAGGAGGCGGAGCAGCGGCATGTTAGTGGGGGCAACATCACATGTGAAGTTCGAAGTCCTACCTTTCAGGGTGAAAATCCAAGGTCTGGCCTTAATTGGTTGTGCCTGGCAATGGTCTTGCTGAAGACATTGTTTTGAGAGCGGGACTATCTTCAGGGTGAAAACCCAAGGTCTGACCTTAATTGGTTGTGCCTGACACTGTTCTTCTTGATGGCGTTGCTTTTGAAGATTTGGACATCAGGTGGTGTCTTGGTGGTGGTTGTACGGCTGCTGTAAGAACTGTAACTCTGTAGCGGGACTTTTCTTTTTATTTCTTCTTCTTATTGCCTTTCGGCTGTGTGCATCCATAGTAGGTTTGGTTATTGCGTTGTTGCAGAGGCTGGGTGTAATTTCTATCTCCGCGATATTAATATACACTCTTTGTCTAAAAAAAATGGTAAGTTTGGGGAAGAAATGCATCCTCTTTCAGAAGACGTTGACAAATGAGAGGAGGGTGAACAACTATACTTAAAAACTAAAAAGTTGCAATTCAAGGTAAAATCACAAACTCCTACAATATGTAGACTTTAGGTTTAGGTCGTGTTACGTGGGAAAGACCGGAAAGTCTCACTACAGGAATGGCGAGCTATGCCGACGGCCGGACCCTATGCCGACGGATTTTTGTCGGGGCCGTCGACATAGGCTTCGACGAGAAATTCCATCGACGCGGCCGTCGGCATAAGTTTAACCGTCGGCACAGGGTCTATGCCGACGGCAAAGCCGTCGACACAGGTTCAAAAGGCTATGCCGACGGCAAGGCCGTAGGCATAGCTATGTTTTTTATCTTCTGTTTTTCGTTTAATATGAAATAATTCATATCTTTAAATATATAAATCGAAATTTAACAAATAAAATGTCTAAATTGATTATAAAAATGAGAGAAATCCAAATATTACATCCATATCATCTTTTTCATCATGTATATGAATTTTTGCAACATATTTGTGCTATTTGCTTAATAAAAAAAGTCATTTTCGCACTTAAAAAATGGAAAATGATATTTATAATAATATTTTAACAAATTGTTTTTGGTAGCCATGTTTGCCATACCAAGACACACCTATGTGTCAAATATAGACACATTATCACAGACTATGGCACGATGATGGTCATAACTTGATCATTTGAAGGGAAACATATACCTGTTTATAGATGATTGATCTTTTTGTGAAGAAATTTATTGCAAACTTTGTCAAAACTCAAGTTTATCATTTATCCTAGCAACTAGTACACATTAAAGTAATCCATGCCAAATGATTACATTTTTTGACTATTTTTTCACTTTCTTTTATTTTATTGAAAAACGGTTAAAATGACCACCGTGCCTATTCATCAAAAGGGGTTGCATTTTTCAAAACTATCAACGGTTCTGTGATATAACCATTACTGGTGTATCGTAAAATGAATTTTGTTAAAATTTTAGAGCAAACTATCACACACTTGTAGTTCAAAATTCAATTACTTTCGGAAAATAGGCATAAAGTCATTTAAATATGCGAAACTAGATAAAAAACGAGAAAAATCATAATATTTCTGGATTTTCCATAAAATATGGTCTACTTTGTGTGATAACTGGATGGGTTCCATTTTCCACCATATTTGTAGTACTTGTTTCACAAAAAATGTCATTTTTGACAATTAAAAAATGAAAAATGATATTTATAAAACTTATTTGAAAAATCTCAGTTCTGCAACATTGTTTGTCATACCAAGACACACCTATGTGTCAAATATGGAAACATTATGAAAAACTATGGCACGGGGATGACCATAACTTGGTCATTTGATTCGAAACTTATACATGTTTATAGATGATTAACTTTTTGAGAAGAAGTTTTTTGTAAACTTTGTCAAAACTCAAATTTATCATTTATCCTAGCAACTAGTACTCATGAAAGTACTCCATGCCAAAGGATTCCTACTCTGGTGTGTGACCGGCTTCACCGGCTTCACTTTCTCTCTAGTAAATTGGTGGACTTATACTTGAAAACTCCCACTTTGGGCGAAACGGAGGGAATCTTTCCAAGAGTTGGGTGGATCTTGGTTTTGGATATTCCTATGTCCTAACCTAACACAACCAAGTAAAAAATCCACTGGCCTACCCCCTTTTGACTACATTCAAAGGGGTACATAGAAACTTTGACTTTTTTCCAACATGTCTAGGGTTTCGCCGAAGCGGGGCTTCGGAGCGTCTGAAACCCACCGAAATCTAGGTGGTTCCATACCATATGTATACAAGTGTTTTGGGTGTTGTACATGTCCAAGATCCTACTCTGGTGTGTGACCGGATTCACTTTCTCTCTAGTAAGTTGGTTGACTTATACGTGAAAACTCCCACTTCGGGAGAAACGAAGGGAACCTTTGCAAGAGTTGGGTGGATCTTCATATGGATTGCATATTTGAATTCGTCTCATTTTTCTAATCGAATTAGACATTTTATTTGTTAAATTTCGATTTACGAATTTAAAAATATGAATTATTGCATTTAATGTATAGAGGAGAAAATAAAGTAAAATAAATTTTATTGTTATTTATTCACAAAATATTATTACATAATTATTGTTATTCATTCAAATAAATTTTCAAAATTTAAATAATAAAAAGTGTAACCTCATGACACATGGGTTAACAAGATTGATAAGATACTAATAGCAGTAAGTTCTAACATCTCATTTGATAGCTAATTTGAAAGAAACTTAGAAGTTAAGCGTGCTTGGGCTGGAGCAGTTTCAGGATGGGTGACCGAACGGGAAGTTTGACCAGGGTAAGTACTTTGACCAATGATTAAGTGTCTAATATGTAATTAGAAATTGTGTGTGGCTAAGTTGGAAATTTCGAAATAAAAAAACATAAATTAGAATTTTTTTAAAAAATCAAAAAAATCAAAAAATAAATTTGAAAACATATGCCGACGGCTCTGTGCATGATAACGGCTAGACCTGTGCCGACGGGTTTCTAGGCTATGCCTACGGGCACCTATGCCGACGGACGTCGGCATAGCCTGTGCTGACGGTAAAAAGACCTGTGCCGACGGCCCATTCCTGTAGTGTCTGCAGTACGCAGGCCTTAATCATGAGAGTTTCGTAAGGTGACTGAATAAGCAAGCACAAATTGGTAAGCACTTCCGTAAGTATATTCAGAGACACAAGTTATTTCCCCTAGTATAAGTGGAAGTGTATTGACATTTGACATGTACAACAACAAAAGATAATATCCTGACGACCACAATTTAAATTTCAGCTCAAGCTGCAATATTTGAGGGAACAAAAAGAAGTAGAAAATTTGAGCGCAGAAGTAGTTCTCAGGCTTGTTGCTTCAAAAACAAAGTAGAAAATTTCAGAGTTTAAAGAGGTCAAGTGTGATGCTAGCTAATGGACGCCAGCGTGTTAACCTATACGCCCCCAGAAATGGGTTATTTAGCAGTGGAATATCCAGTCGATATGTTCTTCTCGATATGCAACGGCCGTCGACCAGCTTGTCAATCTACACAGTACGTATCAATGTTTTACCTTCAGACAAGTAGGACTAGTTATGGCTTGAATTTTAACTATAGTTCAGTGTGGGGTCTCCATTCTTCACTATGCAGATTACACAATTTTATTTATGGAACATAATTTTAAAGAGTGGTAAATATTAAATATATCTTATGTTTCTTTGAACAACTTTTAGGCCTGGAACTAAATTTTCATACAATAGAGGTATATTGTTTTGGAAAAGGCAAATGACGAGGAGTAGCAATATATGTTATTTTCGGCTGTGAATCTGGCTTTTTCGTTTTTTGGTACCTTGGGGTGCCTATGCATTACAGGAAATTATGTATTTCTGAGTGGCATCCAATGACTTTTCGCTTTGAAGGAAACCTAATTTGGAAGGGCAGTTACAATCGTATGGGATAGGATTGTTCTAATAAACTCCGTTTTCACTACGCTTTTGATGTTTATACTTTCCTTTCTAGAAATACTAGAGGGGTAAGAAAATGCTTAGAATTCTAGAGATCCCGTTATTTCAAGCAAAGTGATGATAATAATAAAAAATATAGGTTGAAAAAATGGAATAATGTTTGTAGACCCAAAGACCAGTGCGGTCTCGGTATGGAGATAATATAGATACCGAAACAAGTGTTTGCTTATTAGTATATGGATGTTTAAATTACTTAATGAGAATAGGGTGTGGCAAGAGTTGCTACACAATAAATATCTAAATAAGAAAACGCTTGCACAAGTGCGGGCAAAACCCACGGATTTTCCGCTTTTGTAAAGGGGTCTTGTGAGTTGAAGAATCTATACTACTATTAAAAGAGCAAACTTAACTTGTTGGAATACTTTAAATCTGGACCGTTCAATATCCGATCAAACGGCCCAGATCGTCCCAATGTTTGACAACTCAACATTGTTCGTTTTGGACCGTTTTGCCCTCCCACCAAATCACATATTACGAGCAAAATGCCATTGTACCGTTTCGTTCCTTTTATTCCACCGGCATAAGAAAAAAAAACGCTTGGAATCGGAACCGATCCGGGACGTCGATCGGTCGCCACTAGCCGCGCGCGCTCAGCTTTCTTTTCTGTCTCCTTCTGCCACGTCTCCCTTCGGGGCTGGATGCGTTATACTGAAAGTCTCGACTGGACTCTAGGGGCGCGTTTGGTATCGTGCATGTACTTTTGCGCTCAGCCAGACCTGGCTGTGGAGGGCCTGGTCACCCTAATGCAGCCTCTGCATGATGGTATGCATGCCGTTTGGTTGCCTGGATGTTCATCAGTCGCACGAAGGGAAAAAACGTGTGCCTGACGTTTGGTTGCCTGCAAGTTCCTTGTCAGCCGAGCTGGGTCCAAAGACTCGTTGTTTGGTTACATGCAATGATCTGCTCTGGTTACCCCTTCCTACTTGTGGTGAGGTTACACAGCACGAACTGAACATGGAATAGAAGAAACTGAAGATTGACAGACACAAATTCAGACAATCATCATACTACAGCAAGGAATAGTTCATGACGATCTTAGCATAGTTTGCAGCATGAGTGAAGCACGATCTCGTCGTGCTTCATCTCTAGTTCATCACTGCAGGGGTTAACAAAGTACACCTCCCAAAATATTACAGCCCAGGAATGAAACCTACGACTACTGAAGTTCTAAGGGGCCATGTCGTAGTGCTGTTTGCAGTAGGCACGCAGTAGGATCTCCTCTCAGTGGACGTCATGTCGGCGTACAGGTAATACTCGTCTGTGTGATCGGCAAGGAAGTTCAAAGCCTGGATCACAATGGCCGGACTATACACACTAGGAGCTGGCATGTTCGTCATTGCGAAGATAGTCTTCATCTGAGTGTAGTTGGCGATGGGCTGGTTCAGCAGCTCCTCGTCCTTAGGATGCATCTAGCATGTAGGTAGTTCAATGTTAGGTCGGGTTCAAGAGTGATCAAGCGATACAACAAGACAGAGTTTGAGGGGGACATTCATCTCACCGTCGTGTAGGCAATTAACGCATGTTCGTCCATGTTCAAGGAGCTGGAATGTTCACACCAAGTCACCCCTTTTGTTTTCGCCAGTCGAGTGATCCTAATCCACCTCTGTCTCCACTTACACAGATGGTTGTAAATCTGCGTAGTGCTAACAGTAGTCCCAGTGAAGTCTAGAACATCATTGCTCACGGCGTTCATGTAGTGCTCTTTGAACCCTCTTTCAAAATTGATCCCCTTGTGGACGAGCTCATAAACCCTATTCAGAACGAACAGGGACATTGAAGCTGACCACACAAATGGAGCTCGCTGACTCGTAGTTTCATCGGCCGGAAGAGCAAAGCTAATAGGGGTTGCGTCGATGGCAGGTAAAGCATGGCGAACAGATGGAGCATACAGATCATGATCCGTTGAGCTGGGCTGCAACATGTTCTACAATTACGACGACCAAAATTTAACAACTACCAACTATGTCGAACAAATATATGCTAGTTCGACGGACTAAGCCTAAGATCTAACAGAGTGGCACACATGGAGGCAAACCCATGGAACAAGAACATGGGGAAGAGACTTACAGTCATAGTCGTCGGAGAAGAGTTCAGATCCGGCACCACCTTGTTCAGATCCGGCAGCTCCTTGCGCCCAGCATCCTTGCCATCGATCTCTCCGGAACCTTGCACGGAGAAGAGTTCCTGAGGATGAGCTCCAGCGAAGGGATCCCTCCCGCCTCGGAAGAAGACACCATGGAGCTTGAAAGGGGGGAAATGGTGTTTTCGATTTGGTTGCCGGCGCGGAGGAACTAAATAGGGTGGCGAAATATGCGCGCCGATGAGGGGAAATTGAACGGCGGTGACCAAATTTCTCCCTCCGCATATTTCGCCCTCGCGCCATCTCTCCGTCGGCGGCGGCTGCATCCGCTCCTACGCGGCGTTCCTCGAGGTCGCACCCGGGGGCCTGGCTCCAGGGGCACGGTCGATCTGAGCGTTCCTCTCGGGCCTGGCCCGAGGGTGCTTTGATGACCGTGCTGGCTTGGCCCAGGAGCTCTCGCAGGCAACCAAACCCCGCGCGGTTGCAGTTGGCGGGCCTGGCCGGCCTCCCTGCAGGATACCAAACGCGCCCTAGCTAACTCCGGATGCATGTGCAGGCGCCGCGCCGCCGTCCCTAGGCCCTAGCAGGCACTGTCATCCGTGTGGAAACGTCGTATTCCCTAACGTCTTCCTCAACCTCCCGATGTTGTTGCTTCTGCTATGTCCTGCCGCTATAAAAAAAATCATGTGCTGCTGCTCAGAGACCATCACGGTGGGCTGGTTCTTGCAACTGTGCAAGTGCAGGCAAAGCAAACGGAATCCAGGATGCGTTCAGTGCTGACTGAAGAATCCATGCATATATGGTGTGTGTGCCGTAGAAATAGCTACGTAGCTCAATTGTAAGAAAATGGCATCCAACCAGATACATTGCTGCATGCACAATTTAGAGGCAAGTTGGTTTTTCTCCACCTCTAGAATACATAATATTAAGCTTTGCTAATTCTCAAAATTTATCCATGTTAAAAGATAGTTTTGCTTTTGAAGAAAGGAACACGCAAAGAAGCTAGCAACTCATAACGTATCATCCCTGCTCAAAACTGGAAACTCTTTTCTTGACATAATTCCTCATTCATCTACAACGTGGTCAATGGTGTGGCCACGTACCTCATGGATTTTCTGGCGATGATGCTAAATATGAAATTGAATTATTTGGATATTTTTGCATCTATTCTATGCCGAGCCCAGGAATCGGTGGTAACAGGGCTGGGGTCACCTTCTCGAGGGCCGATGGGGTCCCGATGAGCCGGATTCATGTATCTGACATCAAATGGGTGATATCGCAGCCGTCATGGACGACCGGAGGAGCTGGCGTCTTCAAATACATGATTCCGTCTCGGTTGGACGTGCCGCCCAAAAGCGATGCAATGTTGCTACTGATTTTGGTTGTGGCATGTGAATGTTGCTTCACCGCATTGGTCACCTTCATGGAAGTTTTGAGGCCGACCTTTTATTTTTTGAGGTTTAAAGCGGTCGTATCCGCCGTCCAATTAGATAGAATAGAATGTTATTTACATAATTTTGGACTAGGAAAAAATCCCTTTACAAGCAAGCAAAACTACGAGTCTCCCGGATCATGCGTGTGGGCGAAGGCCCGCAGCGCCACCTCTTCCCACACCAAAGGCACCACCTTCGTAAGCGAGCTCACCCCATTGCGTGTGGTTGACCTTTACATGCTTAACGATGTTTAAATAAGTATCGTTGTCTTTGCAATATACTCCCTTTGTTTTTAAATATAAGATGTTTAGCCTTTCTACACATTTATATGTATACAAATGCATCTAGACATGCCATAGTGTGTATGTCACTCATTTTCGTGTGCTTCTAAACAACATGTACACCACCTAAAACATCTTATATTAAAAAACAGAGTGAGTATCTTTCCTACTTGTAAATTGTCCGTTTAATCGTCAAGACGTGTGTTGCACGTACATGCCAACTAGTTTTTGGAAACAATGGCTTATTCAAAGTTAGGGATGGCTTGAGCACTAGGTTTGGGAGGAAATTTGGTTAGGGATCGGACTACATCCTTATTTCAGAGGTATACTTATCTCACAAACTTGACACTAGTTACGTCTAGAGACCAAAAGGTTATGGTTTGTTTATGGTGAAATTATGTATGAGGACTCGATGAATGGCCACGTTATATTTCTATGTAAATACATATAGAAATTAAAAATCCTACTTAAAATCAAAATTTCATTTGATTCCTTCATCAAATAGTTTTACTTACCAGAGATAACGTGGCTATGCAAAATGTTGTTTCTGTGACTCGGAGGAAACTATAGAATATATTTTTCTAACATGTCCATTTGCTATAAAAAAAATTGGCGCGTGGTATTTTTTTACTTTCAGTATTCATCCACCATCAGTATAACGAATATGTTCAGTAAATTCTTAGATGGGATTGACAAAAACACTAAGACTAGAATCCTCATTGGGATGTCTGCTTTATAATATTGGCCCTAGTCGATAGAATTTTACGTAAGCGACATAACTCTGACTAGTGGGTTAAGTCTATTGATGAGTCGGTTTCACTTATGTAGGCGTCCGTTGTGACTTCGTCAATCTCAAGACTCGATCCGCCGGCTCAGTATTTCGGAGGTGCTCATATGGGTAGGGTGTGGGTGTGTGCGTTCATAGGGTGAGTGTATGCGCGTGTATGTGAGTGTCTGTGTTTGTACTGTGTTTCTCAAAAAAAAAAGTCGGTTTCACTTCTATGGGCATAAGGATGTCGAATCGACACTTGGACTCGGCTAAACATGTTTAGCGAGTCTGGCTGACACACAATGAGACACAACGAGCAAGTAGTCATTTGCGTACCTACCTAGTCAATGTGTATGAAATGTTCCTAGACATGAGGTTCGCGCATGAATCGGCTAAACTAGTTGTGTATCGGTCGGATTAGGTCTTGTCAAAGACTATTTGCAATATAAAGAAGTGTTTGGGCCGACTCGAGAAGCAAACTATGTGGTATGGTTAACCAATATGAAATTTGAGAACTTGTCTGTGGAAAGATGGTTAGGAGGGTGGTTGTACCACAGCCCACCAGAGTTCAAACCCTAGATTTGACGCTGGTATTTCTCATTTAGGCGGAATATTTTTCAGTGGGAGACGACGTTCCCGTCGACAGCGAGGTGCCTGTGGTGACTTCATCAATCTCAAGACCCAACCATCGGCTCAGTCTCTCGGAGGTGCTCATAGAGGTAGGGTGTGCGCGTGTGCGTTCATAGGGGTGAGTGTATGCACGTGTATGTGAGCGTCTGCGTTGTACTGTGTTTCGCAAAAAAAAAACTAATATGAAATTTTACCACTCCCACTTGGCGAGATATTTTCTAGGCCCACTGGGGTGACGTGATTCGTAATGCACGACCATGCAAGTCTGACTATAGCTCGGACAAGGTACATCGCAAGGCAAAGTGAATAGTTGTATGTACATTGGACATGGAAGTCATGGATGGCCTTACTACAATCATGAGTCGAGACACTTTGCTAGAAGCTGCTACCGACTATCATTTTGGAGGCCAGATGTATATGAGATTCAGTGAGCCGTAGGAGTTCGGCGACCCGGAATAATGGACGTGAGTCGAATGAGTAGCTCTCGATGTGTCCAACTGGAAGTAACCTGCATGGTCACACACTTAATAACAATCGAGCTAGTCGGAAAGAGTTTCGATTAACAGAGGGCGAGTGAGTCGGACTCAAGTGGGCACATGATACATGGCAGTTAGGGTTTTCTATCTGGGCCGCTAGTGTTGCGAACCAAAAGCCTCACGTCACAGCCCACCTACCCGCCTATATATTGGGAGCGGTGGAAGCAGCGCTCGGAGAGCTAAGCTTTTTTTAGATAAAGAGTATTTATTAATATTGCGGAGATACCAATTACACGCAGCACCTGCGACAACGCATTGCCCTACCGACAAAACTGATGCACACAGCCCTAAGAATTATATGAATTAAAAGCCCCGCTACAATGATATATTCCTTAAAACAGCAAACCTAACACCACCAAAACAACACCAGAAGTACAACTTCTCCAAAAACGACGCCTCTAAAAAGGAAACGGTGCTATAACACTGTCGTCGCCCTGATCATAGATCATAGGTTTTCACCCTGAAGCAAATCCAAACTCGCAAAAACAATGCCTTCAACAAGAACATTGCCAGACACAACCAATTAAGGCCAGACCTTGGGTTTTCACCCTGAGAATTTGGATTCTGAACTTCTCTTCTGTTGTCGCCCCCACTTGCCGATGTCGTTGTTCCAAATTATAAATCACCAAACAAATTTCTCATAGCCACCATGAATCGAATCACCATTACTAGTCTTTAGATCTAGCCTCCATGTCGTTCTCCACATTCTGACTTCACCGTGAAACAGAAAGGCAAGTCCCCAATGGCAACAGACTGCAGAGTTTCGCGACGCTTCCTCTGAAACCAAACGGTCAGAAAAAACATGGCTACGTGCGACCGAATCCCACCCGATCCGGCAATCTCCAGGCTTGATTGCCCAATGGAGTTGCCGACGGAGCCTTCCGGAACTTTGACAATCCGGCCAGATCGAAGAAACAGGTGCCGACAGATCTTCATCTTGGCGCAAGAGAAACCCTAGGACCGCCGCCATTATTCCAGCCGGACCAGTAGTCCCCACACTGCCTGCTGACTCCTGGCGAACTAATCGAGCGGGCTGACCTCAGACGAGCCTGAGGTTGGCCTAGATCTGGCCCGTGCCTCGCCAGATTGGATCAGCACCGCCATGGGAGGCGCAACGCCGTTTCTGGCCTACACGGTGCACCGCCAGATCGAAGGTGCAACATCGCCGTCAGGCGCGCCGCCGCCTCCGCCCAGCAAGGCCACGCCGCGATCTTCCTCGACCGCGCCTCCCCGCCGCGCGCCGGTGCGGACAACGCCGCTCCGCCGCCCGGGCTCCACCTGACGCCCCGAGTCAGTCTCCCCGCGCGATGGGCCACCAGCGAGACGCGCCAAGCCCGTCGCCTACGACGGCAAGGGGGGCCGCCACCGCCGACGCCGCGGCGGCGGCAGCGGCCGAAGAGATCCGCCCGGATCGGAGCTTTTGAGGGAAGGTGGGAACCTCCAGAGCCGCTTCGCACGAGCGGCCCGGGAGGCTTTTTTTTTCAGTCTCGATATGCCGGAAGAGCTAAGTGAGTTGAAACAACCTGCATTTCTCCAAACACATCTTGCCAACCTCTCACCAGGAGCTCCAACATGTACGTGTGCACACCACCCACGGAGGTGCCGTACCCTCGAATTTCGACTCATCCGAACCTGGATTGGCGGTGGGGCTAAGGCGGAGTAAGGTCCGGCGACAACCACGAGCGGCGGGTCTATCCGATACGAGTAACCGAGGACTACGCTGCCCCGACGCGTTTCACCGATTCTGCACCTGCACGTCTAGTCGTAAAACTCCATCACCTATGTCTATGGATGGATACTGGGTGTTGCGCTAGAGAAAAAGGTGTTGTACAAGAATTGCGCCCGACGCGGCCTAACACCGTTACATTACCTTTTTTTTTGGTTGGTTTGTGGTAGATAATCATGTGTTCCACGCGATAACACCGTTACATTACCTTTGCCTAGACGATTGATCTCAATTCTGCCATCTAAATACACCACTTTGGCACCCAAAAAAATCAATGGTAACATGGAATTCCAAAACCATCCGGAAAAATCACCAAATTAACCCAAATTGCAATCTAAAGTTTATTATTTACGATCATCACAATACAACACAAACTTCTTGATGACAAAGAGGGACCCCTCCACTTCTAACATGTCTACAAATAGTATAAATACGTATGAACAAAAAATCCCACAGTAGAAAATGCAACTATAACATCTATACAGCTCAACCTCATACACTTTGGAAATTGCCCGCAATACAATAACTAATGATAGCAAGCACATTACATAAGAACACATCAAATCATTCAATTTACATATGCAAACACACAAGAATACATCCCATTTTATATTAACAAGTCATAACTCTAAACAATGTTGTTTCATATCAAGTACAAAGAATGCCTACTTTGTTAAATTTTGACTTGCTAGATAACTCTATCTATTGAAAACCGAGTAACCAATAATGTCATTGGTTCATTGTACACTCTTAAAAATTTATAAATATGCTTACTTAATATAGAAACCTATATTGAGATATTTTGTAGATCGTACTCTTTATTGATCTTTACCATAAATACGTATAAATTATATAGATTATGCATTATAGAAAAAACAGTTCTACAACAGACCCTTGTTACACCAAAACAAAATGTAAATAACATTCGGTCAAACAAAAATAATGATATTCATAACAGTTCTATATTGCATTATACATATAAATATTGATATTTAGTACAACAAAGATACACCAAAGAATATTTAGTATAATTGCCAACTATGTGTTAAACTACGGTAATACATAGAAACTTAAACACATAATATTGTGACATGCTAAAATAAGATATGTACAAAAATTTAGTAAATTTTTTTTTCTGATTCCTCCAAGGACCAAATATTTATTGGACCGGACCTAGAAAGCCGATCACATTTGATCAAAGAAAAACCAAGCAGTGGAACCAGCTGGGTTGGCTCTTGAACTCATGAAGAAGCTTTCTCCTTACCAATTCTTGGACACACATCATAGCGGATGCATGAGATCGACTACCAACTAGAACCGTATGCCAGCAGAAATCCAACTAGAATCGTATACATCAAAAAAATCCAACTAGCATCTTCACGAGCGTCATACCACACTCACGACAGGCCGAGATCTGGGCCTTGGAATCGGGCTTCCCCATCTCCAATGAATCATAGGGATTAAGCCCAAACCAACATAGACGATAGATCTGCTTTTTAATAATCCATAACATCTCGGCCAATAAAATCGAAGATAAATTTCCCGAACCATCGATCTGTTGGAGATATGCCCTAGAGATAATAATAATTAAGTTATTATTTATCTCCAAGTTTATTATTAATATTTATATCTCTATGCTATAACTGTATTGGGTACTTGAATAGCAAATACAACGTATTCAAGAGGAAAACCTCTAATACACCTGTAGAGATATGAACAAGTAAAAGCGTTCTTGGTCTTGTCTCTAAGACTAGCCTATCTTGTTGTCTCATAATCATGTTTTCCTGATCATAGACTTTGTATAAGTCATACGACTACAGGAGTATATTATCGGAATGATAATAGTACTGAACCGGCCCATTGTGTGATCTTGCTATGAGACTAATCGTCAACGATGAATATAGCAATTGATCATATGTTTAGTTATCGTTAGCTATATTCTTATGCTACCAGAATATCTAGTGACTGCTTATTCTGAATTAACCTAATATTGAAATTTGTAGTCTAGTAGCTATGATCACGACAAAACAACACAAAATTCTTGTTGCCAAAGAGGGCCCCTCCATTTCCAATATGCCTAAAATAGTATAAATATATATGAACAGAAATATCCGCAAATTGAAATGCAACTGGAACATACATCTCAACTCATACACTTTGAAAGTGTCTACATATTTTGTTGCGTGCAATAAATTTTATTTAATTAATTGGCAGCGACTAATAATAACAAGCATTTCATAAGAACATATCAAATAATTAATTTACATATGCAAACATACTAAATCATCCCACTTTATATTCAGGAGTGATAACTCTAAACAATGTTATTTCATTTCAAGTACAAAGTATGTACACTTTGTTAAATTTTGACTTGGTAGACAACTTTAACCATGGAAAAATGAGTAAAAATATTGTCATTGGTTCAGTTTATACTCTAACAAATTTGATAAATATGCTTACTTACTCTAGAACGTATATTGAGATATTTGTTAATTCGTACTCTTCGGCATCAACTTCCTCCTCTACGATTGCCTTGGCCACGTCACCGACTTCTTCTATGTGTACTCGGTTCTGGCAAAAACTGAGTATGCCTCTTCGTCCCCGACGTGCGCCTTGTTCTGGCAAAACAGTGGCTGCACCTCGTCCTTGACGGCTCTGACTACATCGTGTTCGGCATCGACATCCTCGACGACTGTCTCGACGCGTCTCCGTCACTCTCCTCGCGTACGATGCGCATGCGGCTACATGTTCGTCTACCTCGATACTGGCAACCCGACCACGACATCGACCACGGCGACCCCTCACACGGCTATCACGACCAAGGCTGCACCGCCCAACGCTCTAGTCTCCCTTGACATCGGCACAAACTGCTACCACCTCTCTTGAGCACCTCATCACCTTCTTCTATAGTCCAAGCTCCACGCCGCGACACCGTCCACGACGTTCCCACTCGTACTGCGGGGGATGTCAGTCCACTGGAGGCCACTTCGGTTTATCTCCAGTCTCACCGTCCGCGACGTTTCAGTTGTTCACGACGCTATGGCTACGACTGCGGGTGAATGTTAGAGTATGACATATGTACGACTGTTATGGTAGTTTAGAATAGTTAGGATCTCTTTCCATCTATTCCCTAACTTATCTTGTACTCCAAGTCGGTCCCTTGTACGCATATATATACTCGCCCATTAGGATCATAATACACCCAACATATTCCGTCTATCTCATTATTTTACCAATTACGACTATTTTCTAATTAGTGCCACCACCCTGACGAAAACACATAAATGAGCTATGAAGCAAACGGGAGCCCACCCGCCGGCGAGCGGTCAAGGTCTGCTGCCACTCCAAGGCCTGGAAGGCCATCGGAGCGGGGGCGGACCGGGACCGGCAGCGTTGCCAGCGGCGAGAAAGGTAAACCTAATCACTTTTGAATCGCTTGTGTTCTCCGTCTCCTTAACCTGCTGTGTATATTGATGACGATATGTTGTTGGCAAACATTGGGTTAGGTTGTGTAAGATTTGATGGTCAATCTCTCTTGATTATTTTTCAGTACCATGGTTGGTTATTTGTATCAATGCCCTGCCCTGCGAAGATTCCCTGGCCTCCCCAATTCTTCAAGTTTTAAGAAGCTGAGTGTGTAGCAGTTCAGTTATATTGCCTGCCTTATCACAAACTGTTTTATTACTAGTCGACATGCATCACTTTTGTACAAGTCCAAACGAGAAGAGCTGAAATAATTCTGCAGTCCTTCGTGATGTTTTTCTCAGCATCCACACCTCTCTGATTATTAAACTTGTGATGGCAGTTAGGTTTGCTGTGTGATCCGAATGTCCCAAAATCAAATGCCGAAATTTCGAAGCTATCTAGCTTCCAGTAGCTTACTTTTTTGTTTATATTTTCGTACATCTCCCTCTATTTTTAATCATTAATTGACTGCTTTTGTTTTTAAGTTTGAAGATGACGATAAAGTCTCAGAATCATTGATATCTAGCCTCCACGAATATGATCCACCATAATTTTTCTCGGCGTGATTTTCGAAGAGGGTCGATAAGGTCTCAAAGCGTGGACGAAAATGGATTTATCTCTTAACCCTGTTGACATAGATAACTGAAACTTGATATGACACATGAAGAACAATTGGGTTGATGAAAGTGCTGAACGACTGTCTTATCTTTAGGCACAGAAGAGAGAAGAAAAGTGTGGCAAAAGAGTGTACTATCTTTATAACTAATATGTGATGTCACCTATTAACTAAGAGAAGGCAGACTTCTTCAGCACCATAGTACATTATTTGTCTACTCGTTAGAAAAAACCATACAGAGAACAAAGTACATTATTTGTGTCTACAGAAAACACCATACAGAAAACAAAACATCATATAGCATCGTTCTTTGTGTCAGTCCCTTCCAACTCAATATTCAGCCTATGTGGCATCGCAGAGATAGCACCATAGTACATTATTTGTCTACTCCTTAGGCTCTCCTCTTCCACTCCCACCGTCCCACGGCAGCCCCTCTCTCTTCCCCTCCCCAGAGATTCAAGTGAAAAACAGCTGCACGGAAAAGGACGACCAATAATTCCAAAACTGAAAACGCTCCACCCCCGTGTCGCGCCCAGGCGGCACCGGGGGCGACCCACGCGCCGGCGCCGGCCCCCCCGCCTCCTGCGCCTCCTCGCCGCTGCTGTCGCCGGCCGTCGCGCCGCGTAGTGGCGGCCTCCCCGCCGCCACACAACTGGTGGGCGGGGGTGGGTTCCTCTCCATCTGCGCGGCGTTCGTCGAGCTCGGCTGGGACAGGAACGGCGGCCGCCGGCACTGAGTAAGCCGGAGCGGCGGCTCCGGGGACGCCGGGCTTCGGCGTGGTGGCGGATCCGGGGCTCTCTCGCCCGGATCTGGTGGGGGCGGGCCCTGCCTGGCCGTGAGGGCGGCAGGCCGGGGTCGTCGACGGCGCGGCGGCGCGGGCATCTGGGCCCGGTCTGGCGCGGCGTGGCTCCAGGGGCGTCGCGGCGGTGGTGCGGCGCGGGGTGGAGCGGGGCGCATCGCAGTGCGTGGCCAGGAGGGATGGGCTCGTGCGGGCCGCATCTGGGCCGCGTGGGCCGGCGTCGGGCGAGGCTGCAGCGGCGTGGCTGCAGCGGCCAGGAGGAGCGAGAGGCGAAGTCGCCCCTTGCTGCGGCATGGGTGAGGACGTGAGGAGGAAAGCCGGGACGGCGGCCCCGGAACTGTGACTGCGGGTGGACCGTGGTCGGCTTACCGCTTGCCGTGACATGAGGTGTCGCGGTGGTTGCGGCACGCGGAGTTTGGTGGTCTGGTCGGTCCCCGATGGGCGGTTGTTGGGGTTTGTGACACATTGTCGGGCGAAAGCCTAGCCCGGGATGTCAGCCGGGGCCGACGACGGCGACGCCCTCGGGCGCCGCGTCCTTCTTTAAGGCGTCGTCGAGGTGGTGCTTTTGCTTCTCCATGCCGGGTTCTCCGGGGGAAACCCTAGATCCCTAGCGGAAACAGGCGAGGGTGGCGCTTCTGCGTCGCTTGCCTCTTGGGGCCTCGCCTTGGATGTTCCACCGACCAGCGGGACCTGTGGAGTGCTGGTGGCTAGCGGCGGCGAGTCTTCGTCTTCGGCTTGGGGGTGCGCGGCCCTGGGGCCGGCGCGGATGTCGGAGTGGCGGCTCCGGGTTTCACCTCCGCCGTGCTGCATTGAGGTGGTGTTGCATCGACTATGTTCGCTTGGGCGTTTTGGTCATCGGCTTGTTTGGGGCGCAGCTTTGGAGCTGGCGGGGATGTCGGAGCGGCGGCTCCGGATGCTTCGCCTCCGCTGTGAGGTGTCGAGGTCTTTGGTGCCGGCTATGGTTGCGTGGGCGTCATGGTCGTCGACCCGTGTGGAGCGCGGCCTTGGAGCCGGCATGGACGTCGGAGCGGCGGCTCCGGACTCTCACCTCCGCCGCGTTGCGTTGAGGTGTCTTGGTGTCGTCTTTGGTTGCTTGGGCAACTTAGTCGTCGACCCGTGTGGGGCGCGGCCTCGGGGCCGGCATGGATCGAGTTGTAACTTTTTTTTTTTAGGCCTTGTCCTTTATGTTTGCTTCTACTATATCAATATAAAAGGCAAACCTTTTGCCTCGTTTGAAAAAAAAGAAAAACCGCTGCACGGGAAACCAATACACGCATACCATCTTCTCCCAACCCTTCCTATAAATTCCCCCGTGCTCAATCGAGATCTCCTGCCCAACACATTGTCAAATATCCTCCCGCTCTCTTCCCAAAAGCCCAAGCCGGGTCGGTCTCATGGGTGAGTTCAGATATGCCGGTTCTTTCAATCAGTCATGCATTCCAACTCGTAGTCCTCCTTTGTCGGCCCTGCTCTCGATTTGCCATGCAATCCATCTGGCCGACAGCGGGCCTCATAGTGTGCTGGCCACTACAGGAATCGACCAAGACGCCGACGGCGCAAGACGCCGACGGCGGGCGCCGTCGGCGTATGCACGCATGCCGCCAACGTATCCATACGCCGACAGCAGCCTGTCGGCGTACCCAATATGACGTCGGCGTATCCATCCCCGTCGGCGTACGCTGTGGTGGGCCCCACAAGATGGCATCCGGCCGTTCCGTCAGCCGACGCTGTGTGACGCTCCCATGCGTCTGGGAGGAAAGCTACGCCGACGGCACGTATAAGTGCCACGTGTGCCCATTGATACGTCCAAAATGTATCTACTTTCCTGAACACTTTTGTTGTTGTTTTGCCTCTAATTTATGTGTTTTGAATACAACTAACACGGACTAACGTTGTTTTCAGCAGAATTGCCCTGGTGTCTTGTTTTTTGTGCAGAAAGTCAACTTTCGGAAAAATCCCCAGAAAATATCGCAAAGTTCCTATTTTATCAGAAGACCCACGGAGCCAGAAGGGGAGACAGAGACGAGCCACGAGGCGCCCTCACCACAAGGCGGCGCGGTGGGCCCTGGGCCGTGCCACCACATAGTGAGGCCTGCTCGGTCACCCCCTCGCGCCCCCCTCTCGACTACTTAAAGGACTTGACCTAAAAACGCCAAGGGGATCGACCATATTTCTAGAAACTCTCCAGAGCGCCGCCACCATCGAAAACCCTATTTCGGGGACCAGAAACTCCGTTCTGGCACTCCGCCGGGACGGGGAATTGGAGGAGATCATCGCCATCATCATCACCGACGCCTCTCCATCAACCATCCATCTTTCCCCCATCCATGTGTGAGTAATTCCCCGCTGTAGGATGAAGGGGATATTAGGGATTGGATGAGATCGTTCATGTAATAGCTATAAGATCATTAGGGCATGGTGCCTAGTATCCGTTGTTAGTACCTTATGTCATTGTTGCAACTTGTTGTGCTTAATGCTTGTCACTTAGGGCCCGAGTGCCATGATTTCAAATCTGAACATGTTGTTATATCATAAGGATAATCATTGTTTTAGATCATATCTGCAAGTTGTATACACATATAATTGTCTGGAACCCGAGGCCCCAAAGTGACAGCAATTGGGACAACCGGAGGAAATGGCTTTGATGTGAGGATCACATGTGTTCACGGAGTGTTAATGATTTGCTCCGGTACTTTATTAAAAGGGGTACCTTAATTACCAGTAGTTTCCCTTGAGGCCCCGCTGCAAACGGGCTGGTAGGACAAAAAATGTTGTGCAAGTTTCTCATTGCGAGCTCGTACGACTATATATGGAACACATGCCTATGGTTAGTTAGTACTTGGATGCTTTATCTTTATTTATCTGCAAATGTCTATGACTTGATTATTATATGAATTATCTTATCCATGCAACGCCCGTTCATCCATCCCTATGCCTACAGTGTTTTAATCCTGCTGTCTACTGCAATCACTACTGATGTCTTTATTTCACTGCTGCTATTATTTCACTACTGCTACTGCTATAAAACTGTTGCTACTGATAATCTGTGTCGAGCAAGTCTATTTCCAGGTGCAGCTGAACTGACAATTCATCTGTTAAGGCTTATAAATATTCTTTGGCTCCCCTTGTGTCGAATCAATAAATTGGTTTTACTTCCCTCGAAGACTGTTGCGATCCCCTATACTTGTGCCTGGGAGGTATCCTACGTCGACGGCATTGCCGTCGGCGTATGGATGACCATATTGTCCGCTACCGTCGACGTGGCACCATCCTGTGCGTCCGGGAGTCATCGTACGCCGAATGACCATATTTTTTTATTTTTGCAGATTTTTGTTGCTGGTTTCTAGCACATTTCAAATACAATTTAAATTGCACAAAACATCACAAAACATTTCAAAACATCACATAACAGTACATATAGAATCCAAACCATCATACAAACTCCAAATGACACAAACATAGTTCGAATTGATCCAAACATTTATAAAAACACACACGGAACAATCGAAAATATCCTACATCTCCTGAGAGCTCGAGGTACTGATTACCCCCAAGAGCAGGGGATCACTGTAGCACCTCTCAATGTGGAAGTAAGGTATCGATCCGCAGGAGCAAGAAGGAAAAGTTATCTATTCCCTACAACTAAAGTGTCACAAGTTTTAATTGATTATGCACTAAACAAGTTTAAATGACAAGATGGTTGATTGAATGGATGGAAGTTTAAGGCAGCAAAACAGAATGTAAAAGTGTCCCAATCCTCTTTATTCCAAGAGGACAAGACAAAGGTTTTCTCTTATAGGAACAATGGACATGGGTTCACTTAATCCTCTCTTTCTCATCTATGGTGATTATCATGTTATAGATAAAGTACACATAATTGTCATGTTCTAATGGTAGCTTTTTATGACGGCTATATGTCCTAAAACACATAGTTGAAAGAAGTACTCATTTGTGTTGCTAGGTCACCCTCGTAAGGCTAGCGTGGTTGTTGTCACTCCCACATCATACTCTTTCTTTTTACCCCCAGATAAAGGATGTTGGGCTGTATTTCACATGTCACTCAATACATATGCCGTGTCACATCGGCCATCCCGTACCTACATACATCATACTTTATAATGGACAATATTCTAGACACTAGTGCAATGATTTATATTTCGTGTGTGTTACCACATCTCTCTCATCTATCTACACTTGGTGGTGTCAATCACCTCATGATAAGGATAAACAAGGCATTATGCATAAATCAAACATCACATGCATCATAGAATATCTCCAAAGTATGACAAGTCATAAAAGATCCAACACAACAGTAAATGCATAACAAATATTATCTCACACCACAATATCCACCATGGGAATTACATAGATGACCGTAATCATGTTCAGCAGCTCATACGGTACTAATTAGTGAAGCTCAAAGAGAGGAGAGATACATAAGTTACCACCACAAACCCATAGACCAGAGGGTGGACTACTCCCCCTTCATCATGGAGACGGTGGAGAAGTCGTTGGAGAAGGTGGAGACCACCCCGGCAGCGCCCCGCCGGAGTTTTCCCCCTCCAATCTGCAGCTCCAGATCTCTGTTTTCGTGTTTCTGTCTTGTGGCGGCGCTCCTTTCGCAAACGTCATGGGACCTTTTTTATAGGCGTTTTTAGGTCAAGACGAAGGCGGTGGAGAAAGGATCGACGGCTGCGGAGCCCGAGGGCCAAAAGAGGTGGGCCCACGCGGCCAGGTACAGGGGCAGTGTGGGGCACCCTCTTTTGGCCTTTGGCCTCCGTTTGCTTGCTTCCTTCGCTCTGAGGTCTTCCTCCTTCCAAAATAATGATGCCTGTATTTTTCCATAATTTTTGGACGTCGTTTGGGTCCCTGAAACAAAAAGGAAAGAAATAGGGTTTTCTGCCTGCGCAGAGTTAATTCCATAAAAATAGGAAACAATTATTTATTTCCTAAAATCATTAAATAACAGTGATATAACCCTTATATGATGCAAATATGATTGGAATATAAGTGATATAGTGCAAAGTTCATGTATGCATTTTACATGCATCAACATCCCCAAGCTTAACCAATACTCGTCCTCGAGTATGAAGGTGATAAAACTAACATGGGATTTGCAATATAGCACTAACAATGGATATCAAAGATGATTGCTACTGCTACATAGAGTCAAATGATTCATTCTTCAAAGGAGTAGCAATATGCAAAACAGTTTATGAAGTGATATCAAGTATTCATTGTAAGGATGTTCAAGATAGTTCACAAAGTGTAACATAACAGATAGTAATATGGACCACATGTATGCATAATGATAAGCATGAACATCCTACATAGGTCATAGAGTGATGATGAAAATCTGAATATGTTTGGTGGACACTTTGGAAAGATGTATAAGTGAGTAGAGGTAAAGCATGCATAAGTTTCATCTAACCTCCAAACTCTTCTACTTAAGTTAATGATTGCAATGTGGTAATACTTGGTGTCAAGCTCTCATTCCCCTATCATAGCATCTTGAATGATTATAGTTTAATGTGAGAGCAAATATGAGTAGTGTGCTTGACAAAGTAAAGGTTGGATGTCTCATGCCCCTTGAATACAAGTACCTACACCATGAGTTACTCAACTTGGGAAAAGCAAGTTCAAGTTATCTATCATTGTAAGTAATAATAGTATCATCAAGAGCGTCAACTGGGGTACCTCTTGTCCCAGGATATGGAACAAGCCCATATCAAAATGACAAGACAAACAAACAAGATGAACAACCTCAACACCCTTTTTATTTACCATTGGAATAGCTTTTTATTGTAAGGTGTGTCATAGATAGTTCACCATAGCATGTAAGTAAATTTCCACCATGAATGATGCATGGCTTAGATTAGCGGCCCAGGCGTCTCTCTAACCATTTATACAAACTCATTCAAACTACATCATTTCCCCTCATTTCACCATGATAGGCATCCATAGACAAAAGCACATGATATCAACTAAAAGAGCATGTTGAAAGCTTTGCATGTGACAGCACATATGGGCTAACTCCCAACCTCGGACATTTATCAAGCCACTAGCATCATAATCTTAATCACAATGGGTCATGTTTTATTTATTGCAATGATAGTAAAAATGTGCATCAAGTTCATGAGAGCTATATAACCAACTTTTCCCATGGCAATCAATAACATAATCATTTTCATTCAGAGGTATAGATAACACAAATATCATGATGAACATACTCGGAATAGCATATAGCTAGTAGGTAGATATGGTGGACTCACTGGAATAACTTTGGTTGAAGGTGTTGGAAACAAGTTTTAGCTTGTTGGAATGTTTGGGCTAGCAAAAGGGAGAAAGTTGACCATCTAGATGCATGCATGAGTGTCCATAGAACCAACTATCATGTTAAACAAAGTGAAATAAATTTCAGCATCAAAACATGAATAAGTGATAACTCTTGATAAAGCATTTACATATTATTACTCATTAACAAGCTCATGAATCATGCAACTATATGTATCATTAAAAATCAACTCAAACATCCCTTTTCCCAACATGATAATAGCATCCAACATATTTCAATCCAAATTTCCAGAAACTTTCCCATATACAATTATTATGTGGTGGTCTCACAAGACTCAACAAACAAACAAAAAGACGCTCCAAGTTTATGCGATAAAGTGTTTCGATCGAAAAACAGAAGTTAGACGTGTGCAAACCGAGAGTGTGTAGGTCCAGTGGGGTTGTCTTCACATCCCAAGCTTATGGTCTTCACCATCCTTGGATAGCTCTTGGTGCATCTCCTCCAATCCCTGTGAAAAAACTTCAAAACACCGTTTCTCCCATTTCTTTTCTGTGGGGTGCATTAGTAGTGATAAACAAATAAGTTTCTTGCTGCATATAATCCTTGGACAAAGATACATATGAATGTCCAGAAAGTGTATAATGTTGTATGCCTACTCATAAACTCATTTGAATCGAAAAGATTTAAGATAAAAGTTCAAAACATGCATAAAACAAAATGGGACAGAATCTGTCTAGAAAAACAGCAGCAGCAAAACGTATTTTTCTACCCTACTGAACTTTGTCTAAAAATTCCGAACAAATTCATGCATACAGAGGATGAAAAGTTGCAACTACAGTTCAAATATGAGCTCATTCGGAGTTACAGAATAAGAATTAAAAATCATACCCTGCACAGATTCGTGCAGGAATAAAATCTCCGAACTCAATAAGCAACTTTTCAAGACCAACATGGGTAAAACTTGGCACTTTATTAAAAACTCCAGAAACTAACTAGACAAAAATCTCTTGTTACAGCAAGAGGACACAAAGAAAAATCACACACAAAAATAACCGGGTTGCCTCCCGCAAAGCGCTTTCTTTATAGCCATATAGCTAGGCTTCTTACTTGTTGTTTATCGAAGATGAAGCTCATGAGGGAGCTTGAACTTTGATATGCCCCTCTTTCTTGGAAAGTGTTCCATGCACAATACCAGGGTCCCATGTTGCTCTCAAGCCAATGAAGATAATAGTCAAGTTGAAACCTGGTAGAGAGAGAAACAAAACACAAAGGTAATAACAACGAAGTCTAACCTTCTTTCTATGCATTGGCATTTTGTATATGAATGAAGTTTTCCAATGCATATTAACAAAAGTTACTTGCAGCCCATAATTATTAGTAGCATAAAGAGGGTTCTCATAACCTCCTCTCTCATAATAGTTGCAAGTAATAGAAGTGTATTCAACCATATAACAATAGGATCTTCCAATTTAGATAATTTAGGCACATAAAGAGGATCATTAACTTTGTTTTGGAATTCATTAGCATGTTTCCCTCTTTCAAAATAGTTATTAAGATCAATATCAAGTTTAATATCATGGTTGCAACAAAGATTTGGAACTAAAGATAATTGCAAACCACATAAGTAATTCTCAACATAAGCAAATTTCTCCTCTGTGGTGTAGTTAGGAAAATTCAAGAACATAGCAGGACTCTCATGAGTAAGAGTACTATCATAAACAGCAAGTATATCATTTTTATCCTCACATAAAATAGTAACAAGTTCTAAACATGGAGGATTATCAATAAGCATAGGACCATCATCTAAAGCATTATCATATAACACATTTAAGCAACACTCCTCATTATCACCAATAAGTTCACTAGTAGCATCTATTATATACTAAAAGTAAAATGAGGGAGTTTTTCGAGACACCACGTTAAGCCACATCATCTAACTTAATTTTAATAGTTAGATCTAAAATATGTGGTTAAGATTTAATGAAGTTTAAATGGCCACGTAACAATTTAATTATTTACCAACACGTACGATTCTAAGTTCAATTGCCACGTAACAGTTTTTTTTTAACAGCAACCACGTAACAGTTTAGAAAAAAAAAAACAGATCGTACTCTTCTTCATCATGCCGGCCGGCCGGCGCTTGCCCACCACACGATCGTTGTTTTTTGACTATGAGTTCTCTCTAACTTTCTTTTCCCTTTCTAGGCAAGACTCTTTTTCTTTTCTTTAAAACGTACCGGCCAACCAAAACAGGGGCCGTTTAGAAAAAAAACTGTGTTACTCTACATAAACGTTGCATGCTCGCATATATTTCTATGTATGCATGGTTGAGAATAAAATGTTAATCACAGGATAACTGCACCCTCCATTCCAAAATATATGACGTCCTTTATTTTCGTTGGTCAACAATTTACAGTTTGGACTATTATATGTACTTAGAGTATGTCCAAAAATACTACAAAAGATATATAAAATGGAAAAATTGAAAGATGAATGCAACGATTTTACTGGTCAGAGTCGTGCATCAAGGATCGTTCAAAAACGTGCATTATATTTCGGAATGAGGGAGTGTGAATTTTAGAAACGTTGAGTATGATGTAGATATACTCGCAGGCACACTAGCACTATATCACCATATATATAGATATACACATACCTTATATTGTCCATTGACGAGATATACTTGCGGGTACACTAACATGGTATCACCATATATGTACACATACTTCTTACACTAAATTCTCCATTCACGACTTGAGTCGAGGAGCATCGAGATTGAAAAGAATTACAACTATTGGCTCGCTATCGACGTTCATATTAACGAGAATAATCCTCTTTAATTGTACATATACGACGCATAGTCCGAGGTTTCATTATACTACAAAAATAAAAAGACAAGCCACGACCACCGGTTTCATGAACAACTACCTCAAGCATTGATCCATAGCAAAGCACAAAGAATTAGGCAGTGTCAATATGCTTTTATCATTGCACCATCTCAACCCCAAGACATTGTCATGAAGAACAAACTAATATAATATACCTAAGATACACTTATGAGATTTATTCGGGGACTATCGGTCCCATGCACCACTATCTGATAAGCATTGATGCATAAAAAACCCAAAGAATTTGGCGAAACCAATTTTTTTTTCCATATGGCACAATTTCAACCCCAAGCCGTACACTATCATGAAAAACACACATACCTAAAATACACATATGGATTGATAGTTTCCTTTCTCACCTCTCAGAGTCTCTATCTGTTGTAAAGGGTGAATAGAGCTTGGTAAAAATAAAAAAATCTTTTTGGTGAAATAGAAAACTTAAAGACCAGGTTCGATGGACTTGTAATGTTAAAGAGGTAGCTACTTTTTAATCCATCACAATAAATTAAATTTATATATCACAAAAGGAAGTCTACGTTAAAATCAAAGTATGGTAGACGAGTACATGGTAGAGAAAGATAGACATGCGGAAATTTCTAAGAAAAGCAAAACATCTGGTCATCATTGTAGCAGACTATCCTTTTGTTAGTACACCATAAAAAAAAATCTCCATAACTATTCATGCACAAGATCAAAACAACCACATCATCATAAATGTGTTTGAGCAATTCACAAGTCAATTCGTATTTGATAGTTGTACTTAAGATAACAAAGGTCCATCGATCACGATATATTATAACAATCGATGGACCTTCCTAAAGTGTAATAGTATAATTTAAACTCATCACGACCGAAAGATTGCATGAGTATACATTAACATGATATAAACCATCATCTAATGATGTGTAGTTTGAAGTAGCGATAATATTTTATTTTCTATCAGAAATGATCTCCTACCATTTTTGTTGAACATAATTCGGGAGTCATGATAAAATGTTACTTCTTAGAACCCAATAGATAAAGGAGATCTACTTTCGAGGACGACAAATTTAAGAAAATATTTCTATTAGTAAACTAGAAATAAAAATTTGCTTTGAGTATAACCTCTTGAAATATTATCGTGCCTAATGAGTTCATATGGTTTTCCTATGTTGTGATTAAGACACAGTTTTTTAAATTCATTTTGGTTTTTGTAGGAAATTTATTTGGTTTCTTATTTATAGAATTTAATAGCAGATATCATTGGAATTTGCAAATATGTATACAAAAATATGACTAATGAAGATGCAAAAACAGTGTTGTTTCATGACACGGTAAATACAAGTGAGTGAGAGCATATAATTAATAGGTTCAAGAGTGGCTTTAGTCGGGAGAGCGGTATAACATGTGAATAAAATGTTTGACCTTAACTATTGAGTAGTATGGTAGTATGAGTAGTATGCTGCAAGGAGCAATAATAACCTATTGGTTAGAGTTTCACGGTGCAACTGAAAATATTATTTGTGAGATGTCTTGAAATAAATTGGTTGCCGGTTAAATGTTAAAACTATGAACTCTCCAGCTATTCTATTCTTAACTTTATTATGTTATGCAAAACTGTATGCCATCAAGTCCATGTATTCATTGTTACATGTTTTAAAAGTATGTTTTAACAAGGGATTACAATAAAAAATAGGGGAGGACGGGAAGAGAGCACTTCATACGGTTAAAAGTAAACGATATTTTAGAATCTGTGACATGGTTTTTTGGGGAAATGTCAGAATAGCCCCTCTCCCATAAGCTAAAAGGTTCTATGTTGGTGATATTTCATCTAGCATAATATTTAGGACATTATTGAATTATGTGATTTATTTTTCTTTTTGGTATCTATGAAACCAAAACTTTAGTTCATGAATATAATATAGAGCTAAAAGCGATGCCCTCGCATTTGCGAGGGCCACCATGCTAGTTAAATAGTAAAGGAGCATTATTACTTTGATCATAATAGCATGGGTCATCATAAAGAACTCGAACATGATAGACAAGTTGTATATTAAAGGGATGGTTTTGGGTAATCCCCCATAACTATGACAAGTTTCATGAGGATGATTATAATTATTAGCATGATCATTTTCAGAATTAGTTCCAAAGAGATTTTCAATATCAAAAGTACTATGCTTTTCCAAATCATGATCACTACTATAAGTAACAGGCATAGGATCATCATCAAATTCAGACTCATCAGCAACAACTATAATAGAAGCAACATGCTTAGGGGAGGACACCGTTTCCTCTTTTTCATTAATAAGAGTAAAACAAACATTATTCCTCTCATGTTTTGGTAAGGTAGTTCCATCTTTTATAATATTTTGTATGTAAGTGTTGCCATGGCAATTATTAACATAATAGAGATAACATCCATGCAACACGCTATTCATATCAAAAGCACTCATATCTAATGAAGAAGTTTTTCTTGATAACTCTTCACACCCCAAAAATAATGTAAGTTCATCATGTTGATTATGAGTGATCATGTTATCACAAAAGTCTCCTGCAATATCCTTATTAGAGGCTGAGCATTGGAATTTGAAATGCCCCTCTTTATAGCAAAGTTCACAAACAAAAGGATATATGGCACAAACTTTTTCACCAAGATCATATAGAGCCTTGCTCCACATTCTAGTTTTTTCATTCTTATGATGGATACAATATTCTTCTTCGATTTGATTCTTTTCACAAGGTCTAAGTGCTCCACAAAAATTAACATGCTTATAAGAAATAGTATTTTCAGAAGTTTGAGAATGTTTATTGCAATCATTAATAACAATTTTAGTTTCCATGCAAGTGTCTTTAAAAGGTTCGTGATACTTGTCCCAATTTTCTTTAGGAACATTCATACGAGAGGCAAAGATTTTACAACAATTAACCATAATTTGAGAATCAAGACCAAATTTGGCACTAAGCTCATGAAAACTAGCAGTTTCAGTGAAAGACTTAACGCAAGCATACTCATAGTTTATACCTAATTCTTTACCTTTGTCGTTATCCCAATCTTTAGTATTGCATTGAATTGTTTCAAGAAGATCCCAATTATCTTCAACCTTCTTACTTGTGAAAGAACCTCCTGAACATGCATCTAGATGATCCTTGTAATGACCTGAAAGCCTTGCATAAAAATTAGTGATAATTATGTCCTTAGGAAGCTCATGGTTAGGACATTTGAGTATTAATGTTTTCAGTCTTCCCCAAGCTTGAGCAATGCTTTCTCTATCATGAGGATACAAATTGAAAATGTAACTCCTAGCTAGTTGCACTTCATGAAGAGGACAAAATTTAGAGTAAAAGAGAGATTCAATCTGTTTCCAATTCGAAGGATGATCATCCAGCATCCTATACCACTCCTTTGCTTTGTCCTTAAGTGAAAATGGAAATAATTTCCTCATGACATCTTCTCTTGATAAACCTGCAACCTTAAATAACTCACAAAGTTCTGTAAGTTTCAACAAGTGATCTTGTGGATGGACTGTTCCATCCCCTGCATAACGTTCATCCATAACCATTTCAACAATTTCCATAGGTATTTCAAAAGGAATACTTTCAGTAGGTGGATTTAGAATATCACAAGCATCATTAGAATTATCACATATAGGAGACAAAGTATTATCAAAGCAATTTTTCTCTTCAAAGCTGGGAAACCAAAAAGATCCTTTTCATAAACACTAGCTTCCCCAAGCTTAGGCTTTTCCATAGCATTAGCAATAGTGTGCAAAGAATTTATAGTAACAACATTGCTACCATCATGCAAATAATTTTCCATAGATTTTTTAATTTTCTGCTCAAACACATCATGTCCTAACTCAAGATAAATTTCATAAAGCTCTCTAATTTTTTTTGTTGTTTTCCATTTTCTAATTTTTATGGGTTTTTGATATATATATAACTAATGAGAAACTCACAACCAAACAAGTTTAAAGGAACCTCCCAAGGTTAGATGATTGCAAGATATAAAGTCTAGTGCACACAAGAATAGAAACTTAAGCGCTACGCTTCCCGGCAACGGCGCCAGAAAAGTACTTGATTACCCCCAAGAGCAGGGGATCACCGTAGCACCTCTCAATGTGGAAGTAAGGTATCGATCTGCAGGAGCAAGAAGGAAAAGGTATCTATTCTCTACAACTAAAGTGTCACAAGTTTTAGTTGATTATGCACTAAAGAAGTTTAAAGGATAAGATGGTTGATTGAATGGATGGAAGTTTAAGGCAGCAAAACAAGAATGTAAAAGTGTCCCAATCCTCTTTATTGCAAGAGGACAAGACAAAGGTTTTCTCTTATAGAAACAATGGACATGGGTTCATGGGTTCACTTAATCCTCTCTCTCTCTCATCTATGGTGATTATCATGTTATAGATAAAGTACACATAATTGTCATGTTCTAATGGTAGCTTTTTATGACGACTATATGTCCTAAAACACATAGTTGAAAGAAGTACTGATTTGTGTTGCTATGTCACCCCTCGTAAGGCTAGCGTGGTTGTTGTCACTCCCACAT
The DNA here is from genome assembly GCA_947311845.1 of Poa pratensis. Classification (NCBI taxonomy): domain Eukaryota; kingdom Viridiplantae; phylum Streptophyta; class Magnoliopsida; order Poales; family Poaceae; genus Poa; species Poa pratensis. The sequence goes on from CAMZMU010000052.1 coordinate 52,921,121, forward strand.
CATACTCTTTCTTTTTACCCCCAGATAAAGGATGTTGGGCTGTATTTCACATGTCACTCAATACATATGCCGTGTCACATCGGCCATCCCATACCTACATACATCATACTTTATAATGGACAATATTCTAGACACTAGTGCAATGATTTATATTTCGTGTGTGTTACCACATCTCTCTCATCTATCTACACTTGGTGGTGTCAATCACCTCATGATAAGGATAAACAAGGCATTATGCATAAATCAAACCATCACATGCATCATAGAATATCTCCAAAGTATGACAAGTCATAAAAGATCCAACACAACAGTAAATGGATAACAAATATGATCTCACACCACAATATCCACCATGGGAATTACATAGATGACCGTAATCATGTTCAGCAGCTCATACGGTACTAATTAGTGAAGCTCAAAGAGAGGAGAGATACATAAGTTACCACCACAAACCCATAGTCCAGAGGGTGGACTACTCCAACTTCATCATGGAGACGGTGGAGAAGTCATTGGAGAAGGTGGAGAGCACCCCGGCAGCGCCCCGCCGGAGTTTCCCCCCTCCAATCTACAGCTCCAGATCTCCGTTTTCGTGTTTCTGTCTTGTGGCGGCGCTCCTTTCGCGAAACGTCATGGGACCTTTATTATAGGCGTTTTTAGGTCAAGACGAAGGCGGTGGAGAAAGTATCGACGGCTGCGGAGCCCGAGGCCCAAAAGAGGTGGGCCCATGCGGCCAGGTACAGGGGCCACGTGGGGCACCCTCTTTTGGCCTTCTGGCCTCCGTTTGCTTGTTTCCTTCGCTCCGAGGTCTTCCTACTTCCAAAATAATGATGCCTGTATTTTTCCATAATTCGTTTGGGTCCCTGAAACAAAAAAAGGAAAGAAATAGGGTTTTCTGCCTGCGCAGAGTTAATTACATAAAAAGGAAACAATTGATTTATTTCCTAAAATCATTAAATAACAGTGATATAACCCTTGTATGATGCAAATATGATTGGAATATAAGTGATATAGTGCAAAGTTCGTGTATGCATTTTACATGCATCAGGTACCCATTCTGACCGCGTGAAAATAGGCGACCGACCGCGTGGGGCAACCGCCGTCCAATCACACATGGAACTCGGCGAGGCACCACCAGTGCCATGCTCCACGAGTTCGCCAGCCAGCCCCCGCCTTTCTCGAGCAGGTCGCCGATGAAGTCGGCAAGATTATCTTGGCGATTCGAGAGCAATAGCAGAGTCTTGAGCATAGCATCCGCCCATCAATCCATTCCGACCGCAACACACTGATTACGTGGCTTTGTACATCTATAATCTATTTTTATCTTTGACAAGCTGCAGCGACCGATCATTTACAGGAAGCTAGAGAAGAATCACGTGGGCATGAGAAGTTTTTTTTTTTCGCGAAAAAAGCGGCAGGAGCTCTACCTATTCATATAGAACGAATAGAAGTTTGTTACAAACCCTCGCGAAAAACCACATGCGGACTACTCCCCAGCATGTGAAACACTAGCCGACCCAGAAGGGTGCAGCACACTGATACGTCCAAAACGTATCTATAAATTTTGAATGTTTCATGTTCATATTATGCCTTTGGCACTTGTTTTTATATTAAGTTTATGATTTATTTGGACTAACCTATTAATAGTTGCAAAAGTGCACAATGTTCTTATTTTACACTTTGATGTGTAGGAATTATCAAGAATACAAGAGGAAACCTTGTTGGAGTCGAATTGAACTTTGCTGAAATCTGTCCCAGAACTGTTTTCGGAGTTTGCCAGTTTGACCCTCGAAGATGACGTCAAAAGGGTATCATTACCTTTGCAAAGTTGTCACAAATTTCCATACGGTGATTTTAAGCCCGAGATCAGCCCAATCGGAGTTCGGATGCGGCCTGTAGGCCCAATATGGTGAAACCCTAAAAGGGGTGACGGAAATCCGAAAAGATATATAAAGAGAGGAAACCTAACTCGTGGAGGACTCCTCCACCCACGAATTTCAGCCACCAAAAGCCACGTTTTTGCCTCCCCCATGGATCCCATCTCCATGGGGGAGCGCTCCCAAGAAGTCATGAAGGAGGGAGGCTAAGGGGCGGCGCTCCCCAAGCTTGCCGGCGGCGCTCCCCAATTTTGCCGGCGGCGGGGAAAGGAGTTCCCCGCACCGCCGGCGCCGCCGCCGCCCTGCGCCGCCGCGCTGCCCCTCTCCGCCGTCTTCACCGCCATCTACATCACCATCTCCTCCTTGTATTCAGTGGTTCATCCTCCCACAAACCTCTGTACCGTCCTATGTAAATATGGTGTTTGATGCTATAATATTTATCCTATGATCTATGTCATGTTTATGTAGTTTATTTGTCTTTTAATTGCTTTGTTGAATGTCTATGTTTCATTAGAGTTGTATATTGATATGGTACTGTCCTTTGGTGTCCATTATACTTGTGCGCGCATGGATCAACACTCTAGGGTTAGTAGTATGTGCAAAGGAAGGGGAGTAGTTCTGCCGGAGTGACAGAAACCTAAGCACTCAAACCGGTTAGTTGCACGTATGGGAGTAAGAGGACCATAAACTTAAGGCTATGGTTGGGGAACCTTAATTCATTGTTAGTATTTACGGATGTTTGCTAACAATCTAATCATATAGTACATGGAATCCCAAGTAGTGGAGTGCATATATATTTAGCCTCTCCCACATTGAAAACTGCATCAAAGACAATGAACTAGATATCTTGACTAATTAATCTTGGACAAAGTCATCACAATTACCACCACTTTTCCACACTCATGGTACTGTTAGTATATGGTTACTTAGTGTATTTTATTGCTGTAACACTAACTTTTACTTCTTGTATTTATTATCTTGCAAAGCTATCTCTCATACCCGTATTGCTACTGTAGTTTTATTTCCTAGATAATGCAAACGTTTAGCGTGTGTAGAGTTGTATCATTGGTTGATAGAACTTGAAAGATTACTTATCCTACCTTTAGCTTCTCGTTGGGTTCGACACTCTTACTTATCGAAAAGGGTACACGCGATCCCCTATACTTGTGGGTTATCAAGACCTTTTCTGGCGCCGTTGCCGGGGAGCCATAGCGTAGGTGAATATTCTTGTGTGCACTTGTTTGCTTTATATCTAAGTAATTTTTATTTTCAGTTTTATGTTGTTCTCTATCTTTGTATGGGTATAGAATGCGAATTACAAAAAAAAAGTAGTACTTTTTATCTAAAAAGATTTCAAAAAGGAAAGTGATTGGAAAGATGAGTATTGGTTAAGTGGGGGTCGACCTTGAAAACTTGTGTTCATGCCTATAAAACCAAAACAAATCTTTCCATGGAAGCTTTTCATCAAAAACATATAAATATTGTGTATATACCTCTGTACATAAAAATAAAATTGGTTATAACAATCTCTAGTAGAAAGTTGATGCTAGATTTGAATTTCTGCACATGGACAGATTTTTCCTCTCCACCGTTTTGAGCTTTAAAAATTCCATAAAAATTGAAAAATTCTGAAAAAATTCGTGCGTGATCCTCAGATATGTACGCAACTTTCATTAAATTTGAAGTTTCTGATTTGAGGTACGTAGATAGGTCGAAAAATTCCATCTTTACTGATTGTTCTGTTTAGACAGATTTTGTGCTTCTCTGTAAATAAAATCGTGATAAATCTCATAATATTATTTTGACCTGAAATTTTTTGTGCATAAACCTGAGATTATTATCCGTATTTCATTAATTTTGATTGTTGTCATTTGATCTATATAACTATCTCGTTAAGTGTCATCTTTACAGACTATTCAGTTTTGGCAGATTTCTATCGTGTTTATTCAATATTGTACTTAGGGTCTCTTGATTTCCTTAGTTTTTCGACGGACAACGAAAATAATAAGATCTTCGGTATATACAGTGGCTAATGTTAGATAAATATTATGTAATTTGTCAATGCTTGAACATGAGTGGATTTTATTTAATGAGTACTAACCCTACTAATGAGTTTTGTGAAGTTTTATGTGGATATAGCTTATAAGATCTAATCGATATGGTGATATGAGATGAACAAGAAGACACAAGAGCTCAAGCTTGGGGATGTGTAAGTGCATCCCAAGAACATATTCAAGAACATAGAATCATCTAAGCTTGGGGATGCCCGAGTCATCCCCTATTCATCAACAAACATGAGGTTATCTCGTTCATACTCTATATTACCCGTCCACATGATATGAATTGTCTTAACTTGTATTATAATTTCTTTTATATTTCTTGGTTTTACCTTCTTTAGTTTTCTTAGGCTTCTTATTTGGTATCTATTGCTTCTTTGCTTTCACTTATAATTTTAAAACAACAAAAATATTTTCTTTTGTTTTGCTTCTTTGTTAGGTTCTTTATTTGGTTGTTACTTTTGGTTTTCTTTTCGAGTTTTCCTTACTGTAGCTAGCATATTTAGATCTTGTTTAGCCTCTGGTCTCTTAGTTTATCAAAAATAAAGTACCAAGTTTTACCCATTTAGCTTAATGATACAATTGTAAAATGTGATTTTCTGTTTTCGGTATCTACTGCTCATTGCGCGATTTTTCATGCTTTACTGGAAACTCTAAAAATCACGAAACAATTACTGATTATGTATCACCGAATTCTATGCATGCAAAAAAATTGGCTAAAATTTTGGACATGTTTAAGAGCACCTAAAAATTGCGTTTTCCAGCTGCTGTTTTTCTGGATAGATTCTAACTTTTGTTGCAAGAGTGGCCTCTTTTCGTTTTCATTTGATTTTAATGGTTCTTACCTTTCATTTATAAGTTGGTCATTTAAGCAACATTTCTGTAACTTAAAAACAAAATTTGATTTGGTTTAATAGCAGCACTTGGGAAATATTATCTATTGTACTAATGTCTAACCGCAGAAAAGAATGGGAAAGTTTTTGTGTTGATGTTTTTTCACAGATAATGAAGGAACACCAAACTATGGAATATTGAAGAATTACCAAAGTCATAAGATTGGGGATGTCCCCGCATCCCTCTTCATCAATAACCCCTCGGTTTGCAAACCTTTAAACTTTGTTTTTTGAGCAACGTATGAACTTAACTAAACTTGAAGCGGCTGTATTTTATTATCTATTTATCTTAGCATCAAACATCAGTTACATTAATAAGTGGATCCTCACATATTTTATTTATCTTCTATTTTCAACATTTACTTGGTTAATGGATTATTTGATGAAACTTAAAAATGATGTGTGAGTGATATTTTTAGTGTATATTATGATATTTTGATGTTAACATGCATTGTGCTGTCATAAGATGGTATGGTATTGTGGTATCCTCCTCTGAATGATTCTTTTGAATTGACTTGGCACATGCTCATGCATGCTTATGACTGAAAAACAAAAAGTCAATTAAGCCTTGATGATTTATTTTGCCTCAGAGTTCTTGTATCACCTTTATGTCTCCGTTAATTTTGTTTTGTCGCAAGCATGATTATGATGATTATTGCTCTCTTGATTTTCGCTTCCCGGTCTATTGCTAGTCATCACTTGTACTGAGCGGGAATGCTGCTCGTGCTTCCAAATCCCTGCAAACCAAGTTATTCCAAAGAGTCCACTATAAATTTCTATGCATGGCATTTCAAACCTTTCAAGTAAATTTTCATGTGCTACCTTTAAAACCTTCAAATTACTCCTCATTTTGTGACACTGTTTTTAGCTCATGAGGAAGAAGTAGTTGGGTTTGTTATCTTCCATACTAAATTAAGTACCCCGACTTGCATGCTTCATCTGCTTGTCACTAATTTTGCAAAGAGCTGGTTAGACCATTATAACATCAAAAAGCTAAAACAAATAAATAGACACTCCTCCATGGTATGTGATTGTTGGCAAGCACCCAAGGATTCGGTTAGCCATGGTTTGTGTAAGTAAAGGTTGGGAGGAGTGTCAAACTATATATAAGTGCATGCTATAAATGCTTAATATCAACATCTTGGAACCGCTCTCAACTTCTTTAGTATGGAAGATAACAGAAACTCTATTGCCATTCGTTGACAGGAACAACCACCTCCCAAAACAAGTTTACTTCTGTTTTAAAATAAAAAGCTCTAGCACATGTTAATCCCTGCTTCCCTCTGCGAAGGGCCAATCTTTTATTTTCATGTTGAGTCACCATCCTTTCTTTGAGCACCTTCTCGAGAGCATAGTTGTCATTCTTAGTGTAATGTGCTTGTCCCAGAATGCGGTTAACTGTGGTATAACTTTGATGCTTTTATCTTTGATATCTTTACTTCTAGTCTTCCCTTGAACTTCAGAGGTGCCTGGGCATTTATGTTTTGCTGTACAAATACGGGCAAGCGAGATACCACTCTACCATGCTTTATTATGATCATTACAATCTCGTTGATGTTTATAAATTTCATATTATGAACTCTTAGTTGGTTGATACTTTTCATTAGGTAACATGATTGCTAAGTTTTATTATCCATACATCATGCAATTGTTAAAGACCTGATCATAGCATTTACAATCAAAAATTATTTTTGTTATCATTTACCTACTCGAGGACGAGCAGGAATTAAGCTTGGGGATGTTGATACGTCCAAAAGTATCTATAATTTTTGATTGTTTCATGTTCATATTATGCCTTTGGCACTTGTTTTTATATTAAGTTTATGATTTATTTGGACTAACCTATTAATAGTTGTGTGGCACCCCCTTCTGGCACAGCTTGTCAGAAGGGCGGTCGTGTCATCGTATCGGCATTTTGGATAGGAGACGGGGTCCTGCTAGCCGAGGGTGAACGTAGGGCAAGAAGGTGGACGTCGTCAAGGTCGGGATTGTACACGGCGGTTTACCCAGCTTCAGGCACCACGGCGGTGGCGGTGCCCTACGTGCTGCTATAATTCACTATAAGGCAATATCGCCGTGAACAGGTTACAATGAGTTGGTTGTCTATCAAGAGTTGCCCTAAAGGCGTCCCGAGGTCCAGCTTATATAGGCGGCTGGACCTAGGGTTACAAGGTGAATACGTATCCAGCAAGTATACGGAGTCCTAAACCTAGCCGGCAAGTATGCCGCCTTCCGTCTTGGTCTTGGTGGCTTCATGGGCTTCAGTCTTGGGCCTCCTCCTTGCCGGCATCCGCCTTCCTTGGTCGTCAGCTATCTGGGCCGCCCGGTAGGCAAAGCCTTCACCACCACTGCGGGCCACCCTGGACTAGCCGGATTGATCCATGCTGGTGATACCCCTAGTAGGTATATCCCCAACATTAGCCCCTGGGAGGGTTCGAGTTCTTCAGGCGCCGTCTTCTTTGTCGGCAACGTCCGCCTTGTCTTGTAAGCGTCTGAAGAGCTTGAAGCATTCCATAGTTGAAAGTAAGCGGCGGTCCGCCTAAAGTAGTCGGACAACTTGCCGCCATCATGGGAAAGACGGCCTGACCATTGTCAGGAATCTTCCTGGCACCAGTCTTGTCAATTGACTAGGCTCGTCAAATGTTGACGGATGACGCCATGCAGTCCACGACAGTTTGGACTTGGGCATGCGTCATGATGGTTTCTCCACCACGCACAGAAATCGGAGCGAGGCCGCAGACGCCGTTGCCACGACGTGCAAATCGTGGGCACGTGGCGGAAATCTCGCGTCCCCCTAATTTTAGGCACGGATCTTGGCGCGTGGGGATAAATACCTCCAAAGGGCACATCGATGCACTTCTTCCTCATTCGCACACCCACCGTGGCCTCCTCACCTTCCCGAGCTCAACTCCTCCTCGAACTCAACTCCGGCGAGCACGAGCAGCGCCCTCTCCCCTAAATGGCGAGCACTCAGCAGGATGCGGCAGCGACGGCGGCACTGGCTGCGGCTCTTCGACCCCCGCCGGATCTGGATCTGTCCAGCGGCGGCGGCGGTGCCTGCAGGCGCATCGATGACCTCTCCCGCGGCCACCGTGGCCACGGGCGGGGTTTCTACTTCTTCCCAGCTCCGACGGCGCCTGCGACCGCCGCTCCAACTTTTCCCCTCCCATCCCTCGCGGCTACCAGCTCAGAGGCCGCGGCGGAATCTGCCGCCGACGAGGATGACGACGTCGAGGAAGAGGAAGAGGCTGGAGACCTGGGTTCCAGGTACTGGCTGCCGTCAGTTATGACGTCAGCATATCTGAAGGAACTGGAGGAAGGCGGATACATTCCGCCAAAGACGGAATGCTCCTGGAGGGTTCCAGGCGACGAGGCGGTGCCTGACCCCCAAGACGGCGAGCGTGTCATGTTGGCTTCGCATAGCCTTCGCGGTATGTCTCTGCCGCTTTCCGCCTTCTTCTTGGCGGTGCTTAGTTTTTATGGGCTGCAGCCACACAACATAGCGCCCAACAGTATTCTAGTGCTAGCCGGCTTCCAGGCTTTGTGCGAAGGGTACTTAGGCATAGCTGCGTCCATAGAGCTGTTTAAGTACTGCTTCCTGTGCCGCCGGCAAACCATACCAGGCGGCCACCTAGCAACCTGCGGTAGTGTTACGTTCAACTGCCGCCAACCCGACTGGTACCCAAAAATACCATACATCGAGTCGGTGAAGCACTGGACCAGCACTTTCTTTTACTGCAAGGACATCCCGACACCTGGCAGCACGCAAGGGATGCCAGCCTTCGTCAACGGTCCGCCAACCCACAAGGCTTGCTGGACAGCAAAAGTGCCGCTCAGCAGCTTGCCGGAAGAACTTCGTGTTGCCGTTAGGCGGATCGAATTCTTGACGAAGACGATGTTGGCTCCACGACTTGACGGAGTTGACACCGTCATCTGCTGGGTGTCGAGGAAGATTATGCCTCTCCGCCATCGCCCACTGAAGATGTGCGAGTACAAGGCGGACGACGCCGGCAACAGCACCCTTGATCAGGATGCCTTGGAGTACCGGCTTAGAGAGCTTATCAAGCCTCTGTCGGTGAAGGCGGCTGAAGGCGTCGCCATGTTCACTCATAACAACCCAGCCCCAGCGGTAGGTGAAAGCTACTTTGTTATTTCACTAACATCCTTGCCCACTAGGTACTGAATTAATATTGTCTTGCTTCCTTTTCAGCTACAAACCTTGGGAGAGGACGAGCTGGCCCCAAACTGGTATGATACAGGTGCCAGCAAGTCGAAGAAGCGCAAGCTGAGCTCCTCCACCAAGGATTTGGAGAAGAGGAAGAAGGCGGCCACCTCTGCCGACGCAGAGGATGAGACCGTGGGGAACGTTCCCTTGAAGCGGTTAGCAAACTTTGGCTTCCCTGACTTGGATATTTTAATATGTTTGTGCTGACAAACTTGCATGTTTCTGCTTACAGAGGCAAGCCTACCATGCCCAAACTCCGCTCCAACTTGAAGATTGCTGCCGGCAGGGGCAAGCCACCACGTTCTTCTCCAGCTGCTGCGCCGACAACGCCCACAGTTGGCGTTCCCGTGGTTGTGTGCCAGGGAACGTACACAGCTGCCGGTACCGCAGAGGCGGCTACAGAGAAGATGGCGGGCAAGAAATCAGTTGCCGGCATAACTTTTTCCAAGACGGCTGAAGCTTCGGCTAGTGATGCCGCTCGATTTATCGCCATGAAGCAGGAGATGGATGACCAGATGGCGGCCGAACAAGGCGGATCGTCCACTCATCCTGGCTCCCAACCTGGCAAAGGGTTGCAAGACCCCCGGCAAACACTGAAGACCATGCGTGACGGTACCCGCAACTGGTACGCACACATGGACGAACTCCACGACACCCTGCACGGACAACTTGAGGTAAAATAGCCTATGGTCCCAGCCCCCGAGCACTTTGGCGGCTGAAAAATTTAGCCGGCAAAGTGGTCTCGTTGACTAAATAGCGCTAACCATAATGTTGCTTTCGTGCATGCAGGCCGTTCTTGCTTCCAATCTTGAGCTATTTCGTGCTCAAGAGATGAAGAAGAAGGAATGCGAGGAACTGCAGCAGGACGTGGAGTTGAAGAACGCCCAAATTGCGAGTTTGGAAGAAGCTCGCAAGAAGGATGAAGGTGACAAAGCTTTCTTTGCCTTCTTTTCGTCCGACTTCTTTTCCTTTTCCGACAAGTATTTTAGTCGTCTTTTCTTTTTATTTGTAGAATTATTAAACACTGCGCAAGATATTCTCAAGAACTCCACTGACATGCAAGCTTTGATGAACGAAGCTGCAGATCTTGCCGGGCTGGTGACCAAGCTGAAGGCGGATCACGCCAAGGAGCTGGATGATCGTGCGTTGGCTCATGCTGCCGAAGTTAGCAAGTTGACTGGACAACTTGAGGCCATGAGCAACAACCTTGACCAGGTGAACAAGAACGCCAAGGAGCAGCAGGACCAACTGTCAAAGGCGGTCCAGCTAGCCCAAGAAACGCTTGAGAACCATCTGGATGAGGTCAACGCCATCCACGACCATGTCTTGGGTATGCCTCCAGTCCTTCATTTTTGTCACCTTGCTTTCTTGATACTTGAAGCTGCAGTGTGTAACTTTGTGTTTGTGCAGTGCCGGCTGGCTGGGAGATGACCTGGCCACAACGCCGCGCCTTGCTCGGATCTTGAAAATTGGCGAAATCGTCAACCAGATTGTCGGCGCCGGCAAATCATTTGCCGCCAAGTTCTACCCTGGGGAAGACGGCGATCCCGTCATCTTCGATGCTCTGCCGGAGTTGCTGGAGAAGGCGACAGCTGAACACGACAACACACTACGCTCAGCAGCACGAGGCGGTGCCAAGTTGGCATTGGCGATGACGGCGGCGTGGTACCCGGAGGCTGATATTCATCAAGTCACCGAGTACTTCCCCACCGAAGACGAAAACAGCCAAACCATCGTGATGCAGGACGTGCTGCGGTCTGTTCGCGGCTATGCGACCCGGGTTGCCAACATGGTTGACATCCGCAAGTTCTACAAGGAACACCCGGACCCGCATGTTGCCGTTGCTGATCCCTCCTTGGCAGATCCTGAAGCTTCCCGCGGCGAAGAAGGCGAAGCCGGAACCGACAAGCGCAGCCCCAAGGATGGCGGAGCCAGCCCCAAGAATGCCGGCGTTAGCCCCCAGGATCTCTCCACCAGCTCTACGAAGGCGGCAATCCCTTAGACTTCCTCCTGCAAAGGCAGCACAAAACACTGCGTTAATCTGTTAACGCATAAAACTTTATTTTGGGTTGTAAATATTTATGGGCCAACTTTTATGCTACACTTGGCGGTAGGCTTACTTAAGTGGCCCGCCTTAATATGTATCTCGCCTGCATGTTTAGCTTTTTCATATGTTGGCGGAACCTCATCTTAGTTACTTTAGCTGAGCCAACCAGGTGCAATACCAACTAATTTAGACTCAGAGACCAAAGCCAGCATGTTGGTGCCAACGACATACTACTAGGCGACCCACATACAAACAGACAGATAAGCATATTAGGCGGTGCAAAGATTGTTTGCGTTTTTTAGCCGGCAGACGGCAAATGTCAAAAAAGTTTGGACCTTAGCACGGAGCAAAACTTATTTTATTTGGTAACTTTTATGACAACAGATATATGATTGCGAGAAAAGACAAAAGATGGCATGATCCCAAAACTGAATGAGCAAACCACAGACTTTTATTTCATAATCATATAGTACTTATTACAATGTGGAAATTGCTAAGTGTAAAAAGGACGTAGCTGCTCAATGTTCCAGGGTCGCTTGGTTTCTTCGTACTTGTCGTCAACCTTCCTTTTGCGCTTGCGACCTCGCTTCTTCTTGTATCCGTCACGTGCATCGACCAAGTAATAAGAACCATTGAGCAACACCTTACTGACCACAAAAGGTCCTTCCCAAGGCGGGGATAACTTATGCAAGCCCTTTCTATCTTGGATTAGGCGGAGAACCAGGTCACCCACTCTAAAACTTCTTTGCCTCACCCTTCTGCTGTGATAACGCCTCAAACTTTGCTGATAGATGGCGGATCGCGCAAGGGCAACATCTCGTTCTTCATCAAGTAGGTCAAGGCCATCCTGTCTTGCATCTTCTGCGTCCTCCTGGACGTAGGCTTGGATTCTGGGAGAATCGTACATCATGTCGGTTGGCAACACTGCTTCTGCGCCATAGACTAAGAAGAAAGGAGTAAACTTGGTTGATCTGTTTGGAGTTGTGCGTAAACTCCAAAGGACAGACTGCAATTCATCCACCCAAGCCCCAGCCGCTCTGTGCAATGGTACTTCGAGACGTGGTTTGATTCCTTGTAGGATTAAACCATTTGTACGCTCTACTTGACCGTTTGCTTGCGGATGCGCGACGGAGGCTAGATCTAGGCGGATACCATGCTTATAATACTCCCTCCGGTTCATTAAAAGGGTCGTGGTAAAACAAGGTAACCAGCACAACACGTACGTACAACTTCCGAATCTTTTTTGGGATCAGAGGGAGTAGTATTCCTCGACTTCGCCTTGCGACAAGTTAGTGCCATTGTCGGTGATAATGCTATGAGGCACCCCGAACCGAGAGATTATTCCCCACAGAAAGTTTGCGGCTGTGGCGCCGTCTAGCTTTTTGATAGGCTTAGCTTCAACCCATTTGGTAAACTTGTCTACAGCCACAAGTAAATGTGTGTAGCCACCAGGCGCCGTTTTAAACGGACCAACCATGTCCAAGCCCCAGACTGCGAAAGGCCACGTGATGGGTATTGTTTTAAGCTCTTGAGCCGGCATATGTGATTGTCTGGCATAAAGTTGGCAGCCCCTGCACCTTTTAACAATGTCTTCTGCATCTTGCTTGGCTGTCAACCAATAGAAACCTTGTCGGAAGGCTTTTGAAACAAGGGCGCGTGAAGAAGCATGATGTCCACATACGCCGGCATGTATCTCATCCAACAACTCTCTGCCTTCTTCGGGCGAAATGCAGCGTTGGTAAACACCAGTGGTGCTACGCTTGTACAATTCACCTTTGATTATTGTAAATGCCTTGGCTCTTCTTATTATTTGCCTTTTCAAAACCTCATCATCCGGTAACTCCTGATTGATCAGGAAGTCCAAATATGGCGTCGTCCAATCCGGCTTTACCAAGTAGACGGCATAGCTAGCACTATCAACTGGTTCTGCCGACTCTGGGTCAAGGAGGTCTGCTCCTTTAATTGACGGCTTGTGTAGGTGTTCCAGGAAAACATCTTTTGGTACCTTTTTGCGTTCAGATCCCATTCTGGCAAGTGTATCTGCCGCCTCATTTTGAGTTCTTGGGATATGGCGGACCTCGTAGCCTAGAAAACACTTGGCGAATTCGTCAACGGTAGCTCGATATGCCGCCATTGTTTCGCTCTTTGTGTCCCAAGTACCACGTATCTGTTGCGCCACCAAATCTGAATCTCCGTAGCAGAGGACACGTTGGACGCCAAGTTCCTTGGCAATGTGTAAACCATGAAGGAGAGCTTCGTACTCAGCAACATTATTAGTTGCCTTGAAGTGTATTTGTAACACATAACTAAGCTTGTCTCCTTGAGGGTTTCTTAAAACAATGCCAGCCCCCGAGCCCTGGAGCATTTTTGATCCATCAAAGTGCATGATCCAGTATGCATCTTCAGGGAGAGGTACTTCGTCCATGGCCTCCGTCCAATCAGCTACGAAATCTGCTAAGGCTTGAGACTTAATGGCCGTTCTGGGCTTATACGAGATGTCGAAGGCGGCAAGTTCAATGCCCCATTTGGCAACGCGGCCTGTTGCATCTGTATTATTGATGATATCCCCCAGAGGTGCCTTGCTCACCACGGTTATTGAATGTTCCTGGAAGTAGTGCCTTAACTTCCTGGCGGCGTAAAAAACACCGTAGACCAATTTCTGGTAATGCGGATAACGCTGTTTTGAGGCGGAAAATACTTCACTGATGAAGTAAACCGGACGTTGTTCCGGCAAGTCTGAAATTTCCGTCTTGCGTTCCACAACCAGTACCACACTAACAACTAAGTTAGTTGCGGCAATATAGAGCAGCATTGGTTCCTGCGAACGAGGAGCTGCCAAAATTGGAGCAGACGTTAACGCGTCCTTGAGTTGCTGCAAGGCGGCGTCTGCTTCGTCTGTCCACTCGAAGTTGTCGGATTTCTTCAGAAGCCGGTAGAGAGGCAGCGCCTTCTCACCAAGACGGCTAATGAAACGACTGACGGCAGCCGCCGATCCGGCAAGTCGCTGCACGTCCTTCAGGTCCTTGGGCCTGGATATGTTGAGGATCGCTTTGATTTTTTCTGGATTCACCTCTATCCCTCGTTCGGAAACGATAAAGCCAAGCAATTTGCCGGCAGGAACCCCGAAGACGCATTTTTTCGGGTTGAGTTTCATCCTGTATACCCGGAGGCTATCAAAGGTTTCTCTCAAATCATCAAGCAAATCTGCCTTCTTTCTTGACATGACGGCAATGTCGTCAACATAGACGTGAACATTGCGGCCAATTTGCTCGTGAAGGCATCTTTGCATACACCGCTGATACGTTGCGCCGGCATTTTTTAGACCGAAGGGCATCGTGATGTAGCAGAAGGTCCCATAGGGTGTAGTGAACGCTGTTTTGATTTGGTCGGATTCTCGCATTTTGATTTGGTGGTACCCGGAGTACGCATCCAAAAAGCACAGCAGCTCGGAGCCGGCTGTGGAGTCTATGACCTGATCTATACGAGGCAAAGCAAAGTGGTCCTTAGGACAGCACTTGTTCAAACCGGTATAATCAATGCACATTCTCATTTCCTTATTAGGTTTTGGAACCATTACAGGATTTGCCAACCAATCAGTGTGTACTACCTCCCTAATGAACTTGGCTTCTTGCAACTTGATGATCTCCTTCCTATTGCTGTCCGCTTCTTCTCACCGTAGCGTCTTATTCCTTGCTTCACTGGTTTGGCTCCTTCGTAGACGTTAAGAGATGCTCGGCAAGTTCCCTCGGGACACCTGGCATGTCGGCTGACGACCATGCAAAGATGTCCTGATTCTCACGGAGGAACCTGACGAGCGCGCTTTCCTATTTGTCGTCCAAGCCAGCCCCTATGGTGACTTGCTTGGAGCTGTCACCTGGGACCAGATCCGCCTTCTTTGTGTCTTCGGACGCCTTGAAAGTGTTCTTTTGCTCAGCGGTCTTTACATGCTCCGGCAACTGTGATGTATCGAGCTCTTTCTTCAACATGGCTAACTCCTCTGCGTGGAGGACTGCCTCAGCGAAGGCGGCATTGCCACGCTCACACTCCTTTGCTTTCTTGAAGTTGCCACTGATGGTAATTGTACCATTGGGTCCCGGCATCTTCAGCTTGCTGTATATGTAACACGGGCGAGCCATGAATTTGGCGAAAGCTGGCCGTCCAAAAATGGCGTGGTAGGCACTTTTGAAGGGGACTACTTCGAACCTGAGATACTCCGAGCGGTAGTTTGTCTCAGGCCCAAAAGTAACCTCCAATCTGATGCTTCCCATTGACTTGCCTTGCTTTCCCGGAACAATGCCATGAAACTTGACTTTGCTATAGTCAAGCTGGCTTTCCGACAAGTTCATGCGCTTCAGAGTGTCCGCGTAGATGATGTTGAGGCTACTGCCGCCATCCATCAACACCTTGGTGAGCCTGAAGTTATCGACAATAGGGTCGACGACAAGGGCGTATTTGCCGGGGTGAGGAACGTGATCTGGATGATCATCTCTATCCCAGTTATTGGCTCCTCTGACCAGTCTAGATACTGGGGAACGTCTGGTACTGTGGCGTTTAGCTCGCGCATCTCCGCCTTTTCTTCTTTTGCCGAAGGAGTGCCCAGGAAGCACACCAATTGGCCATGTACCTTGGGATATTTCCTTTCTTTACGCATCAGCTTGGGTTCCTCATCCTCTGACATGGACATAGCCCCATCATCGTCTTCCTTCTTTGTCTTCTCAGCCTTTTTGCTCTTTTTTGATTTCCAGCCAACCTCGGGGTCTTCTTGAAGTCCTCCATGAACCGGCATTCCCCTAATGTGTGGTTGACTTTGCCTAAGGACGCGTGGATTGGGCAAGGCAAGGCTTTCGCCTGATCATACGTCAGGCGCTGCTTGCTGGAGCCGCCATCTTTACCCTTTCCTTTCCACTTGCGGTTGCTGCCTTTGCCTTCGAAGGCGGCGGCGACCTCGTTTGATGGTCCGGCTTTGTCATCCTGGGGAGCCTTGCGTTTGTGACTTGCTCGCCTGTTTGGCGCCATATCATGTGCGCCATCTCCATCGCGTGCATCGTCATCCGCCTGTGCGTACATGGCTGCTACTTCGAGCATGACTCCGAGATCCTTGACTTGCATGCGTACGAGCTTATGTCTGAGACTTGAGCCCTTCAGGAGGCCCGTGGTGAAGGCATGGATTGCTTGATTGTCGTCTACGTTCTCGCAGCTTGCCTTTGTTTGAATCCACCTTGCCAAGAAGCTTGTAGCTGTTTCATCTGGCTTTTGCACGCAACGAACCAAATCTGTGTATGTATTGGGTCGCTTGTACGTGCCTTGGAAGTGCTGCGTGAACACCTTTTCCATGTCATGCCAGCTATGAATGCTTTTCTCCGGCAAGTTTTCGATCCAGCTTCGGGCTGTCCCCTCCAACATGAGGGGAAGGAAGCGTGCGCGACGAGGCCATTGCCTCCAGCAATTTCAACTGCCAGCGCGTAGTCCGACAACCATGAGTTTGGCTTGTCCGCTCCATTGTACCTTTGATGAGTTTTTGACACTGACGTCATGTCTCTGGGTACTTGAACGTTGCGGATGGCTGGGCCAAAGCACTCAGGTCCTAGATAGGCATCTTGCTTTCCAGCCTTGATGTCATTGAGACGATGTCTCGCGTCTTGCGGACTGAGCTGTTTGCCAGATCTATCAGCATGTGGCTCGTCCTGCGCTGCCCGGCTGTGCCTAGGCTCATTGTTGTGTCCCCGGCTTCCGCCTTCGTGCCTGGGCACTGGTGGTGGGGACTGTGTGCGGTCCCTGCTTCTTCTTGGCGGCGGGGCATCGTCGCGGTTGCCGCCACCCTTGGCGGCTGCTTGCTGCCCCTGCTTCCGCCTTCATCCCGCCTAGGCGGAGGAGGTGAGGCCTTGCGCCTGTTGCCGGTCCTGGATGCCTCATCACGCTGCCTTTTTGGAGGTGGTGATTTGCGTGGGTCTTTCTCCTTGTCCTTCCCTTTTCCGTGGCTACTGGAACCGGACGGATCTTCTGGGTTGCCACCGGCCGCAGCTTTGCAAGCGTTGGATTTTGATTCCAACTTTCCTCCCCTTGCGTCCGCCATGTCGGCGCGAGAATCAGCACGGGCCTGCTGCTCTAGAGCTTTGTGAGCAAGGATCGATGCGTAGTAGATCTTCTCGTCCTTGTCATAGTCATCATTGTTGAGGATGTCCAAGGCGGCCGCAGTGTTGAGGACAGGTGTTGCGAGGATGACGTCCCCGTTCTTGTCCTTACGCTGCGGTGCTGTAGCCCACTCGAAACCAAGCTTTTGGGCAGGGGATTTGAAGGTGTCATGATCCCTGCCTTTCCTACCTCTCTTCTCCGCCACTTGTCCTGCCGGCTTGGGCAATGGGGTGGTGGTGAAAAGATTACGCTTGGGGTCGCACTTGGCAGTTATCTTGGCGTTTTCCTCCTTGGCTTCGTCGAGGAGGCTCTGGACCTCTGCTTGCTTGCTTTTGAGGTACTCAGTTTGCTCCACCAAGGTGTTCCGAAGTTTCTCCAAATCAGCCGGATTGGTTTTGTCGTTTACCGGCGTGTGAAGAACTTCCGCCAGAGCCGCCATGCTTCCTATCTTGCTGGGCTCGCCCTTCTCCAGATTTTCTTCTTTGGAGCCCCAGGAGGCTCTGGAAACTGTGGATCGGTTGCCGGGGTCCCCAGGTTGGCGGCGTCAGTTGCCGCCTTCTCTGAAGCTGCGCCGGTGACATCCGCCACAAAGATCTGCTGCATGTTGACGGAAGAGCCCGTAGCCGCCTCAGATGGCGGAGGATCAGGTGTAATAAAACACTTCTTGACCCGTTGCTCAAACATGCTGGCAGAATCTTCTTCGGAATCAGAGTCTACGTTGACGTGAACGGTAGATCTGGATCCGGCATCCGACATCACATCATCCTGGAGTGCAGGAAGAATAGATTCGGGATCTTGACTGTTGGGCTGGGAGTCTGATCCCAGTCCCGTCATGCCGACAAAGTGTAGATCTGAATCTGCGGACTCCTCAGAGGAGGCAAACTCAGATCCGTCTTGATTGTAGGGCGGGTGGGATGGCGAATAAATTCGCGGCAACCCATACGCCTCAGAAGTGTAGCCGATGAACACATCGACGCCGCCAAACGGCACAACTCCGCATCCGACAATGTAGTCGTCTGCGGGGATGTAGGACTCGTCGCAGCTGATGTAGTGACTGTCGCCGTAGCGAACAGCGCGCCGACGGCGATTGTTTCGCCGATGCCGCCAAGAGTTCCCGCCTGGAACGTGACGCCTGACGCCTTAGGCCCCACGGTGGGCGCCAACTGTCGTCGTATCGGCATTTGGATAGGAGACGGGGTCCTGCTAGCCGAGGGTGAACGTAGGGCAAGAAGGTGGACGTCGTCAAGGTCGGGATTGTACACGGCGGTTTACCCAGCTTCAGGCACCACGGCGGTGGCGGTGCCCTACGTGCTGCTATAACTCACTATAAGGCAATATCGCCGTGAACAGGTTACAATGAGTTGGTTGTCTATCAAGAGTTGCCCTAAAGGCGTCCCGAGGTCCAGCTTATATAGGCGGCTGGACCTAGGGTTACAAGGTGAATACGTATCCAGCAAGTATACGGAGTCCTAAACCTAGCCGGCAAGTATGCCGCCTTCCGTCTTGGTCTTGGTGGCTTCATGGGCTTCAGTCTTGGGCCTCCTCCTTGCCGGCATCCGCCTTCCTTGGTCGTCAGCTATCTGGGCCGCCCGGTAGGCAAAGCCTTCACCACCACTGCGGGCCACCCTGGACTAGCCGGATTGATCCATGCTGGTGATACCCCTAGTAGGTATATCCCCAACAGGTCGCCCCGTGCGCCAGCCCAAGATATCTGGCCGCACGTTACGACAATGCAACATAGCGGAAATCATTACACAATCAGGCACAAAGTGCTACAAAAGGGTTTACAAGGCCGTCGAGGCTTTACAAAATATCAAGCCAAGCATGGCCCAACTCAGAGTTTTAACCGGCAGCGGAAGACGTAAACGAGGCAACGGCTTGGAGCGGCTCCACTCCACAGGCATCTGGCTGGGCTACTGATCCTAGCACGCTTCTGCTCCTTGTCCTTGCTAAGGTGGAGGTTGAGTCCTCGCCAAAATCTGGCCACAATCACAAGGCCCGTGAGTACATTATTATGCACTCAGCAAGTATCGCCCCTCACCACAAACAATCCAACAATCATGCAAAAGGTATACACTGGAAATAAAATCCTACAACATGGCAAGGTGTACTCCAGATACATGACATAAAAGTAGCATGGCATTGACAACCAAACATGTCATAAGCAAGCAACGGGGGTATCACCAGTACAGAGTCCAAGCCAGGTGGGGTTGGATCGTGCACCGGTAATCATACAAAGGGCTTACCTGTGACGAGAAGACGGGTGTACCCAGTGGGTACCAAATAATACACAACATCACCTGTGATCACTGCTAGGCCCACTGGCCTCGTCATTTCACTCTGGGCATGCACGGTTGATGTGGGCTCTGGCCTAACTATAGGCTTCCCAACGCATCACACCGCCATCCCTAAACTTGGTTCACAATCACATCTCAAGTAACATTCCCTGCATCAGCTTATTGTTCAATTAGTGAAATCGGGTTGTTCATCTTTCTTTCAAACAGACTTATGTTTAACCTCCTGACTCGACAAAGACAATAGTGTGACCGACACTGAACTCATTGTTCCATAACCTTGGAACGAGGCTAGACATCCAGATTTGACACTCTCGAGAGGTTGCAATACTTCACTCATCGAAGTGGATCATTAACAACCGGTACTTTAGGATCACATCCATAAGACGGTCTGATACACTCACTCAACCGTTCACGCCATCAAGACACTCCCTATATAGCCACCGACATAACTATATGCCTTATGCAGAAGTGAATCCGGCACGTCCCCAACCCATGAGCGACGCCTAGCTCCGGAACCTTCGCAAGACTAGCCCCGACCAACTATGGTAACCGACTAGACTTGCCAAAAGGGTGGCATCAAAGGAAGCTCAATAGGATTACGTAGGTCAAGGCCCGCCCATGTGAGCGACAGTGGTAGTGCTTTCGATGTTCAGATTAGTGGCACTATGGACTGACCCTATCGAAGTTTGGAGGGTTGTTTCATTTAATCAAGTTTCATCATAACAAGTCCAAACAACAGAGGGTTAGTCCAACAAAATAATCACGACATCAATATCACATATCAACAACAACAAGGCAGTAGCAACATAATACTTGCATGCATAGATAACAACATAACGATAATAATAATACCCGGGTGACTGTGGCGGGAGACCCGGCCGGTGTCACTCGGGGGTTAGTGTTCACAGAATAATCGCATAATGTTTCAAATGGATGACGGTGGCGGGAGACCCGGCCGGTGTCACCGTAAAAGAATGAACCGAAAAGCACTCATAAAATGAGAGAGCATCCATTCCACTCAAGGGTTACCCCGACGTGGTGTCAGCAACCTCGGCAATAAGAACCAAATGGAAAGTCAGCTCCCAAGCGTCGCAGTCCGGGTGGCCTATGACAACCATATTTGACGGAGGGACAAGGCAAATAACTCTTTTGGCAAATGCCCCCAACTCCGAGGATCATAAGACGACATTCGTCCGCTCCTCACCTCGGCGAAGAAGAAAGAAGCAAACAAAGCCCCGCAAGCGCGAGACACACAGTTGTAATAATTCCCCCCATTCCTTTGACTGAGGCGGGAGACCCGGCCATTGTCTCGGGAATGTGAGTGATGCACAGATGAGCAGTTATATGGTAATACAATAACTTAAAATGCAACATGATAAACATACAACAATACAAGGCTCATATAAAATATGAACAACATACAGACATGAAATGATAATAGCAGACAGACATAACAATATAACAGAAGACAGATATAACACCCGGCATGGTATTAAGCAGATAAACAAACAAGCATTGCAGGATGGCTCATAGCAAGTGGTTAGCTTGCCTCCGGAGAAGGATTCCAACCGGTTGGGAAAGTTTCAGACTCGCCGCGGGTCGGAATCCCGAAGAACGCCTAAACCACGAAACGACAAATGGTGTATTAAATAAGGGCCACGAAACTAAATAGCTCCAAAGATAACAAAACTAGTTCTACTGGCTAAATCTCGTCGAGATACAAATTTAGGAATTTGAATCGACTAAAACGGAGCTACGGTTCAAAAGTTGTGGGCGTCTGAAGTTGCTCACCAGGAGAAAAGAAAAAACCTGCGCGGAAAAAAAACAACACGGGCTGCTCTGGCCGCGCGGCTGGGCCGTGTTGGGCCGGAAATGGCCTGCTACGCTGCTGGCCAGCTGGGCTGGGCTGGTGGCTTTACTGGGCTGCTCACTGCCACTGGTAGAGGAATAAAACAACGGATCGATCCAATCGATCAGCTCCAGCCTCCAGGCGTTGACCCGTACGGCTTCTTCGTCCCTGCGCACGGGAGCTCGCCGGAGAGGGCGGCTCGGCACGCCGGCCAGCCGGACGACGGCGAGGACGGAGTGGCGGCGGTGGGGCCGCAGCTAGGAGGGCTGGGCGACGGAAACTGGCAGCTACGGCGACCGCAGCTCGGGCGTGTCGTCGCGCGTGTTGGCCCGCTCGGGCAGCTCGGGTGAGCGCGGCCGAACTCGCCGTTGCCGTGCGACAGGAGGCCGGGGAGCTAGGGGCAGTGGGGAAGGCACGGCGGTGGCCAAGGTGGTGAGGCCGGGGCGGCGGCTGCGGCGTCGGGGACATCGTCGACGTCTCGTCCCCTCGAGCACGCACGGGTGCACGGCGGTGGCGCCGGCAGGCTGCGGCGGGCGGCTCGGCGACCGGTCGAGGACGGCGGCGACGCCGTGGGGCTGGGCCACGCTCGGGGAGGGGTCCAGGCGGCTGGGGAGCCACGGGGTCGCCTTGCTCGCACGCTTGGCCGCTCCATTGTACCTTTGATGGGTTTTTGACACTGACGTCATGTCTCTGGGTACTTGGACGTTGCGGATGGCTGGGCCAAAGCACTCAGGTCCTAGATAGGCATCTTGCTTTCCAGCCTTGATGTCATTGAGACGATGTCTCGCGTCTTGCGGACTGAGCTGTTTGCCAGATCTATCAGCATGTGGCTCGCCTGCGCTGCCCGGCTGTGCCTAGGCTCATTGTTGTGTCCCCGGCTTCCGCCTTCGTGCCTAGGCACTGGTGGTGGGGACTGTGTGCGGTCCCTGCTTCTTCTTGGCGGCGGGGCATCGTCGCGGCTGCCGCCACCCCTTGGCGGCTGCTTGCTGCCCCTGCTTCCGCCTTCATCCCGCCTACGCGGAGGAGGTGAGGCCTTGCGCCTGTTGCCGGTCCTGGATGCCTCATCACGCTGCCTTTTTGGAGGTGGTGATTTGCGTGGGTCTTTCTCCTTGTCCTTCCCTTTTCCGTGGCTACTGGAACCGGACGGATCTTCTGGGTTGCCACCGGCCGCTGCTTTGCAAGCGTTGGATTTTGATTCCAACTTTCCTCCCCTTGCGTCCGCCATGTCGTGCGAGAATCAGCACGGGCCTGCTGCTCTAGAGCTTTGTGAGCAAGGATCGATGCGTAGTAGATCTTCTCGTCCTTGTCATAGTCATCATCGTTGAGGATGTCCAAGGCGGCCGCAGTGTTGAGGACAGGTGTTGCGAGGATGACGTCCCCGTTCTTGTCCTTATGCTACGGTGCTGTAGCCCACTCGAAACCAAGCTTTTGGGCAGGGGATTTGAAGGTGTCATGATCCCTGCCTTTCCTACCTCTCTTCTCTGCCACTTGTCCTGCCGGCTTGGGCAATGGGGTGGTGGTGAAAAGATTACGCTTGGGGTCGCACTTGGCAGTTATCTTGGCGTTTTCCTCCTTGGCTTCGTCGAGGAGGCTCTGGACCTCTGCTTGCTTGCTTTTGAGGTACTCAGTTTGCTCCACCAAGGTGTTCCGAAGTTTCTCCAAATCAGCCGGATTGGTTTTGTCGTTTACCGGCGTGTGAAGAACTTCCGCCAGAGCCGCCATGCTTCCTATCTTGCTGGGCTCGCCCTTCTCCAGGATTTTCTTCTTTGGAGCCCCAGGAGGCTCTGGAAACTGTGGATCGGTTGCCGGGGTCCCCAGGTTGGCGGCGTCAGTTGCCGCCTTCTCTGAAGCTGCGCCGGTGACATCCGCCACAAAGATCTGCTGCATGTTGACGGAAGAGCCCGTAGCCGCCTCAGATGGCGGAGGATCAGGTGCAATAAAACACTTCTTGACCCGTTGCTCAAACATGCTGGCAGAATCTTCTTCAGAATCAGAGTCTACGTTGACGTGCACGGTAGATCTGGATCCGGCATCCGACATCACATCATCCTGGAGTGCAGGAAGAATAGATTCGGGATCTTGACTGTTGGGCTGGGAGTCTGATCCCAGTCCCGTCATGCCGACAAAGTGTAGATCTGAATCTGCGGACTCCTCAGAGGAGGCAAACTCAGATCCGTCTTGATTGTAGGGCGGGTGGGATGGCGAATAAATTCACGGCAAACCATACGCCTCAGAAGTGTAGCCGATGAACACATCGACGCTGCCAAACGGCACAACTCCGCATCCGACAATGTAGTCATCTGCGGGGATGTAGGACTCGTCGCAGCTGATGTAGTGACTGTCGCCGTAGCGAACAGCGCGACCGACGGCGATTGTTTCGCCGATGCCGCCAAGAGTTCCCACCTGGAACGTGACGCCTGACGCCTTATGCCCCACGGTGGGCGCCAACTGTCGTCGTATCGGCATTTTCGATAGGAGACGGGGTCCTGCTAGCCGAGGGTGAACGTAGGGCAAGAAGGTGGACGTCGTCAAGGTCGGGATTGTACACGGCGGTTAACCCAGCTTCAGGCACCACGGCGGTGGCGGTGCCCTACGTGCTGCTATAATTCACTATAAGGCAATATCGCCGTGAACAGGTTACAATGAGTTGGTTGTCTATCCAAGAGTTGCCCTAAAGGCGCCCCGAGGTCCAGCTTATATAGGCGGCTGGACCTAGGGTTACAAGGTGAATACGTATCCAGCAAGTATACGGAGTCCTAAACCTAGCCGGCAAGTATGCCGCCTTCCGTCTTGGTCTTGGTGGCTTCATGGGTTTCAGTCTTGGGCCTCCTCCTTGCCGGCATCCGCCTTCCTTGGTCGTCAGCTATCTGGGCCGCCCGGTAGGCAAAGCCTTCACCACCACTGCGGGCCACCCTGGACTAGCCGGATTGATCCATGCTGGTGATACCCCTAGTAGGTATATCCCCAACAGGTCGCCCCGTGCGCCAGCCCAAGATATCTAGCCGCACGTTACGACAATGCAACATAGCGGAAATCATTACACAATCAGGCACAAAGTGCTACAAAAGGGTTTACAAGTCCGTCGAGGCTTTACAAAATATCAAGCCAAGCATGGCCCAACTCAGAGTTTTAACCGGCAGCGGAAGACGTAAACGAGGCAACGGCTTGGAGCGGCTCCACTCCACAGGCATCTGGCTGGGCTACTGATCCTAGCACGCTTCTGCTCCTTGTCCTTGCTAAGGTGGAGGTTGAGTCCTCGCCAAAATCTGGCCACAATCACAAGGCCCGTGAGTACATTATTATGCACTCAGCAAGTATCGCCCCTCACCACAAACAATCCAACAATCATGCAAAAGGTATACACTGGAAATAAAATCCTACAACATGGCAAGGTGTACTCCAGATACATGACATAAAAGTAGCATGGCATTGACAACCAAACATGTCATAAGCAAGCAACGGGGGTATCACCAGTACAGAGTCCAAGCCAGGTGGGGTTGGATCGTGCACCGGTAATCATACAAAGGGCTTACCTGTGACGAGAAGACGGGTGTACCCAGTGGGTACCAAATAATACACAACATCACCTGTGATCACTGCTAGGCCCACTGGCCTCGTCATTTCACTCTGGGCATGCACGGTTGATGTGGGCTCTGGCCTAACTATAGGCTTCCCAACGCATCACACCGCCATCCCTAAACTTGGTTCACAATCACATCTCAAGTAACATTCCCTGCATCAGCTTATTGTTCAATTAGTGAAATCGGGTTGTTCATCTTTCTTTCAAACAGACTTATGTTTAACCTCCTGACTCGACAAAGACAATAGTGTGACCGACACTGAACTCATTGTTCCATAACCTTGGAACGAGGCTAGACATCCAGATTTGACACTCTCGAGAGGTTGCAATACTTCACTCATCGAAGTGGATCATTAACAACCGGTACTTTAGGATCACATCCATAAGACGGTCTGATACACTCACTCAACCGTTCACGCCATCAAGACACTCCCTATATAGCCACCGACATAACTATATGCCTTATGCAGAAGTGAATCCGGCACGTCCCCAACCCATGAGCGACGCCTAGCTCCGGAACCTTCGCAAGACTAGCCCCGACCAACTATGGTAACCGACTAGACTTGCCAAAAGGGTGGCATCAAAGGAAGCTCAATAGGATTACGTAGGTCAAGGCCCGCCCATGTGAGCGACAGTGGTAGTGCTTTCGATGTTCAGATTAGTGGCACTATGGACTGACCCTATCGAAGTTTGGAGGGTTGTTTCATTTAATCAAGTTTCATCATAACAAGTCCAAACAACAGAGGGTTAGTCCAACAAAATAATCACGACATCAATATCACATATCAACAACAACAAGGCAGTAGCAACATAATACTTGCATGCATAGATAACAACATAACGATAATAATAATACCCGGGTGACTGTGGCGGGAGACCCGGCCGGTGTCACTCGGGGGTTAGTGTTCACAGAATAATCGCATAATGTTTCAAATGGATGACGGTGGCGGGAGACCCGGCCGGTGTCACCGTAAAAGAATGAACCGAAAAGCACTCATAAAATGAGAGAGCATCCATTCCACTCAAGGGTTACCCCGACGTGGTGTCAGCAACCTCGGCAATAAGAACCAAATGGAAAGTCAGCTCCCAAGCGTCGCAGTCCGGGTGGTCTATGACAACCATATTTGACGGAGGGACAAGGCAAATAACTCTTTTGGCAAATGCCCCCAACTCCGAGGATCATAAGACGACATTCGTCCGCTCCTCACCTCGGCGAAGAAGAAAGAAGCAAACAAAGCCCCGCAAGCGCGAGACACACAGTTGTAATAATTCCCCCCATTCCTTTGACTGAGGCGGGAGACCCGGCCATTGTCTCGGGAATGTGAGTGATGCACAGATGAGCAGTTATATGGTAATACAATAACTTAAAATGCAACATGATAAACATACAACAATACAAGGCTCATATAAAATATGAACAACATACAGACATGAAATGATAATAGCAGACAGACATAACAATATAACAGAAGACAGATATAACACCCGGCATGGTATTAAGCAGATAAACAAACAAGCATTGCAGGATGGCTCATAGCAAGTGGTTAGCTTGCCTCCGGAGAAGGATTCCAACCGGTTGGGAAAGTTTCAGACTCGCCGCGGGTCGGAATCCCGAAGAACGCCTAAACCACGAAACGACAAATGGTGTATTAAATAAGGGCCACGAAACTAAATAGCTCCAAAGATAACAAAACTAGTTCTACTGGCTAAATCTCGTCGAGATACAAATTTAGGAATTTGAATCGACTAAAACGGAGCTACGGTTCAAAAGTTGTGGGCGTCTGAAGTTGCTCACCAGGAGAAAAGAAAAAACCTGCGCGGAAAAAAAACAACACGGGCTGCTCTGGCCGCGCGGCTGGGCCGTGTTGGGCCGGAAATGGCCTGCTACGCTGCTGGCCAGCTGGGCTGGGCTGGTGGCTTTACTGGGCTGCTCACTGCCACTGGTAGAGGAATAAAACAACGGATCGATCCAATCGATCAGCTCCAGCCTCCAGGCGTTGACCCGTACGGCTTCTTCGTCCCTGCGCACGGGAGCTCGCCGGAGAGGGCGGCTCGGCACGCCGGCCAGCCGGACGACGGCGAGGACGGAGTGGCGGCGGTGGGGCCGCAGCTAGGAGGGCTGGGCGACGGAAACTGGCAGCTACGGCGACCGCAGCTCGGGCGTGTCGTCGCGCGTGTTGGCCCGCTCGGGCAGCTCGGGTGAGCGCGGCCGAACTCGCCGTTGCCGTGCGACAGGAGGCCGGGGAGCTAGGGGGCAGTGGGGAAGGCACGGCGGTGGCCAAGGTGGTGAGGCCGGGGCGGCGGCTGCGGCGTCGGGGACATCGTCGACGTCTCCGTCCCCTCGAGCACGCACGGGTGCACGGCGGTGGCGCCGGCAGGCTGCGGCGGGCGGCTCGGCGACCGGTCGAGGACGGCGGCGACGCCGTGGGGCTGGGCCACGCTCGGGGAGGGGTCCAGGCGGCTGGGGAGCCACGGGGTCGCCTTGCTCGCACGCTTGGCCGCACGGCCATGGCGGGAGTCGAGCACGGCGGCCTCTCCGCGGTGTTGCTCTGTTCGCTCGAGGACGGCAAGGATGCGGACGCCACGAGGAACGGCTCTGGGAGGAGGGCCATGAGGTAGGGGGAGGGCACGGAGTGGCTCCCGAGCTTGAGGGGGATTCGGCCATGGGAGGGGTCAAGCACGAACTCGAAGCTCACGGGCTCCTCTTGATCTGCTGGAGTGCGGGGAGGAAAAGGAGAGAGGAGGGAGCGTGTGGTGCCTCTGGAGGGAGCTCGGGCTGCTCTTCATATAGGCAGGGGGAGGGGAAGAACACCGGGGAGCTCTCACTTCCTCCATGCCACTGTATCGTCGGTGGAGTGGATAAGAACACAGCAACGCACGAGGTGGTACTGCAGTTCTGGGGTTAGGCAGGGTTTAGGGCTAAGCGACGTTTTTAGGTCATGCAAAAGCGGGCGTCTAGGGTGCGACACGGTGGCATCGTCGCGTTCCTAGCGACTCGGAGCTCCAAACGCGATGGGGTTTTCACCACTGCATGCCAAATTCAAAACTCTACAACTTTGGTGACTAAAGTTTTTGCAATTTCGAAAGTTGGCGCGACTAAAAGTTTTGAAAAACAGTACTGATCAAATTTGAAATTGATTGTTTGAGGAGGCAAATGATTTTTGGTTTGGTCAAGACATTGCCCAGAGGTGTGGGAACTCCTAATGCTTGCATCTAGGCACTCTTCTCCCAGTACAAAAATCATTTGACTAGATTTTGAAGACATTTGAATTTTAGGGCAGAAACTTGGACAGAGGAAAGGTCAAATATTTTCTTAACAAGGTACCAAATATTTTTGCATAAATGGGCTACATACTGCCTAGGGATCATCTCTGAATTTTTGTAGAATTTTTGAAGACATACAAAGAGGGGTTCCTTTGGAATTTGCTAATAGACAAGAAAAGAACACTACAAAGGAAGTATCTCAAATATTGCTCAAATGAGGTTGGGACAGTGGAGTGAAAGGTTCAGGAGGTGGATTCATGCATCTCCCCAAAATTGTAGAATTTCTGGATGAGTGGAAGGTGTCAGGATAATTTTCGGATTGAAACCGACATAATAAGGAATATGAAAAATCTTTGGAATATTGCATGGGACTAGGAAATATTTTTCCGTGGAAGTGATCTCTATATAAGAGGGAACCATCTGGTAGCTTGGTAGAATTTATTACAGGCAAAAATTGCGGTGGACTTTAGTGGGATGAACCGGAAGGTTTTGAAATCTCCAGATGGAACCAATGGTTTAACAGATAAAACAATGTAATGGAATTCTGGTGAAGGTTGACAAAGATCGAGGATGGTTGGGAATTTTTCTAAGAGAGCGAAACCAGAGTCAAATCAAAGACCAACGGGTTCGAAGAAAACATCTAGAAACCCGAAAAGTTTTTCCGGCGTCCAAAATTTAATTTAAAATTCGGTCTAAATTTTCGGGGTGTTACAAGTTGCAAAAGTGCACAATGCTCTTGTTTTACACTTTGATGTGTAGGAATTATCAAGAATACAAGAGGAAACATTGTTGGAATCGAATTGGAACTTTGCTGAAATCTGTCCCAGAACTGTTTTCGGAGTTTGCCAGTTTGACCCCCGAAGATGACGTCAAAAGGGTATCATTACCTTTTCAAAGTTGTCACAAATTTCCATACGGTGATTTTAAGCCCGAGATCAGCCCAATCGGAGTTCGGATGCGGCCTGTAGGCCCAATATGGTGAAACCCTAAAAGGGGTGACGGAAATCCGAGAAGATATATAAAGGGAGGAAACCTAACTCGTGGAGGACTCCTCCACCCACGAATTTCAGCCACCAAAAGCCACGTTTTTGCCTCCCCCATGGATCCCATCTCCGTGGGGGAGGGCTCCCAAGAAGCCATGAAGGAGGGAGGCTAAGGGGCGGCGCTCCCCAAGCTTGCCGGCGGCGGGGAAAGGAGTTCCCCGCACCGCCGGCGACGCCGCCGCCCTGCGCTGCCCCTCTCCGCCGTCTTCACCGCCATCTCCATCACCATCTCCTCCTTGTATTCGGTTCATCCTCCCATAAACCTCTGTACCGTCCTATGTAAACATGGTGTTTGATGCTATAATATTTATCCTATGATCTATGTCATGTTTATGTAGTTTATTTGTCTTTTAATTGCTTTGTTGAATGTCTATGTTTCATTAGAGTTGTATGTTGATATGGTACTGTACTTTGGTGTCCATTATACTTGTGCGCGCATGGATCAACACCCTAGGGTTAGTAGTATGTGCAAAGGAAGGGGAGTAGTTCTGCCGGAGTGACAGAAACCTAAGGAATCAAACCGGTTAGTTGCACGTATGAGAGTAAGAGGACCATAAACTTAAGGCTATGGTTGGGGAAACCTTAATGCATTGTTAGTATTTACGGATGTTTGCTAACAATCCAATCATATAGTACTTGTAATCCCAAGTAGTGGAGTGCATGTGTATTTAGCCTCTCCCACATTGAAAACTGCATCAAAGACAATGAACTAGATATCTTGACTAATTAATCTTGGACAAAGCCATCACAATTACCACCACTTTTCCACACTCATGGTACTGTTAGTATATGGTTACTTAGTGTATTTATTGCTGCAGCACTAACTTTTACTTTCTTATATTTATTATCTTGCAAAGTTATCTCTCATACCCGTATTGCTACTGTAGTTTTATTTCCTAGATAATGCAAACGTTTAGTGTGTGTAGAGTTGTATCAGTGGTTGATAGAACTTGAAAGATTACTTATCCTACCTTTAGCTCCTCGTTGGGTTCGACACTCTTACTTATCGAAAAGGCTACACGCGATCCCCTATACTTGTGGGTTATCACAAACTCAAAACCTGACTAAACTCCTCAAAAGCTAGGAAAGCCACCTCAAGATAGATCTGGCGCAACGCGGAGAATTATCACGAATATAAGAGGAAACCTTGTCGGAGTCGAATTGGCACTTTGCTGAAATCTGTCCTAGAACTGTTTTCGGAGTTTTGTCTGTTTGACCCTCGAAGATGACGTCAAATGGAGATCCGACTGTTCAGAAAGTTCTCACAAATTTCCATACGAAGATTTTAAGCCCGAGAACAGCCCAATCGGAATTCGGATGCGGCCTGTAGGCCCATTATGGTGAAACCATAAAAAGGTGTGACGGAAATCCGAGAAGATATATAAAGTGAGGAAACCTAACTCGTGGAGGACACCCCTTACCACGAATTTCAGCCACCAAATGCCACGTTTTTGCCTCCCCCATGGACCCCATCTCCATGGGGGAGGGCTCCCAAGAATCCATGAAGGAAGAGGGCTAAGGGGCGGCGCTCCCCCATGGAACCGACGGCGCAGGAGGAGCCCCCTGCGCCACCGCCGGTGCCGGCGCCGCCCTCTGCGCCGTCTTCACCATCATCTCCATCACCAACTCCTCCTTGTATTCAGTGGTTCATCCTCCCACAAACCTCTGTACTGTCCTATGTAAACATGGTGTTAGATGCTATAATATTTAAGCTATGATCTATGACATGTTTGCGTAGTTTATTTGTCTTTTAATTGCTTTGTTGAATGTCTATGGTTCATTAGAGTTGTATGTTGATATGGTAATGTCCTTTGGTGTCCATTATATTTGTGCGCGCATGGCTCAACACCCTAGGGTTAGTAGTATGTGCAAATTAAGGGGGTAGTCCTGCCGGAGTGACAGAAACCTGAGGGCTCAAACCGGTTAGTTGCATGTATGGGAGTAAGAGGACCATGAACTTAAGGCTATGGTTGGGGAAAGCTTAATGCATTGTTAGTATTTACGGATGTTTGCTAACAATCCAATCATATAGTACTTGTAATCCCAAGTAGTGGAGTGCATGTATATTTAACCTCTCCCACATTGAAAATTGCATCAAAGACGATGAACTAAATGTCTTCACTAATTAATCTTGGACAAAGCATCACAATTACCACCACTTTTCCACACTCATGGTTCTGTTAGTATATGGTTACTTAGTGTACTTTATTGCTGCAGCACTAACATTTACTTTCTTGTATTTATTATCTTGCGAAGCTATCTCTCACACCCGTATTATTACTCTAGTATTGTTTCCTAGATGAAGTAAACGTTTAGTATGCGTAGAGTTGTATCAGTGGTTGATAGAACTTGAGAGAATACTTATCCTACCTTTAGATTCTCGTTGGGTTCGACACTCTTACTTATCGAAAAGGCTACACGCAATCCCCTATACTTGTGGGTTATCAAGACCTTTTCTGGCGCCGTTGCCGGGGAGCCATAGCGTAGGTGAATATTCTTGTGTGCACTTGTTTGCTTTATCTCTAAGTAATTTTTATTTTCAGTTTTAAGTTGTTCTCTCTCTTTGTATGGGTAGAGAATGCGAATTACAAAAAAAAAGTTGTACTTGTTATCTAAAAAGTTTTCAAAAAGAAAAGTGATTGGAAAGATGAGTATTGGTTAAGTGGGGGTCGACCTTGAACACTTGTGTTCATGCCTATAAAACCAAAACAAATCTTTCCATGGAAGCTTTTCATCAAAAACATGTAAATATTGTATATATACCTCTGTACATAAAAATAAAATTGGTTATAACAATCTCTAGTAGAAAGTTGATGCTAGATTTGGATTTCTGCACAGGGACAGATTTTTGCTCTCCACCGTTTTGAGCTTTAAAAATTCCAGAAAATTTGAAAATTCTGAAAAAATTCGTGCGTGATCCTCAGATATGTACGCAACTTTCACTAATTTTTACTTTTCTGATTTGAGTACGTAGATAGGTCGAAAAAATCGATCTTTACTGACTGTTCTGTTTAGACAGATTTTGTGCTTTCTGTAAATAAAATCGTGATAAATCTCAGAATATTATTTTGACCTAAATTTTTTGTGCATAAACCTGAGATTATTATCTATCTTTCATTAATTTTGAGTTTTGTCATTTGAGCTATATAACTATCTCGTTAAGTGTCATCTTTACAGACTATTCAGTTTTGACAGATTTCTATTGTGTTTATTCAATATTGTACTTAGGGTCTCTTGATTTCCTTAGTTTTTCGACGGACAACGGAAATAATAAGAACTTCGGTATATACAGTGGCTAATATTATATAAATATTATGTAATTTGTCAATGCTTGAACATGAGTGGATTTTATTTAATGAGTACTAACCCTACTAATGAGTTTTGTGAAGTTTTATGTGGATGTAGCTTATAAGATCCAATCGATATGGTGATATGAGATGAACAAGAAGACGCAAGAGCTCAAGCTTGGGGATGTGTAGGTGCATCCCAACATATTCAAGAAGATACAATCATCTAAGCTTGGGGATGCCCGAGGCACCCCCTATTCATCAACAAACATGAGGTTATCTCGTTCATACTCTATATTACCCGTCCACATGATATGAATTGTCTTAACTTGTATTATAATTGCTTTTATATGTCTTGGTTTACCTTCTTTAGTTTTATTAGGCTCTTTATTTGGTTTCAATTGCTTCTTTGCTTTCACATATAAATTCAAAACAACAAAAATATTTTCTTTTGTTTTGCTTCTTTGTTAGGTTCTTTATTTGGTTGTTACTTTTGGTTTTCCTTTAGAGTTTTCCTTGCTGTAGCTAGCATGTTTAGGTCTTTTTTAGCCTCTGGTCTCTTAGTTTATCAAAAATAAAGTACCAAGTTTTACCCATTTAGCTTAGTTGATACAATTGTAAAAAGTGATTTTCTGTTTTCGGTATCTACTGCTCATTGCGCGATTTTTCATGTTTTACTGGAAACTCTAAAAATCACGAACAAATTACTGATTATGTATCACCTGATTATATGCATGCACAAAAATTGGCTAAAATTTCGGACATGTTTAAGAGCACCTAAAAATTGTGTTTTCCAGCTGCTGTTTTTCTGGACAGATTCTGACTTTTGTTGCAAGAGTGGCCTCTTTTCGTTTTCATTTGATTTTTAATGGTTCTTACCTTTCATTTATAAGTTGGCCATTTAAGCAACCTTTCTGTAACCTAAAAACAAAATTTGATTTGGTTTAATAGCAGCACTTGGGAAATATTATTTATTGCACTAATGTCTAACCGCAGAAAAGAATGGGAAAGTTTTTGTGTTGAAGTTTTTTCACAGAGAATGAAGGAACACCAAATTGTGAAATGTTGAAGAATGGCCAAAGTCATAAGCTTGGGGATGTCCCCATCCCTCTTCATCAATAACCCCTCGGTTTGCAAACCTTTAAACTTTGTTTTTTGAGCAACATATGAACTTGACTAAACTTGAAGCGGCTGTATTTTATTATCTATTTATCTTAGCATCAAACACCGGTTACATTAATAAGTGGATCCTCACATATTTTATTTATCTTCTGTTTTCAACGTTTACTTGGTTAATGGATTATTTGATGAAACTTAAAAATGATGTGTGAATGATTTTTTTAGTGGTTATTTTTCTTATGGTTAGTCTCAACTAGCTAATAGTGTATATTATGATATTTTGATGTTAACATGCATTGTCTGTTCATAAGATGGTATGGTATTGTGGTATCCTCCTCTGAATGATTCTTTTGAATTGACTTGGCACATGCTCACGCATGCTTATGACTGAAAAACAAAAAGTCAATTAAGCCTTGATGATTTACTTTGCCTCAGAGTTCTTGTATCACTTTTATGCCTCCGTTAATTTTTTTTGTCGCAAGCATGATTATGACGGTTATTGCTCTCTTGATTGTCGCTTCCCAGTCTATTGCTAGCATCACTTGTACTGAGCGGGAATGCTGCTCGTGCTTCCAAATCCCTGAAAACCAAGTTATTCCAAAGAGTCCACTATAAATTCCTATGCATGGCATTTCAAACCATTCAAGTAAATTTTCATGTGCTACCTTTAAAACCTTCAAATTACTTCTCATTTTGTGACACTGTTTTTAGCTCATGAGGAAGTAGTAGTTGGGTTTGTTATCTTCCATACTAAATTAAGTACCCCGACTTGCATGCTTCATCTGCTCGTCACTAATTTTACAAAGAGCTGGTTAGACCACTATAACATCAAAAAGTAAAGAAAGTAAAATAGACACTCCTCCATGGTATGTGATTGTTGGCAGGCACCCGAGGATTCGGTTAGCCATGGTTTGTGTAAGCAAAGGTTGGGAGGAGTGTCAAGCTATATATAAAAAGTGCATGCTATAAATGCCTAATATCAATATTCGGAACCGCTCTCAACTTGTTTAGTATGGAAGATAACAAGAACTCTATTGCCATTCGTTGACAGGAACAACCACCTCCCAAAATAATTTTACTTCTGTTTTAAAAATAAAAAGCTCTAGCACATGTTAATCCCTGCTTCTCTCTGCGAAGGGCCAATCTTTTACTTTTATGTTGAGTCACCATCCTTTCTTTGAGCACCTTCTCGAGAGCATAACTGTCATTCTTAGTGTAATGTGCTTGTCCCAGAATGCGGTTAACTGTGGTATAACTTTGATGCTTTTATCTTTGATATTCTTACTTCTAGTCTTCACTTGAACTTCAGAGGTGCCTTGGCATTTATGTTTTGCTCCACAATTAAGGGCAAGCGAGATACCACTCTACCATGCTTTATTATGATCATTACAATCTTGTTGATGTTTATAAATTTCATATTATGAACTCTTAGTTGGTTGATACTTTTATTAGGTAACATGATTGCTAAGTTTTATTATCCATACATCATGCAATTGTTAAAGACCTGATCATAGCATTTACAATCAAAAATTATTTTGTTATCATTTACCTACTCGAGGACGAGCAGGAATTAAGCTTGGGGATGTTGATACGTGCAAAACGTATCTATAATTTTTGATTGTTTCATGTTAATATCTGCCTTTGGCACTTGATTTTATATTAAGTTTATGATTTATTTGGACTAACCTATTAATAGTTGCAAAAGTGCACAATATTCTTGTTTTACACTTTGATGTGTAGGAATTATCAAGAATATAAGAGGAAACCTTGTCGGAGTCGAATTGGGACTTTGCTGAAATCTGTCCCAGAACTGTTTTCGGAGTTTGTCAGTTTGACCCTCGAAGATGACGTCATATGGAGATCCGACTGTCCAGAAAGTTCTCACAAATTTCCATACGAAGATTTTAAGCCCGAAAACAGCCCAATCGGAGTTCGGATGCGGCCTGTAGGCCCATTATGGTGAAACCCTAAAAGGGGTGACGGAAATCCGAGAAGATATATAAAGGGTGGAAACCTTACTCGTGGAGGACACCCCTTACCACGAATTTCTGCCACCAAAAGCCACGTTTTTGCCTCCCCCATGGATCCCATCTCCATGGGGGAGGGCTCCCAAGAAACCATGAAGGAAGAGGGCTAAGGGGCGGCGCTCCCCATGGAACCGGCGGCGCAAGAGGAGCCCCCTGCGCCACCGCCGGTGCCGGCGCCGCCCTGCGCCTCTCGCTGCCCTCTCCGCCGTCTTCACCGCCATCTCCATCAACAACTCCTCCTTGTATTCAGTGGTCCATCCTCCCACAAAACCTCTGTACCGTCCTATGTAAACAAGGTGTTTGATGCTATAATATTTATCCTATGATCTATGCCATGTTTGCGTAGTTTATTTGTCTTTTGATTGCTTTGTTGAATGTCTATAGTTCATTAGAGTTGTATGTCGATATGGTACTGTCCTTTGGTGTCCATTCACCAACCTCCGCAAGTACCAGATTAAACTCAACCTGGAAAAGTGCGTCTTCGGCGTACCCGCGGGGAAGCTTCTGGGCTTCATCGTCTCTGAGCGAGGCATCGAAGCAAACCCAAACAAGATCAAGGTGATTGAGGCCCTGCAATGGCCGGAGAAGTTAAGAGACGTGCAGCGGCTCACCGGGTGCATCGCCGCCTTGAGCCGCTTCATATCGCGACTTGGTGAGAAAGCGATGCCTTTGTACGGACTCCTAAAAAAGTCGGACACATTCACCTGGAACGAGGAGGCAGAGGCGGCCCTCACAATGCTGAAGAAGACACTGGCCGAGGCACCCATCCTCGCCTCGCCACTGGAGAACGAGCCGATGATGTTGTACATCACCGCGACCAATCGAGTCGTCAGCGCGGTGGTCGTCGTCGAGCGCAAGGAGGAAGGACAGAACCAGCCGATCCAGCGGTCGGTCTACTGCGTCAGCGAGTGCCTGACGGAGTCGAAGCAACGGTACCCGCACTACCAAAAACTCGTATACAGTGTATTCTTCGCTTCAAGAAAACTTCGGCACTACTTTATGGGCCACCCGATGATGGTGGTCAGCTCTTCTCCCTTGGCGGATATCATCTGCAACAGAGAGGCAACGGGACGCGTTGCCAAGTGGGCCACGGAGATCCAACCCTTTGGACTCCAGTACGCCGCGCGTACGGGGATCAAGTCGCAGGCGCTATCAGACTTCCTCGTCGACTGGATGGAGACTCAGCTGCCTCCTCCAACCTACGAAGGAGGGTGCTGGGTACTGTTCTTCGACAGGTCCAAGATGTACGAGGGCTCGGGGGCTGGGATAGTGCTCATCTCCCCCCAAGGCGACAAGATGCGGTATGTACTGCAGATCCACTTCATGTGCACCAACAACGTCGCCGAGTACGAAGCCCTCCTACACGGCTTGCGCGTGTCCAAGGAGATGGGAGTCAGCCGCATCCTCTGCTTAGGCGACTCAGACCTCGTCGTCCAGCAGACGATGGGTACCTGGGACTGCAACGACGCCAACATGGCGACTTACCGGCGACTCGTCGATCAAGTCGGCAATCACTTCGCCGGCATGGAGTTGAAACACATCGATCGAAGGAAGAATGAAGCCGCCGACGAGCTATCATGCTTCGGGTCCAAACGGGACCCGGTCCCACCAGACGTCTTCCTCGACCATCTTCACAATCCCTCCGTGAAGCCAACCGCCGAAGTCGACATCGCCAACCCGCCACAACCACAACTCGTCTTGACCATATCCGACGAGGTTGACTGGCGGGTCCCATTCGTCAAGTACCTATCCACAAAGGTGCTGCCGACTGAGGAGGTCGAGGCGCGACAGATGATACGCCGAGCCTCCTCCTACGCCATCATCAACAACGAGCTCTACAAACGAAGCACATCGGGCGTTTTCCTCCGATGCGTCAAGCCGATGGAGGGCAAGAGGATTCTCCATGAGATTCACTCGGGAAACTGCGGCCACCATGTCGGTGCCCGCAACCTAGTCGCCAAGGCGTTTCGACACGGTTTCTTCTGGCTCTCCGCACACCAAGATGGAGTCGACATCGTCAGGCGGTGCGTTGGCTGCCAGAAATACGCGCGGCAGGATCACCTCCCAGCTGCGGCTCTCAAAACCATTCCCCTAACCTGGCCGTTCGCGGTCTGGGGGCTGGATATGGTGGGGCAGTTCAAAACCGCCTGTGGTGGCATGACCCACCTCCTGGTAGCAGTCGACAAGTTCACCAAATGGGTGGAAGTGAAGCCCATCAAGAAACTCGATGGCAAGACGGCTACCAAGTTCCTCCAGGAGATCATCTTCCGCTACGGCTACCCGCACAGCATCATCACCGACAACGGCACGAACTTCGCCGAAGGAGAGATGAAGGCCTTTTGTCAGGAAAAGGGCATCCGCCTCGACCTGGCCTCGGTGGCTCACCCGCACTCCAACGGGCAAGCGGAGAGGATGAACCAGACGGTGCTAGCCGGCATCAAGCCACGCCTCGAAGTCCCCCTGAAGCGGACACCAGGCTGTTGGCTGGTCGAGCTACCATCAGTGCTATGGGGCATCAGGACGACCCCGAACCGCTCCACTGGTTACACGCCTTTCTTCATGGTCTACGGCGCCGAAGCCGTCATGCCGACTGACCTGGAACACGACTCGCCAAGAGTCGCCCTCTACGACGAGGAGGAAAACGAGGAGTCATGACTCGTCGGTGTCGACCTACTGGAGGAAGCTCGTGAACTCGCACTCTCCAGGACGGCGATATACCAGCAAGGCCTGTGCCGCTACCACAGCCGCCGGGTCAAAAGTCGCTCCTTTCGCGAAGGCGACTTGGTTCTTCGACTCATCCAAAAGTCGAAAGGGATGCATAAGCTCTCGGCACCATGGGAAGGACCGTTCGTCGTCAGCAAGGCGATAGGGAATGGCTCCTACCACCTCGTCGACTTGCGTGAGCCTGAAAACAGCTCCAAGTCGGAAGAGGAGACCAAGCGTCCATGGAACATCAGCCTGCTTCGCCCCTACTATACATAGGTTACACTGTAATGCTATGTAATCAATCAAGGAAATAAAGCCGGTCTGCCC
The DNA here is from genome assembly GCA_947311845.1 of Poa pratensis. Classification (NCBI taxonomy): domain Eukaryota; kingdom Viridiplantae; phylum Streptophyta; class Magnoliopsida; order Poales; family Poaceae; genus Poa; species Poa pratensis. Next base: position 52,959,848 of record CAMZMU010000052.1, read on the forward strand.
TTGACACGCTCGGGGGCTACCGTTTCATCTCAAAACATTGCTTTCGAGTCTTTATTTTTCCTACTCTCATGTTATATGATTGATGGGTCATCAAAGAGAGCTGGACGCCACGATGCGCAACTCACCACTGGACTCCCTGCTCATGCAGCAAAATTTCAACAAAGTTTCATTTTCTTCCAAGTCGTCTGCGACTCGCTAACGTGAACAAGTAGAACCGCCGGGTTGAACCTAACTTGACATCGAAGCCGCAACCGGACTTTGTCACCATGGGTCCCGCGCGCGACTCGAAAAGACTTCACGCGAGGGCACACTTGGCACGATGCCCGACTAGCTTTCCCACAAGCGAAAAACAAAACAAGTGACAGAAGCGCACACCAAACATAAAAATCAAGTCGACATATAAAACTTAAAGCCGCGAAAAGACGCAAAGTAACGCGGCAAATGTCACAAAATACTTGTTCATTACAAAATAACACTTGCCAAACAGGCGAGTCGACCTATCTACTTATAAATTTTCTCCCCTTTGAGAGCAGGAGAAGTCATTCAGGACCCGGGGGCTGGAGGCGCAGAGGAGGTCGACGGCTGGGACACCCGGTCCGACAAAATCGAAGCCCTCGCAAAGAGATACTCCGAAGCCGGCTCGTCGTCCGCCTTCTCGTTCAGGTTGTTGCCCGGGAATACTTCATCGTAGATGAAGTCCTCGTGGCACACCATCTTGGCGCAGCGGCAGGCGAACGGCGTGACGGTGGCGCATACCTCCTCCAGGTCGATCTCCTTGCCGTCGGATACAGTCGGGATGCTCGCCGTGATCTTGTCGAGCTTCGTCTGCGGGTAGCGACCCCGAACAAGCCCGAGCGCCACGCTACCACCAGCTCGGGAAGACGAGTCCCGGGCCTAGGTGATGACTTGCGCAGCAGCTGCAACACCCGCAGCACCCGGCTAAGTGGCACCGGGACGCACTCCTTCGGCGACAGATGCTTAACCACCGCGTCGGCCAGGTCGCGTACCCCGCGGATGAACCCGCCCAGCCGCCCGATGTGTTCCAGCGCCGTCAGGCTGTTGGCATCTTCCCCTGGCACAGTTCAAACAGGGAAGATTACAACCCGGCAAAACGTGATCGGCTACAGCAAAAAGGCAAAAAAATCTACGGCTTACCCCAGACTTCCACGGCAAGATGGGCCAGGGGACCCGTCAGCTCCTTCATCTCGCGCTCGTGGGCGGAGGCCTTCCGCTCAAGCTTCTCGAGATCATCGGCGTACCCCTTGGTCGCCGTGGTCACGGCCTCCTCCGCCTCCCTCTTCTCCTTGTTGAGCTGGACACAGGAGGCCTGCAGCGCCTCGAAGGCCTCGGCGTGACGTTTTTCCTGGGCAGCGAGGGCTTGCTCGTGCTCCGCAACAGAGATGAAGCCCTCGTGCGCCTTCGCCAACTCGGCGACCAGACGCCGAGTCTCCTGCTGCTCGGCCTCATAGAGGAAGCCCAAACTCTACAGACAAACAAGTGCATACGACGGGTCACATCCAGACGTTCTAGAAGACCCGAGCCGCCATGACATGACGACTCGGGCCTTGGGGGCTACATACAGGCAAAGGAAACGACCTAAAAGATGGGTAAAAATTACATACCTGGTGCGCATCCATTGCTGCCTGGATGGCGACCCGGAAGTCGGGCATGGCCACGGCCATGGCTGCGCCTAGCCCTGGACCCGAACTCGGGGGCTGAGCCGCATGCTCAGCCGACGACTCCGTCACAGCCACAACACGGCTAGAAGTCGTCACCAACGCTGTTTCCAGCGCTGCAGCCGCATCGTCCGTGCCGGCGGGTGCGACCTCCCTGGCGGCGGCCCCTTCGACGACCGCGACTCCCCTGGCGGCGGCCCCTTCAACAGCCGCGGCTTCTCCGGTCGTGACCTTTCCGGTGGCGGCTTCCTCGGCGACGACTTCCGCATGCGGCGGAGTCATCGGAGCGTCGTCGTCATCGACAAGCTGGATGGGAGGCGCCACCTCCCTTGCAACATGCGCGCCGGCCCGCGCGTCGGCAGTCACTGCCCTTTCGACGCCCAGGGAAGCGTCGATGGCCCTGAGACAAACGCTTCAGTCATAGGATCAAGACAACAAGTGAAGAAAAAAGCACCAAGTGCGCAGAGGCTAACCTATCAACCACGGAAGGGCGAGCGGCGAACCGAACGCCACGCGCCCGAGGCGCAGCGGACGGCGGAGTTGGAGCCACTGCGGGAGCGATCCGCAGGGTTTTCTGTTTCTGCTCGGGGGCGACGAGGCGCTTAGCCACCACCTTTGAGCGTTTGGGCTGAGAGTCATCACTCTCAGTCCCGGACTTGCGCTTCCGCCGAATGCGGAGAGGCGCACCATCTACGTCATCTTCTTCTTCAAGCACCGGGTCGCGCGACCCGGCACCTCCTCCTTCTTTTCTTCCTTCTTCTCCTTTCCCCTCATCTTCTGACGAGACGGGGATGGAGCGGCAGGAGGAAGGCGCGACTTCGGGAGTCGCGACCGGAGTCTCAGACTCGTCATCGGAGTCGCGCTCCACGACGTCATTGGCACCCGCCGGCACCATGGGAGCCTCCTCGTGGATTGGAGGGAGCCCGACGAGTTGCCGAAACTCCTGCAGCGATAGATCAAACGAGGAATCAATACAAGACTGAAAAGAGGATTTTGAAGCACAACTCGTGAAGAACCCGGACTTACCTCGGGAGCCGGATGCTTCTTGACATGGGCCTTCAGGCCACCGACTTCCCAGTCCAGAACCGGGTGGGCCGTGATACGGCACATCCGGTGGATGAACTGCTCCTGCGTCTCGAAGGGTTGCGGGTCCTGACGACTCGGATCATGCCTCCCCACATAGTCGCATATCAGGGTGGGCCGAGCCGCCAGCGGCGCGATCTTCCGTTTCACCCAAGTTGTCATCAAATTGAGCCCAGTCAGGCCCAAGGTCTTCAGGTCTCGCAGGTGCGCCAGCATCCGGATGACAGTCGGCATGTCATCGGCGCTGGGCAGCTCCTGGAGGTTGCGGGGACGAATCGGCGCCCCGGAGAAGGGATGGATCCCCACCTCGCCATCGGGAGCCGCCTCCTTCATGTAGAAGGCTGTCTGCCTCACGTTCACCTTCTTGGGGAAGCCGATGTCGACGTAGTCGACATCGCTGCGAACCTGGAAGTTCAGGCCGCCGCAGGGCGGCATGGCACCCGTCCTCGACAACTTGCCGTGGAAGATCCGCAACCACAAAGGGAAATACGGCGGGCAGCCGTAATACCCCTCGCAGAGGCAGACGAAGCAGGCGAGGTGGAGGATCGAGTTGGGGGTCAGGTCATGTACCTGGATCCTGTAGTAGTTGAGGACGCGGCAGAAGAACTCCGACGTCGGGAACCCGAGCCCGCGCTCGAGGAACGCGACGAACGCCACGAACTCGTCGGCTCTGGGCTGAGGCTGTGCGTCCGCCGACGCGGTGCGCCATTGGCGCTCCATGGGCAGCAGACCTCCGCCGCCGCCTGCTCCAGTGCTCTGGTCGCCATTGTGGAGCGCGCCCAGGCGCACTTCAGAGCAACCATCCTCGACAGCAGGATGCCGATGACGGCGAGGTCGACGAAGAAGAGATCGAGACAGCGAGGAGCTCGAAGGAGACGAAGAGGGAGTGTGGGCGAAGAAGCAACCAAAGGGAGCAGTGTGCTCGTCGGCCGCTTCGCTTTCCCTCTAAATAGGCGCGGTGGAGGCCCACTGGCCGCAGTTAATGGGGACGCGCACGTCGCCCACTAACGCCACATCGCCCGTCGCCTCGGTTCCCGCGTAACCGACGCTGGGATTGATGGGCACGATGAGCGCCACATCGCCACGTCGATTCACATTCAGCCATTGAATAAGGAGCCAGCGGGCCGCGGCTGTCATCATTGCCTTTGCTCCATCCCGAGGGCAAGGCAGTCGATACGTCGTCCTGTCACGTCAGTCTACTCGGCGTCAGGCGGACAAACGCTACAAAACAAATGGTCAAAGATGCCGTGACATCACCCGAAGAAGCCGAGGAGCCAACCCGGCAAGGAGAGATGCGACTCGGAGAAACGCGTCCCACCGGGCACGAGCCGGCATCAAACAAAACTTGAGTCAGTCCGGGCGCGGAGTACCACTGGGCGTGACTTCATCCTTTGTTTCCTTAGTTCTTGGAGTTCACTCAGCGACTCAATTTGGCGATTCATGAAGACGAAGATAGGCCAAGATCAGTCCCTGGTGAACTCGGGGGCTATTGATGGGGGGATGCCCAACCGGGTAGGCCCAAGACCACGAGTCAGATCACAAGGCCGGGTGGCCCAGAACCCACCCGGAGGCCATCTTTCTAGGATACCGGGTCCCAAAGCACCCGGTGGGCCGGCTCGAAGAAGGCGGCGAGTGGATATCTCCGAATCAGAGAAGGATCTGCGTATCCCGTAGAGTGCGCTTCACGAAGCCGCACTTGTAGCGAGTTAGCTAGCGCCGCCTAGGTCACCCGTCGCTCCCTGTAAACCCTAGCCGACTCCCTATATAAAGTCGGCTAGGCGAAACCCCAGAGGTGGATTCATCACATTCCATAGCCGCCAGAGCACCCGCAAGCTCTAGCGCGCACGCCATTGTACACCCCTACACATTTCAATCCATATAGTAGGAAGTAGGTCTTTACCTCGCTGAGAGGGGACGAACCTGGGTAAATACTGCGTGCTACCTCTCTGTGATCCTAAGTCGCCTGGCTCACACCTAACTTAAGCCACCCCCCATGGCATCTGCCGTGACGATACCACGACAAAAAGGCTACACGCGATCCCCTATACTTGTGGGTTATCAGACGTAAATGAAATGCCCACTACTCTCGCGAGCCTTGGCAGAGGTCACGTTGGCGGTCAGCTTGCACCAAGCGGAGTCTATGGAACCGATCATCCCAAAGAGGGGGCCGAGCTTATCTACGGACCAAGCATCAACGGTATTCCACACAGCCATAGTGAAAGGACACTCCATGCAGAGATGGGAAGCAGTCTCGGCCTGGGAGAGGCAAAGCTGGCAGGTGGGGTCATGGGGCCATCCCTTGGTGGCATGAAGGTCGGCCGTAAGGATGCGTCTGTGGAGAACCAACCAGGCAAAGAACTTGGCCTTAGGTTCGGCAAAAGCCCTCCAGACTTTGGAGGGTCAAACTTGGGGAAAGACCCCGCAAACTGGACAGAGTAGGCCGAGGAGGCGGAGTAGCATCCGTCTGTCGTCAAAAGCCATCTGATGGAGTCAGGTTGATCCTCCACAAGGAGGGTACCCTGGATTATATAGGCAATGTCCAGGAACACCGCAAGCTGTGCGATGTTGGAGAGGCGTGCGACCGACTGGATCATGGTGTCACTGTGAAGCTCAGCACTCACGGTTATGTTCTTTCTCGTGGCAATCTTGTAGAGGTTGGGTGCCCTAGCAGAAAGCGGGCCGCCAGGCGACCATGAGTCATGCCAAAAAAGGGTGGTGCGGCCATTTCCGAGGGTGATCTTGGTGGAAGCGCGAAAAAGGCTCATGTTGGAGGCGTCGCACGGTAAAGGGTGATCCCACCCAGGGCCGATGCGGCTTAGTCCAGTGTAGCCGGGGCCACCGCAGGCGAAGGGCTCTACTGAATCTATTAAGGTTAGCAATCCCAAGCCTCCCAACGCTTGCGGTCTACAAACCGTCTTCTAGCTGACAAGGGAGTACCCCCCCCCCCCCCCCCGCTTATGGCCTCTTGATCAGCCCCATGCCAAATGAAGCGGCGGGAAGCTCTATCCAGTAGTCGTTGCGCCCATTTAGGCGGAGGCAAAGCCATGAAGTGAAAGGTGATGATGGCGGTGAGTACCGACTTGGCCAAAGTCACTCTAGCAATGCGGGTCATGTTCTTCCCCATCCATCCCGGGAGACGGACACGGGCCTTGTCAATCAGATACTGTAGGTCCACCCGACGAAGCCGCTTGAAATGAAGAGGAAGACCCAGGTAGCGTCCAGGAAAATCCACGATTTTTGCCGGGAAGGACACGATGATGGATGGAAGATCAATGTTGTCGCACATAATTGGGAAAACTTCAATCTTGGACGTGTTGGTGATGAGACCCGACGCGTTGCCAAAAACACCAAGGATGTCCGAGACGGCGCGTAACTCATCCAGATCAGGGTTGGCGAAGATGCCAGCATCATCAGCATAAAGGGAAACTCTGAACCTCGCAGCCCGAGCTTGATGCAGTCTTGATCTCCGGTGCGTACTTTACCTGCGTCAAAATTAAATGGGTTAGGTTGAGACTCCAAGTGCAGAGTGTGTAGTAAGTGGAAGACGTGTTTTCCCCACGAGGGTGACTCGAGGGTTTAATATCGAACTCTCGGGGAATCAGTAGTGAAAGATCTATCTCCCTATCCTTCTTTTGGTCACCTATAAAACAAGGTTAATTGTTTTGGTCCTCAACCTCACCTGTGGTTGTCAAGCACAAGGTGTAGAATGATATCAAGATAAATATGCAATGCAAACAAGAAATAAATATGCAATGGTGGTGGATGAATGTGCAAGGATGATGATAACAATGATAAATGATATTTTTGGGTTTTTTTATGATGAATGCAAGATGGAAAAGTGTTTTTGTATTTTCGGATTTAATAATGACAGAAAATATAAAAGTGGTAAAAGTGGTTGGAAAGGTGTTTCTTATGATTAAAAATGGACCAGGTGTCGAGGATATAGGATGCGGATATCCTGACATATGATAAATGCGGCCCAACGTGGAGAAGGCCTAACAAGGCGACTTAACGTTTTGAGTCGCACAAGGACTCCACGAACCGATTTGTAATAGAAACCCTAGTTTGTATCCTATTAGGACACCACATGTAAGCCTGACCCTTCCACCTATATAATGAGGGGCAAGGCGCACCAAAAGCTCTCAGATCTCAATAGACTAGAGACAACAAAACAGACAGAGCCGCCGCATCGGCGACTCGCTCACCGGCATACGGAATAAGATCTAGCCACAAACAGCATGTAGGGCTATTACCGGATGATGTTTCCCGGGGTCTGAAGCTGTATAAATCGCTCTCCCGTGTGCAAACCCATATCGACGATCTCCGCGCGTGCTAAATCCCACACCTACGAAGTCATCTTGAGATGACATGTGCCGTGACAAACCCACGACAGTTGACGCCCACCGTGGGGCATTGTGCGCGTGGATTCAGATTTCGATGGGTGCAATCTTCATCAGCAACGGCGGCGACTCGCCGTCACAGATCAGCGTCTGGGGGGCTCGACATCGACTTTTGCCCTCGCAAGATTCAACAAACCGCGTCCATGAAATTTCCTGAAGATATTCGGCGTCGACTCGCGTGACAAATTAATCGGTTTACCTAGCCGATCCGTTGATCCGTCGAGAATCGTTACACAGGACGAATCCAATGACCGATAGGATTCCAGCAGCAATACGCATAGGATCCGATCCAATTACAAAATTGGAAAGAAAAAAGCGTACTGGTGTTATTTTGGCTCGGATCGGAGGAAGCAGTCAAGAGAAAAGGAAAGTTTTGAACGACGTACGTGAGTGGCTAGCTTGATTTCACGTACAGAAGAAAGAAAGAAAAAGCAGGCGTGAGAGAACAGCCAAGTCAAGACTTGTACAAGGAAGAAAAAGTTGGCGACTCGATGCATGCCAAAGGAAAGGAGCGGTCAGCTGAAAAGAGAAGTACGAGATCGCCGTCGCCGACTCTCCGGGCTATAATCAACTTGGATCAGACAGCCGGGCGACTAAAAGCCGGCTCAGAAAATTCGACAGTTCGATGACTTGGAGACAGAAGCACGTCCGGCGCGGCTCAACGCGCGCGACTCCAGATCAGCCGACTCCGACGATGGTTCGCGGCTTACTCCATAACAGGCATTAAAATAAGCTAATCAACGGCCAGTTTGTGGGCCACCTTCAAGACAGCAACTCAATATTCTTGAGCATTTCGGACGAGATCGCGAGCCACATAAGTCATGTCCCAGGCAGGCATCCTAGTCGCTGCATCCTTGCAGGCAAGAAGTTAATTGTGAAGACGCTCGGATGGGAGAAACAAGCTAACCAACTAACGCACCCAAGCAAGTGGATTCATTTCCTCATATGAGTACGCCAGATTGGAAACAGGTGTCATAAGAAGAAAAAAGAAAAATACCTTCAAAGCCCTGATGTGTTGGGACACACGTACAAACCTAAGAAGAGAAGGATGCATGAGGCTAATCACGTGCATGGCATGGAATTCTGCACCACAATGCTAAGCAGTAAGCACATGCAAGATAATTTACTAGCGTAGACTGCTATTTAGCAGAACAAAGATTGTCAAGCCGGACGCCCCGCCTCGACTCGGCGATTTGGCAACATGATGACTCAGGTCCGGGTGGATATTTATACCGCTCTGTGGCACAAGTATACCGGCTCAGCCATGATGATATCACCTCCACCTCACCTATGTTGCGGCCAACGCGCTGTAATCAACCTTGCCTCCGCCGACTCGCTGTGGTTGGCTCCGATCCCACCGTGGGTTCGCACCACGGTATCAACACGCAGAACAAGAATAAGATAAGTTGCTATCATGCTCAACTCTTACAGTCTTTTACTTTTATCAATAAGATTAAGTTCACATTCGAGTTTATCTCGGGGGCTGCATATCTATTTTATGAAGCTTATTATTAAATGTCTTTGCGACTCATATTATATCATGTCGTAGACTTTAGATTCATATCAGTTTTTGTACATTTAATTACACCTACTTGTCAATACATTCGTCAAATTAGAGTTCTTTATAACTCGCATTGCAAAGTCTAGCTATTTACAGCTTGCATTGAATATCAAGATCACCACTACATGTTCAAGCATTGATATTTGACGATTCATTTGTCATTCTATGACTTATCATTATATCAATTTATGACTGATCGTTATATAATTTCATGATTTATCATCATATCATTTTATTAATCATCATCGACTTATTGTCATATCAATTTACGAGTCGCATAGCGATTTACCCAAATATCATTTTATGAGTCGCAAACGGCTCATCATTACATCAGTTTATGAGTCATTAATGAATCATTATCTTATCAATATTTGAGTTAAAACAGGTGACTCGCTGTACCACATCTATAGCCAATCAGAGCTGGTTATCATTAAATCTAATTAGAGCTCGTCACGGCTATTGCAGCCGATAAAAGCAATAATCCTGATTATTCTCGCCTTAAGTTAGAAGTATCTCGCACTATGCGGCCAAAGTACTGGGGCGCGGCGTCATTCATGAGACTGATGCCTATCATGGCTGCCTATCATGGCTGTTCTCGACCCTGAACAAGCGTTTACACCTGGGAAATACTGAGCCGCGCGCAGACCTACTTAACGGTACCTTAAGTTAGAAGTATCTTTACATTATGTGGCCAAAGTATTGGGGTGTGGCGTCATTCAAGAGTTTGATGCCTATCATGGCCATTCTCGACCCTGAACACACATTTCCGGAAAATACTGAGCCGCGCGAAGACCTACTTAACGGTAATAGAGATAATTCAGAAAGACTAAAGTACCCGCGTGTGGCGTCAATCGAGTCTGAATGCCTATCATGGCCGTTCTCGACCCTGAACACACATTAGATTTGGAAATACTGAGTCAAGTACCATATGCTATCATGCATCGTACAATATGCTATCATGCATCTCATCAGTTGCTACCATGCAACCATCTGCTATTATGCAGATTAAAACATGCTATCATGCAGGTCACAACTTGCTATCATGTAAAAGTATATATTATAATTTGCTATCATGCAGGGTACCGTATGCTATCATGCGGAGTACTAATATTTTATCATTATTACCAGCCGGCAAGGCTAACATATTATCATCAAGTTTTTATTATTGCTTCCTCGAGGGATTTGCCTTTTGATTTAACAGGAACCTATAACTCGGCCATATGAATTTGAATTGGCATGACCAGATTTTTCAATGATTGGGATGATCATCTTCATTGACAAAGGCTGTTGAAGCCACCATTATTGATATAAATACAACCGCCGCAAGTGGATTAAATTGCAAAAGGAGATATATGAAATCCAGCAGGATGACAAAAGCATGCCTACGTAATGCCCGGGGACTAGGACAAATCAAGTTTTGGCCTAAATTGAAGGATTATTTGAGTCCCGAGCAGCATGCTCAAGCATTTGACTCGACCCTCGGGGGCTACATATCCAACAGCATCACAGCTGCAAAGATACAAAATATTCATTTACCGAGTCAAAACAGTGATTCAGAGAGCTTTCAAGTCAAATCAATGGCTACATATTCATGAGCCGCAGTGAGGTCAGATGGATCTTCATGAAGACTTAACAGACTATTATGCTCTACATTCAGTAAAGATTGGTGGACTTCTCATCAGCAACTATGCCAACGCCTACTACAGTTCGTATGGAGAGTGCAAAAAATATTCAGTGCCAAACTCAAAGGCTCGACAATAACATTGATTCTGACCTTGAATACAGACCCAACAACGAATAAGTCAACAGGATTTGACAGTCAGCTTATTACTTCATGCTGGCAAAGGCAGTTTACAGTCACATGGACAAAGAAATATTTGTCACCTGATGCATTCAAAGCAAGAATCCAGCAATAGGTTCGTTCGTGTCTGCACGCATGCATGGATTTTGTGAAGCCTCCATATATTGATCGCATGTACAGGAGAGAGACAGCTAACTACGTACGTAATGAAGCTCGTTGGTCCATGGATTGAAGAAATAAAAAATGGAGAAGACTCGCCAATCATTATGCACTAGTACGTGCATGTCTTGGCACGTATTTCTTGGATAGCAGCACTAACACGGCAACTGGGCAACTTTTTCATCATGACAGCTTCGGTGACGACTCGTCGTACCCAACGTCTGCTACTCGGCAGTTACGTCATGAGCCGCCCATATTGACGTACTTCATTCAAGGCAGCGGATGCAGCTTTACAAGACATCGACTCTCTGGCATAATCTCAGGACGGCAGCAGCTCATACACCTATCCAGTCATTTTTGGCATGATAGCTTCTACATCAGCTCGGCATGTTCAACAAGATTTCGCCGGCCTTAGCGCATGTGATACTACATCAACAAACATCAGCGACTCAGCGCTTCTACATTAGCGGCACAATAAGCCGCTATGCTTGCGACTCATCATCATCGACGTCCAGGATTCGGCAACGTCAGCCTCGCCGGCTTCGGCAGCATTTGTGATTTGGCAGCAACTCTGAGGCTCGACAACCTCTTCATCCGCGACTCGCCAAACTTTGACATGATTACTCAACAACTTCTATGCTCGCGGCTTAAGGACATCAACATCAGTGAGTCGGCAAGCTCAACATCAGCGAGTCGCAAAGTTCAAACATCGACAAGCTCCACATACACAAGCCGACAACATCATCATCTTCAAGTCAACGTCCACTATTTTGGAACATCTCGGCATGAGGTTCGTCTCCCAGGAAGACAATATCATCATCAAATCAAGACCTTCCGCCCGACTCTTCAAGTCGACCAAAAGCTCGGGGGCTACTGTCGAGGATATAGGATGCGGATATCCTGACATATGATAAATGCGGCCCAACGTTGAGAAGGCCTAACAAGGCGACTTAACGTTTTGAGTCGCACAAGGACTCCACGAACCGATTTGTAATAGAAACCCTATTTTGTATCCTATTAGGACACCACATGTAAGCCTGGCCCTTCCACCTATATAAGGAGGGGCAAGGCGCACCAAAAGCTCTCAGATCTCAATAGACTAGAGACAACAAAACAGAGAGAGCCGCCGCATCGGCGACTCGCTCACCGGCATACGGAATAAGATCTAGCCACAAACAGCATGTAGGGCTATTACCGGATGATGTTTCCCGGGGCCTGAAGCTGTATAAATCGCTCTCCCGTGTGCATACCAACATCGACAATCTCTGCGCGTGCTAAATGCCACACCTACGAAGTCATCTTGAGATGACATGTGCTGTGACAAACCCACGACAGCGCTGCCGGCATGGTCTCCTTCATCTCCATCGACATCTCCACCATCTCCATCATGAAGAGGGAGTAGTCCACCTCTGGACTATGGGTTTGTGGAAGTAACATATGTATCTCTCCTCTCTCTTGAGCTTCACTAATGAGTACCGTATGAGCTGCTGAACATGATTACGGTCATATTTGTATTACCTATGTGGTGAATCTTTTTGTGAGTTAATATATGTTGAGATTGCAAAAGTTTGTTTCAGTTATGAGTATAGATGCATATTATGTACTCCGTCCTTATCTACTGAAATATCGCGATCCACTTGTGTGTTTACCTTATTTTGTTTTCTCACTAGGGATAAACAAAAATACCATGCTACAAGGGTTGAGGGTGACCAAGCTTCTTCCTGTGACTAGATCTAGCATGTTCTTATTTTCACTTCATGTCATGATACTTAAAGCTATACTCTGATTTATCTTAATTGCTAAGGTGTTATGATTTAGTTCGCATCTTGGTGGAGTATAAGAGAGATTAATAACCAAAAGATCTCTATGTTAGGACATGATGCCCATATAATTAGTAACTTGATATCAAACTTTGTGTTGCAATCTCATATGTCAACTCTATGTGTCCATTGTCTGACACACCATTAAAAGAGAGAGTGCATTTGTGAAACCATGAACCCCGGTGTCGTGGGTTTGTCACGGCAAATGTCATCTCAAGATGACTTCGTATGTGTGGGATTTAGCACGCGCGGAGATCGTCAATGTGGGTTTGCACACGGGAGAGCGATTTATACAGCTTCAGGCCCCGGGATACATCATCCGGTAATAGCCCTACATGCTGTTTGTGGCTAGATCTTATTCCGTATGCCGGTGAGCGAGTCGCCGATGCGGCGGCTCTCTCTATTTTGTTGTCTCTAGTCTATTGAGATCTGAGAGCTTTTGGTGCGCCTTGCCCCTCCTTATATAGGTGGAAGGTCCAGGCTTACATGTGGTGTCCTAATAGGATACAAACTAGGGTTTCTATTACAAATCGGTTCGTGGAGTCCTTGTGCGACTCAAAACGTTAAGTCGCCTTGTTAGGCCTTCTCCACGTTGGGCCGCATTTATCATATGTCAGGATATCCGCATCCTATATCCTCGACAGTAGCCCCCGAGCTTTTGGTCGACTTGAAGAGTCGGGCGGAAGGTCTTGATTTGATGATGATATTGTCTTCCTGGGAGACGAACCTCATGCCGAGATGTTCCAAAATAGTGGACGTTGACTTGAAGATGATGATGTTGTCGGCTTGTGTATGTGGAGCTTGTCGATGTTTGAACTTTGCGACTCGCTGATGTTGAGCTTGCTGACTCACTGATGCTGATGTCGTTAAGCCGCGAGCATAGAAGTTGTTGAGTAATCATGTCAAAGTTTGGCGAGTCGCGGATGAAGAGGTTGTCGAGCCTCAGAGTTGCTGCCAAATCGCAAATGCTGCCGAAGCCGGCGAGGCTGACGTTGCCGAATCCTGGACATCGATGATGATGAGTCGCAAGCATAGCGGCTTATTGTGCCGCTAATGTAGAAGCGCTGAGTCACTGATGTTTGTTGATGTAGTATCGCATGCGCTAAGGCCGGCGAAATCTTGTTGAACATGCCGAGCTGATGTAGAAGCTGTCATGCCAAAAATGACTGGATAGGTGTATTAGCTGCTGCCGTCCTGAGATTATGCCAGAGAGTCGATGTCTTGTAAAGCTGCATCCGCTGCCTTGAATGAAGTACGTCAATATGGGGTGCTCATGACGTAACTGCCGAGTAGCAGACGTTGGGTACGACGAGTCGTCACCCAAGCTGTCATGATGAAAAAGTTGCCCAGTTGCCGTGTTAGTGCTGCTATCCAAGAAATACATGCCAAGACATGCACGTACTAGTGCATAATGATTGGCGAGCCTTCTCCATTTTTTATTTCTTCAATCCATGGACCAACGAGCTTCATTACGTACGTAGTTAGCTGTCTCTCTCCTGTACATGCGATCAATATATGGAGGCTTCACAAAATCCATGCATGCGTGCATACACGAATGAACCTATTGCTGGATTCTTGCTTTCAATGCATCAGGTGACAAATATTTCTTTGTCCATGTGGCTGTAAACTGCCTTTGCCAGCATGAAGTAATAAGCTGACTGTCAAATCCTGTTGACTTATTCGTTGTTGGGTCTGTATTCAAGGTCTGGCAGGCCAGAATCAATGTTATTGTCGAGCCTTTGAGTTTGGCACTGAATATTTTTTGCACTCTCCATACGAACTGTAGTAGGCGTTGGCATAGTTGCTGATGAGAAGTCCACCAATCTTTACTGAATGTAGAGCATAATAGTCTGTTAAGTCTTCATGAAGATCCATCTGACCTCACTGCGGCTCATGAATATGTAGCCATTGATTTGACTTGAAAGCTCTCTGAATCACTGTTTTGACTCGGTAAATGAATATTTTGTATCTTTGCAGTTGTGATGCTGGTGGATATGTAGCCCCTGAGGGTCGAGTCGCATGCTTGAGCATGCTGCTCGAGACTCAAATAATCCTTCAATTTAGGCCAAAACTTGATTTGTCCTAGTCTCCGGGCATTAAGTAGGCATGCTTTTGTCATCCTGCTTGATTTCATATATCTCCTTTTGCAATTTAATCCACTTGCGGCGGTTGTATTTATATCAATAATGGTGGCTTCAACAGCCTTTGTCAATGAAGATGATCATCCCAATCATTGAAAAATCTGGTCATGCCAATTCAAATTCATATGGCCGAGTTATAGGTTCCTGTTAAATCAAAAGGCAAATCCCTCGAGGAAGCAATAATAAAAACTTGATGATAATATGTTAGCCTTGTCGGCTGGTAATAATGATAAAATATTAGTACTCCGCATGATAGCATACGGTACCCTGCATGATTGCAAATTATAATATATACTTTTGCATGATAGCAAGTTGTGACCTGCATGATATCATGTTTTAATATGCATGATAGCAGATGGTTGCATGGTAGCAACTGATGAGATGCATGATAGCATATTGTACGATGCATGATAGCATATGGTACTTGACTCAGTATTTCCCAAATCTAATGTGTGTTCAGGGTCGAGAACGGCCATGATAGGCATTCAGACTCGATTGACGCCACACGCGGGTACTTTAGTCCTTCTGAATTATCTCTATTACCGTTAAGTAGGTCTTCGCGCGGCTCAGTATTTTCCGGGAATATGTGTTCAGGGTCGAGAATGGCCATGATAGGCATCAAACTCTTGAATGACGCCACACCCCAGTAATTTGGCCACATAATGCAAAGATACTTCTAACTTAAGGTACCGTTAAGTAGGTCTGCGCGTGGCTCAGTATTTCCCAGGTGTAAACGCTTGTTCAGGGTCGAGAACGGCCATGATAGGCAGCCATGATAGGCATCAGTCTCATGAATGACGCCGCACCCCAGTACTTTGGCCGCATAGTGCGAGATACTTCTAACTTCAGGCGAGAATAACCAGGATTATTGCTTTTATCGGCTGCAATAGTCGTGACGAGCTCTAATTAGCTTTGATGATAATCAGCTCTGATTAGCTATAGATGTGGTACAGCGAGTCACCTGTTTTAACTCAAATATTGATAAGATAATGATTCATTAATGACTCATAAACTGATGTAATGATGTGCCGTTTGCGACTCATAAAATGATATGGGGGTAAATCGCTATGCGACTCGTAAATTGATATGACAATAAGTCGATGATGATTAATAAAATGATATGATGATAAATCATGAAATTATATAACGATCAGTCATAAATTGATATAATGATAAGTCATAGAATGACAAATGAATCGTCAAATATCAATGCTTGAACATGTAGTGGTGATCTTGATATTCAATGCAAGCTGTAAATAGCTAGACTTTGCAATGCGAGTTATAAAGAACTCTAATTTGACGAATGTATTGACAAGTAGGTGTAATTAAATGTACAAAAACTGATATGAATCTAAAGTCTACGACATGATATAATATGAGTCGCAAAGACATTTAATAATAAGCTTCATAAAATAGATATGCAGCCCCCGAGATAAACTCGAATGTGAACTTAATCTTATTGATAAAAGTAAAAGACTGTAAGAGTTGAGCATGATAGCAACTTATCTTATTCTTGTTCTGCGTGTTGATACCGTGGTGCGAACCCACGGTGGGATCGGAGCCAACCACAGCGAGTCGGCGGAGGCAAGGTTGATTACAGCGCGTTGGCCGCAACATAGGTGAGGTGGAGGTGATATCATCATGGCTGAGCCGGTATACTTGTGCCACAGAGCGGTATAAATATCCACCCGGACCTGAGTCATCATGTTGCCAAATCGCCGAGTCGAGGCGGGGCGTCCGGCTTGACAATCTTTGTTATGCTAAATAGCAGTCTACGCTAGTAAATTATCTTGCATGTGCTTACTGCTTAGCATTGTGGTGCAGAATTCCATGCCATGCACGTGATTAGCCTCATGCATCCTTCTCTTCTTAGGTTTGTACGTGTGTCCCAACACATCAGGGCTTTGAAGGTATTTTTCTTTTTTCTTCTTATGACACCTGTTTCCAATCTGGCGTACTCATATGAGGAAATGAATCCACTTGCTTGGGTGCGTTAGTTGGTTAGCTTGTTTCTCCCATCCGAGCGTCTTCACAATTAACTTCTTGCCTGCAAGGATGCAGCGACTAGGATGCCTGCCTGGGACATGACTTATGTGGCTCGCGATCTCGTCCGAAATGCTCAAGAATATTGAGTTGCTGTCTCGAAGGTGGCCCACAAACTGGCCGTTGATTAGCTTATTTTAATGCCTGTTATGGAGTAAGCCGCGAACCATCGTCGGAGTCGGCTGATCTGGAGTCGCGCGCGTTGAGCCGCGCCGGACGTGCTTCTGTCTCCAAGTCATCGAACTGTCGAATTTTCTAAGCCGACTTTTAGTCGCCCGGCTGTCTGATCCAAGTTGATTATAGCCCGGAGAGTCGGCGATGGCGATCTCGTACTTCTCTTTTCAGCTGACCGCTCCTTTCCTTTGGCATGCATCGAGTCGCCAACTTTTTCTTCCTTGTACAAGTCTTGACTTGGCTGTTCTCTCACGCCTGCTTTTTCTTTCTTTCTTCTGTACGTGAAATCAAGCTAGCCACTCACGTACGTCGTTCAAAACTTTCCTTTTCTCTTGACTGCTTCCTCCGATCCGAGCCAAAATAACACCAGTACGCTTTTTTCTTTCCAATTTTGTAATTGGATCGGATCCTATGCGTATTGCTGCTGGAATCCTATCGGTCATTGGATTCGTCCTGTGTAACGATTCTCGACGGATCAACGGATCGGCTAGGTAAACCGATTAATTTGTCACGCGAGTCGACGCCGAATATCTTCAGGAAATTTCATGGACGTGGTTTGTTGAATCTTGCGAGGGCAAAAGTCGATGTCGAGCCCCCCAGACGCTGATCTGTGACGGCGAGTCGCCGCCGTTGCTGATGAAGATTGGACCCATCGAAATCTGAATCCACGCGCACAATGCCCCACGGTGGGCGCCAACTGTCGTGGGTTTGTCACGGCACATGTCATCTCAAGATGACTTCGTAGGTGTGAGATTTAGCACGCGCGGAGATCGTCGATGTGGGTTTGCACACGGGAGAGCGATTTATACAGCTTCAGGCCCCGGGATACATCATCCGGTAATAGCCCTACATGCTGTTTGTGGCTAGATCTTATTCCGTATGCCGTGAGCGAGTCGCCGATGCGGCGGCTCTCTCTGTTTTGTTGTCTATAGTCTATTGAGATCTGAGAGCTTTTGGTGCGCCTTGCCCCTCCTTATATAGGTGGAAGGGCCAGGGTTACATGTGGTGTCCTAATAGGATACAAACTAGGGTTTCTATTACAAATCGGTTCGTGGAGTCCTTGTGCGACTCAAAACGTTAAGTTGCCTTGTTAGGCCTTCTCCACGTTGGGCCGCATTTATCATATGTCAGGATATCCGCATCCTATATCCTCGACACCCGGTCTATTTTTAATCATAAGAAACACCTTTCGAACCACTTTTATATTTTCTGCCATTATTAAATCCGAAAATACAAAAACACATTTCCATCTTGCATTCATCATAAAAAACCCAAAAATATCATTTATCATTGTTATCATCATCCTTGCACATTCATCCACCACCATTGCATATTTATTTCTTGTTTGCATTGCATATTTATCTTGATATCATTCTACACCTTGTGCTTGACAACCACAGGTGAGGTTGAGGACCAAAACAATTAACCTTGTTTTATAGGTGACCAAAAGAAGGATAGGGAGATAGATCTTTCACTACTGATTCCCCGAGAGTTCGATATTAAAACCTCGAGTCACCCTCGTGGGGAAAACACGTCTTCCACTTACTACACACTCTGCACTTGGAGTCTCAACCTAACCCATTTAATTTTGACGCAGGTAAAGTACGCACCGGAGATCAAGACTGCATCAAGCTTGTTTTCTGGCGCTGTAGATCAACCTCTTCAAGGGCCGTCACATGGGGGAAAGGCTTTCCCGGGGCTCCATTGAGAAGGATCCTAGAAGAGGCGGACGCAAACAAATGACAGATCCAGTTACGCCATCTCGGCCCAAAGCAGAGCTTTGCAAGCACTTCAAGCATGTACGCCCAGTTGACCGAGTCGAAAGCCTTAGAGATATCAATCTTGAGGAAGAGGCAAGGAGAGTTGGACCGATGCAACTCTTTAATGACTCTTTGCACATGTAGGAAGTTGCCGTGGATGCTTCTCTTCTTGATGAAAGCACTCTGGACAGGGACACCAAGGTGGGCAGAATAGGGGCCAAGCGATTAGCCAGCAGTTTCGAGAAGATCTTGGAGACACTAGTACAGAACGACACATCGGAAACGGGCCAAAAACCCCTTCGGCAACGGAGAAAGGGTCCGTGTCCCCAACCCTGTCACTGATGTGAAGGCCTTCATCGGTAACGGAGGCAAAACACCGTTTCCGATGAGGTCCCCATTTGGCAACGGTTGTGCGCAACCTCCGTTGCTTTAGTTTTCCAACATCAGATACGGAGTTTTCCATCTACCCGTTTGCACTGAGTTTTTCTCATATTTCGGTTATATGCCATAATACATGAAAGGCTGATTGCACAATGCACTAAAACATTATTCAATTCATAACATAGAACAAATGACATCATTACATTGGTATACAATAATATCACCGTTTTTACAATTTGACTACAATCATATCTATCACACATTGGCATAATGTAATATCACCTATTACACTTTGACTACAATCATGAACTCTAAACCTATAAGCAACTAACCTAACAAGATGGAAGGCTGGCTTAATTAAGCCAGCGTTCCATCTTTGACTTGGAGCTCACCTTCTATGAGCTCTCGGTCGTCGCTGTACCCACTCCGACACCAGTATCCACGAAATTTCCTTGCCTTAAGGTTTTTGGTTCTCGGAATGGTACATTGGTACTTTTATGCAGTGTTGCCGAAATAAACTCCTACGTGAAAGAAAAAAAAGATTAGCGAAATGTACAAAATACATCTAGATAAAAAAACCGGTGGCTATTTTCCAGCAACTGCTTTGTTCGGTTGCCATTTTCGAGAAACTGCTAAGATCGACGGCAAATATCCAGGAACTGCTCTGTTCGGTGGCAGACAGTTCGCATTCCTTCCTTCTCTTCTTCCTCGTTCCACCCCAATCCCCCACCCGCCATGGACGACCGCAAGAGAACAACAAAGACAACTACCGTCCGTACCCACGGCACCGTTCTGGAGGTGGTGTACACGAACGAGGAGCATACCGTGGAGCGGATCCTCGACAAGTACGAGGAATGGCTAGCAGAGGAGAAGCATCGGTTCATCGGCCTTGACATCGAGTACACCCGTAATTGCCGGGACATGGCTGTCCTGCAACTCGCCATGCGCCAGCATGTCCTCGTGTTCCACTGGTGCAAGTCCAAGAAGAATTGTCCAGAGTTGGGCAAATTCTTTGAACGCAAGAATATCACCTTCGCAAGCGTGGACATCACCAATGACAGCAAGGTGCTTTCTTCTGCCGGCTTCCATATTCCACCGGAGTACTACATGGACATCCAACTCGTATACAAAATCAAGGGTGGAGACGAGAGGGACGGAATGGGTGATCTAGCGGCAGACCTCATCGACAAATCATACGCCAACATGAAGAAGGAATTCCCATCCAACCAGCACAATTTTTGGGAGTCGATGCCGCTGCACAAAGTTAACCTCGACTACGCAGCAATAGATGGGTACGTGACCTACGAGTTGTATCGCACGATCCTAACCTTGAAGGACAGGCTACGTCCAACATGGCAGGAAATGCTCTGCCCTAGGTGCAAGAATGCCCTAGGTGAATTGCAATAGGCTTTGGATGTTGGTGTTTAACTAGTTTGTACAGATGGTGCTTTAACAATAAGTGTTTGTAATTATCAGAATATGTATGTATGAATTTGGACTAGGCATTGGATGTCTATGTTTATATACTTGTAATAATATGTACACATGTTTGTGAGTGAATTTGTTTATGTGATGAAATGCTCATACGTAGAACCTAGTTCATCGGCATCACAGCCGGTCACAGAAAGATTTATACCTTTCACCCGGCGGGGGAGGAGGTGCAGGCCTCTGCCAGATGCGCTGCGATGCTACCAGCGCGCTGCGACGCAATCACCTCCTCCTCCTTCTCCTTCGTCGACATCCACCTCCTCCTCCTTCTCCAGATCAGACACCACCTACAGATCGGCCACTTCCTCCTCCAGATCGGCCACTTCCTCCTCCACCTCCTCCAGATCAGACACCACCTACAGATCGGCCACTTCCTCCTCCAGATCGGCCACTTCCTCCTCCACCTCCTCTAGATCGGCCACTTCCTCCTCCAGATGGGTTTCTGTTGGTAGATCTGCTGGTAGATCCGCCGGATGTGCTGCACCATCACCTCATGAATGACCTCCTCCACATCGGCCTGGCTCAGAAGATGTCGGGCATCATAGGAGGAGGAGGGCATCAGATGGTGGCGTTGCCGCATCATTAGCGGACAGTGTGCGGAGAGAGTGAGGAGAGCAAAAAGCTACAGTCTGCGGCGGCTAGGGTTGAAAGATAGACAGTGAGGGAGTGAGAATGAGACTGATGGCTTGCTCTGTCGGCAGTACATTTATAAGCGCCCAATTGGCAACGGACAATTTATATAACCGTTTCCATTGGATACAAGTTCACAACTACTATGTGCTATTGATTTCCGGAGCTGCATACGAACCTAATATATTCTACTGATTTTCAAAGTGCATACGAACCTAATACATTGTACTGATTTGCATAGCTGCATACGAACATAGAACATTCTACTGATTTTCATTGCTGCATACAAGTTCACACCTAACAGCAGCACACAAACACACAAAATCATTCTAGCAATGCCCACAAGAACATTTAACTGAGCTATTTCTGTTACTTTATGCCGCTCCTTGCGCACAGCAACAACATGGTCAGATTTAGTCGAAGTGTTTGTTAGGCTCCATGCCAAACCAACTAGAGCTGCTGCAGTGTGCGGCTTCATCTCAATGTTCGCCTTCTTGACTATCAAGGCTACATTTTCCAGCTCTGCAGCATCCACTTCGACGCCATTAGCAAACAACATCTCAACATAATCTTCAATCCAAAAAAAAAATCACAGCTCCCAGAATACTCTTCGCCCTCCCCTGCCAAATGATAAATCGAATCCAGAGGCAAATCAGCATCACACATAGAATAGACTCAATCAAAACTGGTCGAAGCGTCGAACTAACCCTGTGATTTGGACACTTGAAATAGATCCGGCCTGGGTTCAGATCCGAACGCGACACTTGACGAATCGCGTTCCGACAGCGGCATCAAACACACTACACAAGCGGCAGATCTGACCCGGCCCCGGCGGCGCAGGAGGAGGACGCATTCGATCTCCCCGACGAGCTCATGCTCTTGGCCATGGAGGACACGAGTGCGGAGTAAAAACAAGCTGGAGCAGAGGAACAAGGGTGAATCGACAGTCTTTTATAATATCAAAGATAGTGCTAAAAAGGAATTTTATATACGCAACCTCGCAAACGGTTGTATACAAATCTCCGATGCCATTGAAGAACATATCGCACACGGAGTAAAAATAAACTCCGTTACCAACATATCGGCAACGGTTAATAATTCGCGACCGTTGCCTATGAAGGCGGGACGCGGGCCAGCTTGCCTGGCGGGGCGGGTTTTCTCACGCGGAAAGCGCGATTCTCCGTCGCCTAACCTGTGTCGTTTCCATAGAGGGGTATCCGATGTGTCGTTCTGTACTAGTGAGATGCTGTGAATCAGGCTAATGGGCCGGTAGTCCCCCACAGCACTTGCGTCTGCCTTCTTCGGAATCAGGATGATGTTGCCGGAGTTCACCAACCATGCGCATCCCCCACTGTGATTGGCCAGGTGGCTAATGGCTGCGGAGATATCATCTCTGACAGTGTCCCAACAAGCCTTAAAGAAGGCGCCAATGAAACCATCCAGGCCCGGAGCTTTGATCGATGGCATAGAAAGGATAGCTAGTTTGATCTCGTCATCATCGAAAGGGGCGTCAAGAGCGGAGAGGTCGCGGGGTACGTATCCTAGATTCTCCCAGTTGAGCAGGGTGGTGTGGCTGGAGGTTGTGCCAAGATGGTCAAGGAAGTGCTTGTGTAACTCGGCCTCTTTGTCTTCGCGGGAGATGGCAAAGCCGGAAGATGTGCGCAGAGAGTGGATGAAGTTCTTGCGGCGCCTGCCGTTTACCCTCTGATGGAAAAGCTTGGTGTTTGCATCTCCCACCCGAATCCAAGTAAGCCGTGATTCCTGACAGATCTGCATCTTCTGGACAGAGACGAGCCCCAGGTAGCGAGCCTTGAGAGATCTCCTGAGGGAACGCTCATCCAGAGAGAGACCACGAGTTCCCTCCACAATGTCCAGCCAGCCAATAATCTCCTTTGCCACCCCAATTTGCATGCGAATGTTACCAATGGAGGCACGGTGCCACTTCTTGAGGGCCTTGGCAGTACGGTTGAGCTTGATATGAACCCTGCGAATTGGGTCACTCGCCGCGACGTGCTTAGACCATGCATTGAGCACGGTCTCATGGAACCCCGGCATCTTTAGCCAAAATTGCTCAAATTTGAAGGATGGTTTTCTTCTATCATCAGAAACATCTTGTAGAAGAAGAGGGCTGTGGTCTGAGCAAGAGGAAGGGAGGCCTTGGAGATGCACGTCCGGGAAGCGAGCAAGAGGAAGGGTTGTGGGCACGGGAAGTGCCTCTTCCTTTTCTGCTTATTGCCCTTCAGTTTCAGCGCACCATTACAAGCTTTTTTATTTTTTATGGCATTTGAACTTGATGATATATTATTTGTTTGTTTTGTTTAGGTGGAGAAACAAGAAATTTGCACCTCTCATAATTTTGTATATGTTCAGGTTTGCTAGATGTTGAAAGTGACCATCAAAGGTTTGTATTTCAGATTTTGGGTCAAATTCTTATTATGAAAAATGATTGCTCTTCTCTTTTTACTCGATTGTGTAGAGAAGGAGGAACCACGACTTAAAATGCTACTATCCTAATTTTCCAACATTTATTGTCAATAATTTCTAGCAGCTTCTTTGCCCGACACCGTGTTCCCTTTATACAGTTACAAAATACTACCTTTTCTTTTGTGTTTGCACATTAGATGTGGCGACTAAACTGACAAACACTTCTTATGTTTAATTAGTGTTGCAGTCTTGCAGATGAGTAACCAAAGAAAAATAAATACCTTCAGTTTATAGTTTGCTTATATAACATCGTGGAGTCATATTTTGTTCATATTCTAATCTATAGATGATCATACATAGTTTTTTCTTCAGTATATTACTTTTCTCTCCTTCAATCACTGCTTGAAGTTAATCCACAGTGATGCGTTCTTCCTTGAAATGCAGACATTCTTGACCAGTGCGGTTCCATTCAAACCAAGTAGTTAAGCTCGGCTGGACCTACATTTCCTATAAATCTGAATGATTTTCATTCATTTTGAAGACACAATTTTTTGTTATGTGCAAGTGCAAACTGAAAATAGAATTTCTCTTTCTCTGTATGTACAACATACCCTCCCATTTGTTGATATCATATTTTAGCTATTTTATATTAAAGTGTTCCTAATTATGATATCCTTTTGTTTGTACCACATGGAAGTATAATTTCCTGATGTATACAAAGATCATTGGGTTATTGGGTTTATCGTCGCGTGGCGCCCTCTGTAATTTGTGGCACAAAAGTTTCTTTTCCTATGTGCTTTATTTCATCCATGCTCAATACTTACATTTTGTATACATTACCGCCGCAACGCGCGGGGTATTATCTAGTTGGTATAGAAGGAAGGTAGTATTGCTGCTCTTTTAAAGAGTAGAACGCCTGCGCCCTGCCACCAGCCTCAGTCTCAAAATAGTTCAGGAGGAAGATCTTGTTGCATGAATCTTCTCCTAGAGGTGGCATCGCCATTACAGCATTGCTCCTACCCCAGAACACGGTGTCCTCCTCCATTCTTCCAACTGCGACCAAACCATCCGAGACAGATCGAGTTTGAACGTTCTGATGGACCCATCATCGCCGTTCACCCTGACAATGGCGATTAGTTCCCGCTTCCACTCCACCAAATAGCTGTAGTCCCATTCACGAAGATGCACCACATCACTGCCGCTTATCGGCTGATCCGGTTTTTTGAGGGTGTTCCACTCCATCTCGTCCTCATTTGGGTCCACGGATCCAAGCCTGCCATTGATTTCCAGGAAATAGAACAGACCGTCCAAGAACACGGGGCTGTGAGACGCCATGAGGAATGGTCCGTTGTTGTTGCGCAAGTATTCTTTCTTCCAATCTCCATCTCCAATTCGCCATGTTCGTAAGACGATAACTTCGCCATCTGGGGTAATGCTTACGGCGAGGACAACGAAGTCCGGAGAACCCGACACAGAAGAGAACGACATCCCCTTGAGGCCAAGGACTTCCAGAGCTGGAAGAGCAATCACACTGCCGCCATCTGGGTGAGCCTGATGTGGTACTTCTTCTCGCTCACTAGATCAAAAACTTCAAGAAGATCCATGGTTCTTCCCGACTGACTAGTCATGAGCAATGGCGACACCTTTGCATCCTGGATCGGGCTCACGATGGAGTTCCACTGTTTGCATACAGCTTTCACGTGCAGGAAAACTATATAAAAAAATTCGAGAACCCGCAGGAGATCTGCGCGTTATCTTTATTAAGCTTAGGGGAAGAGAAACACAGTGCCAATTACAAGCCAAGACCAGAAGTCCGGCGAACCACACACACACCCACATGCCATAGCAACAAGGGAACGGCACCCCCAAAGAGACTAAGGCAACTACTCTCTCGTCTGCCTACACCTACAGGAAATCTATAAATGATATCTTGTTTACTAGTAGCTGCCACAAATCGGTCTGGAGATCACACCACTTCCTCTCCTCTGGAGAGGGCGCAATGCTCATCAGCATGTCCTCCTTTTCTTCCTGTTTGCAGCAATGTTTAGTTCTTCTTTGAGTGACCTGTAGACTGTAGTTAATTAAACAAGTGTCATGGGTGGGCAGATAAATAGAATTAAAATCAAGCTCAAGCTAGTTACTTTATCTTCTTCGTATGTATAGCAAAGTCAATATGTGATCCGCAGTAACTTTTTTTCCAACTGGTTTTCCCCCTTTCCATTAATTGCTTAACGGAAATACAAAGTTCACCGGCATCTCCAAGCAAAAGGAAACAAGAAAGGGAAGAACTGCCCAGAGGAAAAGTTCTGGCAGGAAAACCCGCCACATAACAACTCGGCTCGAGAGGTTATGCTACGGGGCAAAAAACCTACCCTATCCTACAAGGGTTTAGGGGACAATCAACGACAGATATTACAAGCCATAGCAACTGGAACATGTCCAGGACACCACAAAACAAATCCAACCAGAAGACCTCTGACCACACATATCCTCAGCAACAACATCACACGACAGCCCCATCTGTAATCCTCAAGACAGCTTCACCAGCACCTCTGCCCTGAGTAGAAGTCATCAACCTCGCAGCTTTGTGCATCAGCTGTTGCGCTCCTGTCTTGATCATCTCCCTGTCTTCAGCACCATAGAGTCCTGCCCAGTAACACAACAAAGAACACCACGAGTAAACAGTTACCACAGGAGACCTCACAATTTGTTTTCAAAAGTGATCAGATTTCGAGTTGACCAAATTGCCCAACATGCTGAGGCTAATAAAATCATATGAAACTTCGCTCCCTCTAGATAAAAACAATACATCCAAGCAGTACATTGCCAAATACTAGTAGGACAAGTAGAAGTCCCCCAAATCGACCCAAGGATCCCCCACAGAACTTTAGCATTAGAACAACCAAAAAACAGATGATTCGACGTCTCAAACTGATTGCAAAAGGAACAAAAAGTGTTCCCCAACCATTTTCTCTTTTTCAGGTTCTCTCTAGTGAGAATAGCATCCCTAAACAGTTGCCACGGGAAAATTTTAATTTTTAAAGGTAGTTTAGCTTTCCAAATCCACTTATTGTTTGCCCCAGCAAAGTTCTTTCTCCAATATATGATATACAGATTTAGTTGATAATCTGCCATTGGCAGTTGAGGACCAGGAAACCGTCAGGTTCATTACTAACATTGCTTTCCCCAGCATTATACTTAATACTAGTTGAGTGCCCGTGCGTTGCAACGGCTATTAAAGTTTTTCCCCTTTCCCCATATGTGAAGATGATGTGTGTGAAAATTTCACAGAGTCGTCCCCTCGGAAAGGGAGGTGACGCCATTGATAATGGAAAGGGAGGTGCGATTTGTCTTATAGGTTGGTTCTCTTCGTAGGTGAGAGGCCAGCCAACGTTAAGGTACTACACATTCTCCTCCTACGAAAAAGACAATTACAAGGTCATATGGCGCCAAGGTGAAATCTGGGCCGTCCATTTTGTCGATTCGTCGTTGACCGACGGACGAAAACGAACAAATTTGGTCCGTCGGACGGACGAAACGAACGGCCCAAAATTCACCCTGGCACCATATGTCCTTGTAAAAAACCGTTTTGCTCCTCCTATGTCTTCCACCTTTGGGGGCATCGAGGGCAGGTAGCGTGTAGGCGGGAGGAGAAGGAGACACACGACTGATCGACGACCCCACGGCGGCGGCGGCAACCCTTTAAAAGGAAAAGAAAACATCATCCACCATGCAAATACCATCAAGTACATAGCAAACTAATACACATAATGGAAATGGACGGAATTACATCGTAATAATCATGTAGATAAGAAGATAAAAAAGAAATGGAGATAAAGAGAATAATCAAATCATAATTTGCAATTCACACACCCAATCTGCGCTACCGTTACATGGCACAAAGGTTAATTCAGCATCTTTTTCCTTAAGCAAGGTATGTGTTTTCAAATGAAGGATTTATCAAGTCAAGGTAAACTCGCAAAATAAGAGTGATAAATGATGAAAAACATGAGTATCACACCATGTCATATTTTTTCCACTTCTATCAAAAGATCGTAGGATAGCAAGGTTTTCCGCAAAACGTGATGCACAAAAGTGACCATCTTCCTTTTTCTGCTTGATCACTTTTAAGTAAGAAATAATACCTTCTCCCACATGTTTTGTAAACATCAAGAATATGATCACTGTGCATATGCATTCTTATTCATTGTTCTCAGTAGTGAAAAATCGAAAACCATCTACAAACACCAAAGGAACTAAGGGGTGGTTAGTTCCGCACTTGATGGTACAACAACCAGGACAAGTCCCGTAAAACTGAACTGAGCTAACCGTCAGATTACTTGTCTATCTCCCCAGCAAAAAAAAGTTGCTTCTCTATCAAATTTTCTCTTTAAATATAGGATACAACACCTGAACGTGCATAAATCGTTGACATTTAGGAGGATGCAGTAGCGTCTGCACCAAATTATGAGATTCTTGGTACTATATGCATCTGTACTACCTAAAAGTAAGATAATCAAATTGCTCAAGCAACTAAAAGAATTTGCGTTTCAAAAATATTTAGGAAAAGACAATGGGTAAAGAAATAATGCATAAGATATATTTAAAAAAATACATAGGGTCAATAATAAACAGTTCCAAGCGACACCTATGGATATATTTTAAAGAAAAGCAAACGGTATAGTGGTGCCTATGAATATTTAGATGAAGGACACTTGCTTATCTTTTAAATGAGATTAAATGCAGATGGAGGAATATTATTTAAGATGTCTACCTTTACAAATAAAGAGGGGCCTGAATATGAGCACAAGTATGCGTCACACCGAATGCTAATGCAGGACCGTGTTCAAGAAAAATAGTTTATACAAAAAGAACTACCCCGATGCCATAAAAACTGCAAGAACATGCAGAAAGAACAATCTGCAATCTATTATTAGATCAAGTTTATATCTATCTTCCAAAGTATTGAACATAAAGTGACAAACCTCGGGCTCATATGCTGTCCACGGAAGTGCATGAACGACATGCATGCTTTTCACCCTCATTGAACACTTCTTGTACTCTCTGAATGAGCAACAGTTCTTTTGCCCTTCCTCTTTGCTGTTATAAAACGATTCAGGCGTTACCAATTAATACAGAAATATTAGTAGTAGATCATTTCGACTAATGAATCTACTACCACCGACTTTCCCACTAATGAACAAACAGAAGCACAACCATATTTTGGTATTTACCTCTGTTCTCAAAATTCTGAGCCCGCCCCACATGCATCGCAGATCCATCAGTAAAATACATCAGCAAATATGCATGCAACAAGTTAATTCCGATGAAGGGAAAAATGGACGTGGAGACCGATCATCGGCGAATGAAGGATTTACCACGACGAAGACAAGCATGGCCCTGAAGCGGAGCATATATGACCTCTCACGTGAAGTCGTGAACCCTGTGTTATTGTTGAAGAGATCGTTATCACCCTGTTTCTGGAGTACACGAACACTGGCGCCGTCTTGCCGCCCCAGTACGTGGGATTCACCGGGTAGGCAGGTACCGCTGCTAGAACGTGTGATAGGTCGCCAGCGCCGCATTGCCAAGCCTCTGCCTGTGTCACCGCGTCTCGTCATGCACTATCGCCGGCATGCCCGGCAGCAGCCACGCTGTGATTAGGCGATGCCGAATTGCCGATGCGCTAGTGGCGGCGAGCACAACCGCGTCGCTTGGTTGCCTCCGGCTAGCTGTGAATGCATGACGATGGGAGTAGGGAGAGGAGGACGATGATGTGTCGCTGAGAAGAATCAATTAGATGGATTAGTCTGTTGGAGATATTCATGGGTCACGAGTCGGTAGCCATGACTTCCTATGTTTGCGCCGGAAAAAAGGAAACAATGGAGTGATATGCATATGGTTAATTGAACGGATCAAACCGTGCGGGATAACTATTCCTATTAGCAAGGAGAGATATAGAGTGAGGTTGTTAGTGCTGTACGTGTGTGAGGAGAGAGAGAGCCGCTCGGTGGCATTTGGTATGTAATTGTTTGAAGTGTGACACCATTAATTGTGTGACACCAACCACGGACTCTCATTTAATAGTAAAGATATTCCCATTGATTCTCCAATATATCAGAAAACCTCCTTCTGAAAGGAATATTGAAATTGCAAGCAGTGACTTTCTCAAAAGTCCACTCCTGCGCTTGACAAATAGCAAAAAGATCAGGATGAGAATCTGTTGACTTTTTTCAGGATCAGCTTCCTTCCTTCGAAATATGCCTCTTTAACTTGCAACAAGTTCTTCCAACAAGGGGAATCCGATGCTCTTTTTTCCACAGAGGCCACGGTTTGATTTCTCAGGTACTTAGCTTTGACAATATCCTGCCACAAGCCTTTCTGAGTTTCTAGCTTCCACCACCACTTACAAACGAGACTCACATTTTGCCTATGGAGGTCTTTTACACCCAAACCACCTTTCTTTTTTGAGCGACAAATCCTTGACCACTTAACCTTATAGTATTTCTGTTTCGGACCTCTCCCAGCCCAAAAGGATCTCCTTCTGTGCTTATTTAGTTTTTTAATGAAACCTTTGCTTAAAAGGAACATGGACATATAGTAAGAGGGTATCCCTATGAGACTCGAGTCAAGCAAGGTAAGTCTACCCCCTGATGATGCCGCATCACTTATCCAGGACCCCAGCTTCTTAACCATTTTATCATCAAGGAAATCCCAATCAATCATTTCTAAATTTGCAAAGGTCACCGGGACACCCAAGTATTACAAAGGCAACTGCCCCACTTGGCAATTAAACATCTCCGAATAGAAGGCAGCAATATTATTATCCCCACCAATGACAAATAATTCACTTTTTTCAAAATTGATTTTCAATCCCGACATAAGTTCAAACATATTCAATAACAGCTTTAGGTTAATAGCTTTCTCCACATCATGCGAAATGCATAGCACTGTATCATCAGCATATTGTAAAATTGCCGCACCATTTTCAATAAGATCTGAAGCTAACCCACTAAAGAGGCCATTTCTTTGGGCTTGCAACACCATTTTCGTTAAGGATTCTCCCACCATATTAAAAAGAAAAGGAGACATGGGATCGCCTTGCCTGACCCCTTTGGCACTTTGAAAGTATTTGCCAACTTGATCATTCATTTTTACACTAACAGTACCATTATGAAGAATTTGATGGATCCAAGAACACCACATGTTATTGAAACCTTTTGCTTTATGACATTCCATCAGGAATTCCCAGTTCACCTTATCGTATGCTTTTTCAAAGTCCAACTTGAGGATTAAACCCGTTTGTTTTTTAACATGTGTATGACGCATAATTTCATGCAAGGAAAGGACACCATCCATAATATTTCTCCCCTTAATGAAAGCATTCTGTTGAATGCTAAAAAGTTTATCCGCAAAAGGTTCCAAACGAATCGTCAAGGTTTTAGTAATTAACTTGTAAATACACCTCAACAAACAAATAGGACGAAATTGCGAAATTTTATTCACATCTGCAACTTTTGGTAAAAGCGTAATAACTCCATAGTTTAGCCTCTGTACATCCAGGGTACCCGCGTGAAAGTGATCAAAAAGATTCATAATATCTTTTTTCACAACTTCCCAACAATGTTGGTAAAATTCAGTAGGTATATCGTCTGGCCCAGGAGCTCTATTAACCTCCATGGCAAATAAGGCCTTTTTAATCTCTTCCTCCGAAAAAGGTTTAGTTAACTCCATATTATCCTCCTCACTCAAAATTTCATTTTCCCCCACAAGGAATCACTTAGCTTAAACGCATTACCAGGCGCCGGACCAAACAACTCTTTATAATACCCTGTAGCTAGCTCTAATAGTTTATCAGTTCCCTCCACAAGCACCCCATTATCCTCCAGGGAATGCACTGTGTTCTTTCTTTTTCTACCATTAGCAATTTTATGAAAATAAGAAGTATTGAGGTCCCCATGTAACAACCATCTGGCTTGAGACTTTTGGAACCAGTACGATTCTTCCTCAGCATTCATCTCATAGAGCTCAACTTGTATGAGAATTTTTTTAGCAAACTTTTCAGGGGATAGTTCTTGTTCTTCTTCCAAGGTTTCCAACACCGATAGCTCTTCTTTTAACTCAGCTTTCCTCTTCTTGAAATTACCGAAGAGATTAGTTCCCCGCCCTTTAAAGTATTTCTTAATCCTTTTAAGCTTGATATTGAAAACATCAATTGGATCAGTACTACTAACTTGTCTTTCCCAAATTTCGGCAACTTTAGGTAGGAAATCACTATTTTTTAGCCAGGAGCCATCAAACTTAAACCCCCTTTTTTTTATTCTATAGGGATACCTCCAGTATCCAGAACCAGCATATTATGATCAGAATGATCCCTCACAACTTTCCTCACCGAAACCAAAGGAAACATATTCTCCCAGTCAGTGGACATAAGGATCCTATCCAACTTCTCAAGCGTAGGATTTTTTTGTTTATTAGACCAAGTGTATTTACCACCCAGCATATGAATTTCTCTCAATCCCAGGGTGTGAATAACAGAGTTGAACACACCAGAGGAATGGGGTAAAACAGTAGGTTTATTCTTCTCATCCATGCTTCTAAGGATGTTGAAATCACCACCAACAATATAGGGGCCATGAATAGCATTACAAAACGAAGATAACTCAGCAAGGAACTCAACTTTGAATTCCTCGTGTGCAGGACCATACACGACCACACAAGTCCAATGACACTTTTTGATCTTATCCCACAAATTAATAAGAATCATATGCTTCCCCACTTTCATAGATTGCACTTCCAAGGTATCATATCTAAACCCACAAAGGATACCTCCCGACTTACCAACCGAAGGGGACCACTTCCAGAAAAAATTGTTTAGGGGATCAATTTTTCTGAAGAAACTAGCAGTATAATTTTTTTTCATAGTTTCTAGGAGACCTATAAAATCCAGATTACCATCTGTAATCGTATCCAGGATACAAGTAGAAATGCCTTTTTTCCCCGCACCTCTAATATTCCAAATGCTTCCTATCATTTAAATTTGTCTGGAGTTTTTTTTACTTCAGACAGGTCTACCAGGAGCTTGGCTAGACGTGTCCCATTTTTTCTGACTTCTAGTCAAAGGTCTAGAAGCCGCATTATTAGCCCTATTTCTGGCTCTCTTTTTTTTGATATTACCACCGTATAGGTTTCGTCCAATTCTCCATCACTCATCCAAGTTAAACATAAAGAGACCTCATGCCATTATCATGCATCACCACTAAAGGAGTATTATCAATGGAATTATTTTTTCACCTAAACTTTCCCTGGATTTTTCAAGCT
This sequence comes from Poa pratensis, assembly GCA_947311845.1. NCBI lineage: Eukaryota > Viridiplantae > Streptophyta > Magnoliopsida > Poales > Poaceae > Poa > Poa pratensis. The sequence goes on from CAMZMU010000052.1 coordinate 52,992,710, forward strand.
CTCTTAACAAATCAATTTTATCAAAATTATCAGAAGGAATATCAACACCCATCATAGAAGCTCGATAAATGATCTCTAAATTAGAAAGTACAACAAAGGAATTTTTTGATCACGAGTTTGAGGAATCACCTTCCATGTTCCTCTTTTTTGCGATCGCAGCTGCTTGATGCATCACATGCTCCATTTTGCCCTCCTCATTGCGCTTCCCAGTGTCCTCCACCAATTTTGCTTCTAGCTCTGCATCTTTCTCAGTTTCAACCGAAGGGGGTGATTGCACGGAATGAACATTCCTTGTGTTAACCATAGGAGACACATCATTGTTGATTTCGATCACAACAGTATGAACATGTTGTGCTACCCCCACCACGGCTGCTACATAAGATATCATCTGTTTTCCTTGTACATTATCATCTCCCAGGTTATCACCTCCTTTTCCACCACAGGAGTAATAGGTGCCTGCACCTCATCGTTTAACATTCCAGTCACAGGGGATTGATCCGCAGTAACTAGTTAGATGAGTTATCAATGATATAAGCATGTACAGGCTTAGTACCTCAGTTAGGACACCATCACCGTCAGTGGTACTTCCTGATGCCTCCAGACCGAAGCTGCAAACACATATATAAACATGTTAAAAAACATTATTCATGCAAACCATCACATTGATCTAGCAGACAAATATACAGCTAATACACTCGGCATATTCGCTTGTTTGCCAAGAGTGTCGGGTACTTCAAATCGATAGAACCGAGACCGTGAGCCAAGCGGGACTAAACATACCTACTAGGAAGAACCCAGAATACTTCCTCATCATCATCGTCAACACACCCCTCGACTATGCTGAGCCTGATGGTCATATCATCTAGAGTCACGGTGTAGATACCGAATCCACCGCACACTTGGCGCAGAACATGGATGCAGTTGGGCTGGGTTCCTGCTTCAGCCGCGGACAGGACCGCAAAACTAAACCTGCAAACGAAGAACCTATGGATTCGACCGTGCCCTACGCACCGTCCTCCTGAATCCATCGGAAAACCTTCAGATCCACCACCTCTGTCGGATTTCCAAAGAGGCAGCAGCGCACCAAGAAGAGCTCGCCGTCAGGACATGGTACCGGGTAGCGCTTGTACGCTTCGTGCACGGGGCACCGGGGCGTTTCGCTGAAGTCCGTTGTTTTCTCGACGACTACCGGCACCGGGCCGGACGCGTCGACGGCCACCAAGGATGCCATGGTCGTCGCGTACACCTTCAAAAAACTCCACCGGGAGGGCGGACCACTCGTGGTCGCCGGTGCGGCAGTAGAGGAGGGACTTCTCCCTTACGAAGTCCAGCACGACGGTGCAGTCGGACGGGGTCTGGCTGGAGAGTGCGCAACCGAAACAGAGGTGCAACGACGGCGTAGTGTCCTCCGGCAATGGCAGGAGAGAGATCACCGTCGGGGCCGATGGCGAGGAACTGTTAGCGAAGCTCATGAGGGAGCACTCGCGAGTGAGCTCGTCGAGCATGAGCAACCAGTCTCCGTCCAGGCCGAGGCACCGCTTCCCTTGCAGCGCTGCCATGTCTGTCTCGTGCGCCCGGCATCCGTCGAACGGGGCGACGAGGGCCGGCTTGCTGGTCCCGTTGAACTGAACCACCCATGGCTGCTGATTCGACATCCTACTCGTCTTAGAGAACACAGACGTCTTGACCTATGGATCAACTTGCGGTTGAGGACGCCGATCTTCGTGCGTGTCGGTGTCGCGCTTGAGTCCGATCGATCCGAGTTTTCTGGTGGCCTTCCTCGCGCGTGATTCCTCGAAACCGTTGTGCCAGGAAAAGTTGGTCATATCTATTGCGCATTAATAAATAATATAATAGGAAACGTAACAGATTTAGGGCCGGATTAATTGCTCTCCATATATACGCAGCACCGGATTGATTTCTCGCCATATCAGACTCCATTAAATTCGGAGTCAAAGCCCGAGACGGACGAGCGAGCCGTTGAGTTCCATATAGTCTTCTCCACCAGGTCGATCCAGATTGAGATTCAAGACAAGAAGAACCGAGCGACCGATCGTTCTCAATGGCTAAGAAGAAGCAGCAGCAGCCATGGGTGGTCCAGTTCAACGGCACAAGCCAACCCGCCCTCGTCGCCCCGTTCGACAGATGCCGCACACACGTCGTCGACATGGCGGCGCTGCAAGGGAAACGATGCCTCGGCCTGGACGGTGACTGGTCGCTCATGCTTGACGAGCTCACCAACGAGTGCTGCCTCGTGAGCTTGGCTAATTCAGCGCCGTCTGCCCCTTCGGTGATCGCTCTCCCGCCGTTGCCGGACACGCCACCGCAATACCTACGCTCTGGCTGCGCGTCTCCAACCAATCCCCGCCCAATTGCACCGTTCTGATGTGCCTCGTCAGGGAGAAGTCCCTTCTCCACTGCCGCCCCGGAGATGCAGAGTGGTCCCGCCTCCCCGTCGAGTTTGACAAGGACTGGGACGAGTTCGGCGGCCCCATAACTCCCGGCCACAACGGGAAGGTGTACGCGACTACAATGGCATCCCTGGTTGCCTTTGACGCCTCCGCACCAACGCCAGCGGTCGAGAGGACGGATCTCAGGCGCCCGCCGCCATGCCCTGTGCACGCCGGGTACAAGTGCTACCCGATAGCTTGTACCGACGGCGAGCTCTTTTTGGTCCGCTGCTGCCTTTTTGGGTCCCACCCGGAGTTGGTTGACATCAAGATTTTCCGCTGGAATCAGGAAGACGATGCCTGGGAGATCGTCGAAAGTATCGGGGATAGAACGTTCTTCGCGGGCAGGTATTCTTTTGTGATTCCATCGGCGGCTGAAGCAGGAATCCGATCCAACTGTGTCCATGTCCTGGAAGGAGCTTGCGGTGAATATGGTATCTACACTTTGTCTCTGGATGATATGACCATGAGGCTCAGTATAGTCGAAGGTTGTGACCAGGACGAGGAGGAGGAAACTTTCTGGGCTCTTCCTACTAGGTACGTATGCTTAATTCCACTTGCTTGATCATATACCCGTGGTCTAGATTCTATTGATTTTGTTGAGTATATAGATACTTAGATAGTACTCCAATATAGTATTTGTGTGCTCGATCAATTTGATGGTTTGGAGAGAAAGCTTATAATAATGAATATCCATACATTTATGTGCAGTTTCGGTCTGGAAGCACTACAATCCACTGACAGCGATGACCTCCACACCGAGGTACAGTACTAAGTTACTGATCATTGATAACTCATTCGACTAGTTAGTGCAAATTGAACATTGCAAAAGGGAAATTAAATAGTATGATCATGATTTTTATTATTTTCGGCCGTCCATCCTTGACGCCAGTTTCAACTTGTACTTACAGGTCATGCAAAGGAGAACTGAACATTGCTGCATAGAGGAAGAAGAAAAGGTCATGACGACCAACATTGTGTCCTCGCAGTGGTGTGATCTCCAGGCCGACTTGTTACATCTAATAACGAAAAGGATATCATTCATTGATTTCCTGCATTTGAAAGCTGTATGCAAACAGTGGAACTCCATCACGAGCCCGATCCAGGATGCAAAGGTGTTACCATTGCTCATGACAACTCGGCCAGGAAGGACCAAGGATCTTCTTGAGGTTTTCGATCCGGTGAGTGAGAAGAAGTACAGCATCAGAGTAAGCATCCCTGCTTCAGATCTGAAATCGCAAGGATCGCAATTACTACATTTCACAAAGAATGGCTGGGTAATCATGTCCAGAGGCGGTGACCACATGTTTTTCCTAGTGAATCCGTTCAAGAATTATCCGCATGGTGATGTCATTGCTCTTCCACCCCTGAATGTCCGCAATCTCAAGGGAATCTCGTTCTCATCTGTGCCGGGCTCTCCAGACTTCATTGTCCTCGCCGTGAGAGCTAGCCAAGACGGCGAAGTTGTCACCATACAAACATGGCGAATCGGAGAAAAAGACTGGACGGAAGAATGCTTAGGAGACGACGATGTCCCGTTCCTCATGGCATCTCACAGCCCTGTCTTCCTCGACGGCGTCTTCTACTTCCTTGACATCAATGGCAGGCTTGGAGTCGTGGATCCGTATGTGGACGAGATGGAGTGGAATATCCTGGAGAAGCCAGATCTGCCGATTCGTGGAAGCGACGAGGTGCATACAATCGACGAAAAGGACTACAGCTATCTGGTAGAGTGGAAACGTGAGTTGTTCGCCATTCTCCGAGAGTGCGGCGATGATGGGTCCATCCGAATTTTTAAGCTCGATCGGTCGAGGATGGTTTGGACGGAGTTGGAAGGGATGGAGGATGCTGCCGTGTTTTGGGACAGGACCAATAATGCTCTGATTTCGAGGCCGCCTCCAGGAGATGATTTATGCAACAAGGTGTACCTCCCAAACTATACAGAGACTGACGACGGTGGAAGGACGCAGGCGTTCCACTGTTTAAAGGAGCGACGGTACTATCCTTCCGACAATGCCAAGGAGCCCTTGAACGCCATATGGTTCCAGCCTAACTTGGAAGACCTACATGGTAATATCTGCAGACCAAGTGTCAGTTAGGACACAAGCCAAGTGTGTGTTATACATGTCTAACGATGTTCATGCTGTGAGAGTTCTCAATTCTTATCTGCCACACTTAGTTTGTAAGTGAGGGAGTATTAAAATGGCGTGTGTGCCTAGTGTTCCTTTTTCTTTGATCTAAATCTTCGAACTAGACTATATCATCCTTTTTATTAATCTTACTAGTTGATTGGCCGTGTGTTGCCACGGTACTGGTTTATTCCTCATCGCATATGAGAACATGATGCGTGCCAAAAATCGTATGTATCGAAAGGTGACTACATGGTATTCTAAAAATATCATAATTCCATTTTTCTGGAATTGTATTTGGGTAAAATTCTGAATGAACATTGCATGTATAGGAAGCAAGGACGCAACTACAGAGTACTTATTTGTTACTAACTGAGATCTACTCTCTGGTGTGCGTTCTCGTACAACGTTAACAATGTTGTCTTCAACTTCATTAGCATGGTAAGATAACCAAAAAATAATAGTGGGATAATAACCATCATGGTCATGTTGTCTTCGGCTTCATTTGCACCATCAAATTTCACTAGGCAAAATTTGATCATGATTTCGTAAGCTTAGTACCGGCGCGTAGTTGCGGTTTAAAATAACTACAAACACCATCACCAAGCTTTGTTTATTGCACTAGTAAATGCATAAATCCCACTTGGGAAGACGAATTGTAGTTACATTTAGTCATCGCACAACTCTATCTTATCAACCTTTGTCTTCCAACCTTCGCCATCACACAACTCTACCTTGTCAAACTCTGTCTTCACCTCTCCACTCTCTATGCTCTGGCTCCAGGGCAATGGGCCAATGACATAAGCTTGTCATATATCTCGTATAGTCTCCACGCCTCCAGGCAATGACATAGATCCTCCTATAGCTCATATGCTCAATATATAAAAGGAACGTGTAAAAATTTATGGGTCAAAGCATTGAATTTGAGTAACCCGCATAAATCTAGCGACACTTATTTTCCATGCTTAGTAGACAATACACACAACATATTAGAATGGTTGTACTGTGATTACAAAGATTAGGAGAACGAAAAGAGAGATCAATCGATTCAAGGGTGCGGAATGCAGGTATTAGCAATTTGCAAAAGAAAAAACTAACCGTCGATAATTATGGAGAAAGGAAATTACATCATGATCATATTGTGTGTATATATGCAATAAATACTTCTTGTGTCCCCTAAATAGAATAAATCAATACAATACAAATAAAGAGAAATATAAGTATGTACGAAGAAAAAGATTCTAGCCTAGTTTGGCCATTTTACCCTAGTTTGTCACTGCTGACAACCAAAGTGACATTTGGGTTCCACATGGATAATCAAAGGACCGTGTCTGACTGATAGACATGAAGTGACTTTGGCATATAAAGTTACACCGCAAGTTTAGTTACAATGCATCTTTAGGATCTAATCACCATCCAATTTCGATCCAATGGTTCAAATGTAGACCTAAAAAATAAAACTTCTTATAAAAGATCTACAAAATTCATGTAAGTTTAATATGTTATGTTGTCTTTTTTTCTTTTCTTCGTGTCACCTGTTTATGCTTTAATAGATTTTTAAGTTTAAAACAAGAAAATGTCAGTTGATGATAAACTCTTTATCAAGATGAAACCAAACTTTTTGTGAACACACAACATAACATATACTACAATTTACTGTTTTTTGTCGAAATTTACTGAAATGTTTTAATTTTCAGAACTAAATCTGGACCGTTGGATTGAAGTTGGACGGAGATGAAAGGAATAAAGTTGCAACGTGTCACTGGATCCCGGTCCCGCGTCCGACCATCTCCTCCCCTGAGCTGCCTCTCTCTCCGTGAACAACCCAGGAAAAGAAGGTGGCGGCGGCGGCCGGCCAAATCGCCGGCGAACTGCTCCCCGACGATGGACAGACCCAGGACGAGGCTTCTCCTTCCTCTTCTATCGTCCCCCCCTAGCGAATCAAAACGAAGAAAGGGCAGAGGAGACCGTCCCGCGCCAAGCAGAGCAGGTAATGGCGGCCGGCTAATCGGCGGTGAGCTGCTCGGCGACGAATAACACCATACGAGCCTTCTCCTGCACCGGGTGAGTCCGAACCCCTTCCCCTCCTCGTTACCCAACTTGCCCTGTGATTGATTAGGGTTAGGTCGCCATGACATCTAGCCCAATAGTTTTGGTTTGCCCCATTTTCGTGTTCGATCGACGTATATTCAGTGAAAAACCTTTAATTTTGGGTGGCTGTGCTCGTATTATTCTCATTCTGGGTTTGATTTTGGAATTTGTTTAACGTCTGATTGTTTGAGTTGGTTGCAATTTTGGTTCAGCATGTTGGATGCTTTAGGGCATTTTTCGTAGCTGATTAGATGATACAGTTCCTTATATCTGTGCTAATCAGACCAATTTTTGTATCTTACATAGATTGAGCTCGAACGAGGGCAACACCAATCCACAAGTGAGCATGGGATGGCCATCTGATTGCTTTATTGAAGAACCAAGGGCAATTCATCAGGATTGGCACTTGAAAGTTGGATTGTCATGTGGACAGCTGTAGGGAAGAGAGGCAAGTGTCTACGAGTCTAGTGATAATCAAGTTCTGATGTTGAGGAGACAATTGATTGGCAGCAAGGAGATATATGTGTAGCAGAATTGTTCCCTGTGCCTGAGGAAGAATTGTTCCCAGTGACTTACCTTGGGATGCCCCTCACAATTCACAGGTTGAGGAGGGCAGAGATGCAACCTGTTCTTGACAAGCTCGGCAAGAAGGCATCGTCTTGGAAAATGCCCACCTCTTCTGGTGGCAGGCTGACATTAGTGAAAACGGCGCTTGCTGCGATGCCGATATTCCACCTCATTGCGATCCAAGCCCCCAAATGGTTCTTTCGGATGGCCAACAAAATTCTTCGCAGCTTCCTTTGGGCAGCAAAAGATGATGCATCGGGAGGGAAATGCCTTGTAAATTGGAACTTGGTGTGTTCAACCATTTCCTTTTGTGGGTTGGGCATCGTGAATCTCCAGATGCACAGCAATGCGTTGAAGGTTCGTTGGTTATGGCAAAGCTGGATGTAACCATCCAAGCCGTGGCAGGGACTCCTCATAACGGCTGATGATTCAGTTAAGCAGTTGTTCTTCACTTCCATGTAGTTCAAGATCGGCGATGGCGCATTAACAAGTTTCTGGCATGTGCCTGGCTGATTGATGTTCCTTTCAGCCGTTCAATCACTGCGGAATGAGAAATCTGAAGATTAAGGAGGCCCTGACGGATGATCGTTGGGTGAGGCACTTCAGAAGGGTGATGTCGCCGCTTGCTATCAGGCAGATCACGGAAATGTGGGAGGCAGTCCAAGGCTTTCAGCTCACGGCCGGTATTGCAGATTCCCTCCAATGGAAATGGACAAACGATCGATGTTACTCGGTTCAGTCTGCCTATACAATGCAGTTTGAGGGGCGACTGCGCTCAAACATGCCGCTGACGGTCTGGGACTCCGATGCTCCACTCAAATGTAAGTTTTTTGCATGGTTGGCCTGCCTCAACCGATGCTTGACTGCAGACTATGTTGAAGCATGGATGGCCCTGTGATCCTGTTTGCCCGCTTTGTTGATCGAGGGCTTCACATCTTGCTGCACTGCCCTTTCTCATGCCAGGTTTGGTGCTTGGTTCAGATCAAGCTGCAGTTAACTCTAAACCCCAGACCGGCTACTGCCTCCTCTCTTGCCCAGTGGTGGCTTGACCAGATTCACAATAAACGCTCGCTCCTTGAATGCGGTGATAAATCTCGTCTGTTGGTCATTATGGAAGGAGAGAAACGCCAGGATTTTCAATGGCCTGAGTTCTCCAGCATCGGTAGTTTTCAGTAAGGTGGTCGAAGAAGCGGCGATCTGGATGGCTGATGGAAAAAATAAGGCGGCACAGCTAGCACGAAGACCACTGGAACCGGACTAGGTGGTTTCATCCCTTGTGCGCTTGCCCGCGGTTAAACCGCTGTTTGTTGTTGCCCGTTATAGCTGTACATTCTTCTAATCAAAAGAAAGCAGCGCTGTTTGCCTTTCGTAAAAAAAAAGACATGGATGAAGCGTTGCAGAAAACAAGAGAAAAGGCACAGGGGCAGCATGAATCAACCAAGTCAACTGTTGAAAAGAGAATGACGACTATCCATTGCTCAAATTGTAAGCTCCGAGGTCATAGGTACATAAACTGTGTTCAGCCCTTGAAACCACACTTGGCAACAAGATAGACAAACGCAAGGTAACATTTGTATTATTTAACTTATGTTAACATCTATACATGTTCCGCAAATTTGTAATGTTGGCCTAACTTGAGATGCTTTGTAGACCGGTAGACCGTGAGAAAGCTACCAGAAGATGGCGCTCCACCTCCAGCTCATCAGCGTGCTAGTTGTATATTTTTCTCATGCACTGCCTCTTCCACATCGGCCAATCTTTTCTGTATTTTGTAAGTCATTCCAAAAGGTACATTGGGACATTGCTAATCAAACCACGTGCAGTCAGTTTCACATATTTCTTGTGCATCTTTTCGTTCCTCTTTTTGACCCGATAAACTTTCTTCTGTCAATAATCTGCGTGGACCAAACAACTGTTGCAGGCCTTACTAGAATAACTGCAAAAGATCAGTGCTGTTTGCTGGTGCCTTTCTTGTGAACGAGGAATAAGGTACCGTGAGTTTGCATTTGTAGGTTGAGTAGGACTCACTTAGAGTTAAAGACTTGAAGTTACCATCTGAAGGTAACTCTGAAATAATATCACCGGTTGTCATGTTTACTTTTGTATTTAGTATTTTCTGTTGTAGGAATCTGATTCCGGTGATAATTAACTACCAGTCAATAGGATCAGTTGTGCTACTGGTCACCGACGTTTACAGATCACTAAGATCGATCACTGGTATTCAGTTCCTACGAGCTTGAGTTGGTAACATTGTTTACATCATGATACCAAAAACTGCAGGTTAAGAGGATCCACTTACAGTTAAAAGTTGACCATCTGAATGTAACTCTGTAGTGTGTCACAGTTCTCAAGTTTACTTATCCTTTGCAGAAAAGCTCCGCAGCAAGGTACAAAAACAACATACTTCGAAGTTCCATATCAAATTTGAGGGAGGTTCTCAAGACAAGTACCCTATGGAAGGATCATATACAAACCTACTTACATGTATGACATCTGTCCCTACTGTTTTCACATATACAATTTATACATGCATGTATGCAGCAAGGATACCGGTACATGTATTGTTTTTGGACGGATCTCCCGATACATGGTGGATATGTATCCATGTGTATCCGCAGAGTGGTCATACGATGCTTATCTGATACAACAACCCTTTTTAACTATTGGGATAATCCATATGCCAAATATTGTTCTGACGATACAGTTTTTCTTTTCAAATTTGAACTGTGTTCTTTTTGTTGGTACATTGTGTCTGTGTGTTATACTTATCTCCAGCGTCAGGGTTATAATAATGAACTTTATAGATCATTTCTCCTATTTAGTATTTTAGTTGCTCAAAATAGATCAGAGAGGTTGTCTGTAGCATCCTCATAGAACTAGGTCACCCACACCTGTGCTGTAATATATGACTAGTACATGTATAAATTGTGCCTCCGGGTTACATGTAACTGCTGAATTATGCAGTAATGCTAATAATAATAACATAATCGAGCTGTAGCCAGTGGCCATTTAAGAGTTGATATAGAAATCTCTGGTCATAATTTGAGCTGTCTTGTCCAGCTTGAATCCAAATTTTGAATTTGTGGAACAGGTATATAAGTGTTTGATGTTAAATCTTTAGTTAATAAAAGAATAAACTGCCGCTATTTCATAGTTATATCCTTGTTTGTTGAGCCTTCTCGATATCCAAAATACTTTTGTTGCAGCAAGCATTACGAGAGCAATCGAAGAAAAAATAGTGGGGACCAGTGACGTTATATATTAAATGAATAACTTAAAGAAGTCAATAAGGCCCTTCACTGGTTGCTATTTTTGATGCACACTTAACTACGCCCCTTACATTAATGTGATTTTCAAACATAATACTTACTGATGCAGAGTCTAGAACTGTTAATTGCTTATGATACAATTGTTTTTCAGAGCCCCTAGCCATGCTGGAAGTGCTAATTAGCATGCTAACATTGCCTGATTTGTGGGCCATTTGTGCATGTAAACGTTTTTTTTTTTTTGTCAAACATGCAGTGTATCTTTCTCATAAGAAAGAAGGCGCCAAACACAGTAACGTACAGCGAGCCAAAACATATATGAAAAACAGAACCGAAAACAACTAAGCCTAGTTAAAGATAAAATTTAAAATATAAGTATGGGTGCCTTTTAGGTAATATGTTTTTTGTTGGTTATTCAGTATTGCTCTGCCTGTATCATTTTGCAGCTTTGTGAGATTGACGTTAAAACTGCAATATCTGGTTTGAACTACGCTACTTCTTATTGGCAATGGGGGAGCAATACTGCCGGTCATATATTTGTTTCCACTTCTCTTGCAGGTGAAAGCTCTGGATAAGGTAAATGCTAGAAGGTTCAGTGCCGCATCACTTTGACTTTGTGGATGGTTTGGAAGGAGCAGAACGACCGTGTTTTTAACAGCTACTCCTCGCATGATGTCGTCTTCAGAAATGTTGTTGATCTCGCTGAAATCTGGGTGCAGGCCGGACGCCCTCTCCTTTGTGGTCTACCGCAAAGACTTGACTGATTAGCCTCTTGTTTATCGCCACTATGTTTTTCTGATGCGTAGCCTAGGTTCTAAACCTCGCGCCTTATATTCTGTGTTGAAAAGGCTCTGTTCTAATTTACCCTGTAACTCTATTCTTCTTCTATATCAATGAATGTAGCCCTGCTTGCTTTCGTCAAAACAAAATCATTCAACATAATATCAAGATACAAATATTCATGTCTTGTATACTCACATTGGTATTTGTTAAAACCAGATGCGTTGGATGTACAATTGACATTTTGATCATGGGCATAGCTGGGTTGGTGCTATTACAGGAAAGATTGTGTACTGTCTCATAACCAGTTGGAACAGCATATCCTGTGTTATAAATGAGGTCGACAAGAGTTCATATGGGATTTATACATTTTGCCAACATACCATGTATCTTATAACCATGGATCTTACTCATTTGCAAAACATAGCAGATCAGTTTCAGAAAAACAACATAGCAGATGAGGTCATGCTCTGGAAGAAATATTGCTGCACTAATATATATACTAGATCAATTCCCTCAATAACATAAGTTAAATCCTCAGATTCAGCAGCATACACAGCAAACAAGACAGATAGTACCTAGTAGTACTCGTCGACAGCAGTGAACGAAAACATACATAGCACATTACGGAGGTCCACGGATAAACAGCATCTGATCTAGGTAATGAGCCGATCAATCACATTGCGCTTAGAGGATGCTAGACCATCAATGTTTCTTCTTTTTGGCCGACTTCTTTGCCTTCTCGCGCTGGGCTTCCTCGCACTCCGCCGGCCCGTGGTAGAGTGTACGCTGGTAAATATTGAGGGGCGTGCCGCACTTCGCACTAGTAGAGAACCCACCTATAGTACCGGTTGTAGATGGCCTTTAGTACCGGCCACACAACCGGTACTAAAGGGTCGGCACTAAACCCTTTAGTACCGGCACCTAAATAAAACCGGTACTAAAGGGTCTCCACGTGGGCGAACAGGCGAGCTCGACCCTGAGGACCTTTATACAAACCGGTACTAAAGGTTCCTGCTTTTTTTGCTTATTATTTCAGGGGGGTTTTGGTTTTTTTTCTTTTCGATTATTTTTCGGGGTTTAGGGTTTCTGTTTTTTTCCTTTTCGCTCATTTTTCAGGGTTTCGGAGGAGATCGCGTATAAAGTACTCACTACACATATAAAGTAGTCATTATACACATACAAAGTACTCTCGTCACATATAAATTTAAGTACTCCTAATTAATTACAATGGAGCCGGTTCCCTTGTAGCATCGACTGCCGGCGGTTCCCTTGTAGCATCGACTGCAGGGGGTGGAGGTGGTCTTTCGTCAAAGTAGAATTCACCGTGTTCATCTATGACATGTGTAAGTAAGAATCCCGCCAATTCCTCCGCAATAGCTTTTACGCGGTTGCGTGGTAGGAGCTGGCTCCGCTTGTTTGACATCTTTAAAAGAAGAAATAAAATCAGCTATGATCGAAACTAAACACAATTGATGCATGGTGGCAAAATAAAAGTTGTGTATGATGTTCACGTACCTCTCGATTTCTTACACTCTTGACTCTTCATTGACCTTCGTGTGAATGTACTCGCAAACGTAGTATCCACATAGTTCTGTCCCCTGTGGTTGTCGCAGACACCACTATATATACAAGAATATAATTTAATCAAATAATAATCAAGAGAATGATAATGGTATTAGAAAGATACACGTAGTAGTACTTACGTTGTTAGACTTGAACTCCAGCTTTTCTGGCCATACACCGCGTTCTTCCGCTTTGAACTTTCTGTAAACCCTGTCCGGAAAAGAAAATGAATTGAGTAGTTATTACTTATACTTTTGATATCCGGAAATGAACGAAAGAGGCTGATATAGTGCGATTGAAATTACCTCTTGAGCATTAGACGCACGCTTTTGTATTCATTTGATCTTCCTTAGTGAGTCCCAGACTTCAACTTCTCCTTCCTCGAGTCTAATGATTAGCAGAATGTAGTGGAACCTGCGCACGTTTATATACGCAGGTATTCAGAACTTATCGATTACACTTATATCGGGGAAGCAAAATAGAATGTGTAGAAGACGGTAAAACTCACCCGAAGTTGTAAGGAAATAGTATTTCCTTTTTGGTACTTTGTCGCTTAAAGAACGTTAGCAAAACGTCCTCTGTGTTCACGGGATTTTCATCCACGGTCTTGACATGAACTTTATCCGGGTCAATGAAACCAATGTCCCAGATTCCTCGAGTCTGCATTCACGTATCTTCATTCTGCATAATTAGCGTACAAAAGAATTTTGTGACGATAATTACAAGCAATGAACGAGAGCTTATAACTATAAATAATTAAATTACACGAATAAATTACTTACAGACAATAGCAGCTGATGAGAGATTTGTCGAGAGCACGTTGATTGTACATCTGAAAAAGTTCTCGGAACTCAACATGCACACAATATTCTCGGAAGTAGTGTTGTTCCTTAACCGCCGCCATGAGAGAGAATTTCCCTTCTTTTGCGGCGGTCATGTACCAGCGATTCAAATTCCATAACTGTGTTGTTAGCTGGCTCGGATTTTCCACCATAGGCAGCCCGAGTTCAAAATCAAATCGTGGGGCAATCTCCGCCATGGGGTAACCTGAGTCGCCAAGGACAACTTCTCCATGCTCGATTTCCCGAGTTTCAGAAGGTACAATGAGCGGGGCGAGCGATTGTGCTTCTTGTTCTCCGAGCTGGGCAACTCCTTTCCCGCACAATTTCTCTTGCTCATTCTGCGAGGAAAGTACCTTGTCAATACCTCGCTCGTAGTCTGAAATGGGCGGAGGTGGAGGGTCATATAGGTTGTCAACGGTTTGATCTTTTACCTCATTTGGTATAGTCTTCAGAAGTTCCTTTATGGGGTCAAGTCTTGCCTCCACTCTTTCCTTCTTTTTCTGCTCAAAAAAGGCTCTCGACCCTTCACGTAGGCTCTCAGCTATTTCCTGCTGAGTCATCTCAGAAGTTAACTTCTCAGGAGCCTTGACTTCCTTGGGGTTCTCAGGAGCCCGCACACTTTTTCCACGTTTCTTGACAGGGGTGGACGACGGGAACAGCTTCCGCTTTGTCAAGTTACTAGTGGGCGCATCAGTCGGTTGACGGGACAGCGCGGGAGATGGACTCGCGGCGGGATCCCAAACTTCGTGGGGGGAGGCGGGTGGACTTTGATGTGGTGAATGTCTAACGGGAGGAGTCGGTGGCCTTGGCTCCGAGTCTGGAAACTTGATGTATTTCTTCTTCCATAGAACGATACCAAACTCAACATCTCCCAATGTCTTCTCGCCTTCAGCTCCAGGAAATTCAAGACGTATTGCGTTGAATCCCGGCATAACTTTCGTGACCCCGACACGAGCAAATCCAGGCGGAATCACACCAAAATGGAAGGTTTCTCCAGGTTGATGTCGTAAAGCATAGCCAGTCGCCACCGGACAAGTAATGTTCATCATCGGCGCATGTAACTCACAATTTGTCTTCTCCGTGATATCATCCACGGGGTAGTGAGCCGCCGATGGTTCAGCAACTGGTTCATCAACTGCAGGATCTTGTAGCTGCGTGGAACCCACGCTGCTTTTCCGCTGAGATGGGCAGGCATCGCCTGCAGGATCTTCTACTCGCAGTTGAGATTCCCTGGTCTGGGTCATTGAGGCCAGTTGCTTCTGCACATCCTGCACCGTGCGTTCTAATGCAGTAACCCTCTCCGCCTCCCTCTTCTTACTTCTGCAATGTTTTCTATAAGTTGCAACGTCTTCCGGAAACCCTTCAAGAAAACCAACCCCGCCTCCTCTGGCTCGACATCGCCCCCAGTGTTCTTTATTCCCGAGGGCTTGTGAAAGCTCGTCGTCCTCTCTATCGGGAACAAATTTTCCCTCCTTGACTAGTACTATGACATTTTTTATTTTTCTGATGACTCTTCTAATTTTTCTCCGCCATTTTCCCTTTGCAACAATCAGCCCTGTTTCTGGGTGCAAGACTGCCCCATGCGCGAACAACCAGAACTTGGACCTGTCGGGCCAGTCATCTGTCTGTGGAGTGATCCCTTTTAGTCGCAGCTCGTCTTCATAGGCTTGCCACTTAGGCAAGGCAGTCTTGTAGCCACCTGAGCCCAAATGATGGAAATATTTCTTCTTCGAGGCATTCAACTTATTTTGTGTCGATCGGGCCACAGAGACGCCCGAATTCTTATACGCCGCAAATTCAGCCCAATCATCTTTTAGCTTCTCTAGATGTCCTTTGAAAACTATATCTTTGTTCCCATATTTTCTCCACAATGTGTTCTTCCAGTTGTTGAATTGCTGGGCCATCTTGCTAAGAGTCCACTCCTTGACTTTATCCTTCATCTTCTGTGGGAGATCTGCCGGTAGGTTGAATTTAGACATCATCGAGTCCCAAAGGGTCTCTTTAATTCTTTCCTCGAGATATTTTGCGCCTATGTTGGCTTTCTTCGGCTCATTCCATTCTGTCACAGTGATCGGGACCATGTCCCTTACAAAAACTCCGCACTGCCGTACATATTTATTGTAGATTCCATCGGGTTTCTCTGGTTTGCCTTTGAAGGTAACTTCGTCGATCGACAACGTTGCACCTTCCGGGAGCTTTAACCCTTGGGCCGGGCCTCGTACGGGGATTGACGACTTAGATCCAGAGGGCTGAAAGAAAAATGTTTCGTTAATAAGTGCGCATATAAATCAATTAATGCATCTAGCTATAGTGATCAACAAGACTTAATATATACCTTCTTCTTAGCTAGGGCATCGTCCGCCTTAGATCCAGACGGTTCTTCTTCGTCGTCGTCGTCATCTCTGAATTTTTCTAACTCAAGTCCCTCACCGGAGTCATTCAAACATTTCGCGCTGAATTCTTCGGCGTCTTCTCCGTCGGAATCTTCTCCATCGGAATATTCTCCATCGGAATTGGGTCCGGCAGCGGTGTTATATATTATTTGTTGGAGACGGTCTTCTTCCTCCAAATCTCGGACGAAGGTGGGGGCATCGTCCGCCATAGCTCAATGTCACTGCAAATTTTGAAACTTAGCAATATTTCTAACTTAACAATATTTCGAACTTAACAATATTTCTAACTTAGCAATATTTGAAACTTAGCAATATTTCAAACTTAACAATATTTCAAACTTAGCAATATTTGAAACTTAGCAATATTTGAAACTTAGCAATATTTCAAACTTTACAATATTTCTAACTTTACAATATTTCAAACTTAGCAATATTTGAAATTTAGCAAT
Organism: Poa pratensis; assembly: GCA_947311845.1. Lineage (NCBI taxonomy): Eukaryota > Viridiplantae > Streptophyta > Magnoliopsida > Poales > Poaceae > Poa > Poa pratensis. The sequence goes on from CAMZMU010000052.1 coordinate 53,009,243, forward strand.
ATTTCAAACTTAGCAATATTTCAAACTTTACAATGTTTCAAACTTTACAATATTTCAAACTTAGCAATATTTGAAATTTAGCAATATTTCAAACTTAGCAAAATTTCAAACTTTACAATGTTTCAAACTTTACAATGTTAAACTATATTTGAAACTTAGCAATATTTGAAATTTGCAATATTTGAAACTTTGCAATATTTCTAACTTTCAAAATTGCTAACTTTCAAAAATGCTAATTGAAACTTAGCAAGATTTGAAACTTTGCAATATTTGAAACTTGCAATATTTGAAACTTAGCAACATTTTTTATTTTGAACAACAAATTTTCATACTCATTTTAAACAAGAATTTTCATACAAAAATTACAAAAGTACAAAGTACTAAATTACAAAAAATGCTATCTATATTTTCATTCTAAGCTATCTATATTTCTGTTATTTTGCTATCTACAAAATGAATAAAATGCTATCTATATTTTGCTATCTACAAAATTGGTACAAATTTCTAAAAATGCTAAACAAAATTTAAAACTTAACTAAAAACAGTAATAAAAAAAGTAATAACAAAAAAATTGCTACTAAAAAAAAGACTTAGCTAAACTAAACTTAGCTAAAAAAACAGTACTCAAATTACTTAGGTAAACTAAACTTAATATTAACTAAAAAAAACAGTACTAATTTTTTTTTACCTTGATGTGGTACTGTGGTGTGGCCGGCCGGAGTGGAGAGAGAGCAGCGCGGTGGAGCACGCGCGGCGGCCGGGGTGCGCGCGGGGCGTCTGCGGCGTCGAGTGGGTGCGCGCGGCGGCCGGAGTGGGCGTCGTCGTCGACGTACGGGGGAAATGGAGCGGCGGCTGAGAGGGCGGCGCGGCGGTCTCGTCGGAGTGGGCGCCCGGGGCGTCGACGGCGTGGAGCGGGCGCGGGGCGTCGACGGCGCGGACGGCGGGGGGCGTCGACGGCGTGGACGCGGCAGGGCTTCGCCGGCGTGGTGTCGAGAGGAGCGCGCGGGCGTCGTCGTCTTCTTCGAGCAGAGAGTTAGCGAATTTGGGGATCGATCCCCTGCTTTAACTGCAGAACAGGCCTTTAGTACCGGTTGTAGACTACAACCGGTACTAAAGGTGCCTTTTGGGCCGCGGCGAAAATTCCCGCGCGCAGCCCAGCCCTTTAGTACCGGTTGTAATTAACAACCGGTACTAATGGGCTTTTTGAATTTTTTTTCTCTAGTTTTTTTTTCTTTCTTTTGTTTTCTGTTTTTTATATCTATTTGGTTTCTATTTTGTTTTTTTCTCTACTTTCTTCTCTACTGCCACCAGGTGATGTCGCCGCAGTAGTCACCCGACGCGGACGCGAGATCTGAAGACGGAGGAAAGCCATATCGGCGGGGGCGACGCCCCGATTCAATCCTCTTCAGGCGAGCACGCCAACCGACGACCACCGCCGGGAGCAGGCCACACCACCTCTAGTACCTCCGCAGAAAGGTCAGAGCAAACCCAACCGCGACGAAGAGAGGAACAGAGGACACAATCTCCAAAAGTAAAACAAAGACTCTACCTATCTCCCATCAATGCAGAGACGATTTATCATACAACTAGACATCTACGTTACAACTTCACTAGTTCTAAATACTGGATAGAACAAATTAAGGTACAACTTGAAATTACGAAGCTTCAGCCTTCTTGCTCAGTGCTTCAACCCGCCTTCTTGCTCGGTAGAACGGACTATTCGTAACTTTCCTGTCAAACTTCTCTACAAGCGTGAGCATTTCTGCACGAATTTGGAGCGGGGTCCTATACGGAAACCCATCGCGGCATAGCTTCGCCCCGAGCAAAGCGAGATGACTCTCAGTGTGCAAAATTTCTTCAATTGGAACTATCCTACCATCTACCTTCAAATTGCTCGAAAGCCTGGCGAGATGCTCGGATGCGGAAATGTGAAACCCGGACACACACTTCTCGCAAGGACCAATACACACCATGCTTGCGCTCAAGTGAGTACCATGCCTACCTTCGACTGGGTTTTATAGAACTACCGGTGGCGGCATTTGGGGGGAACGATAGCGGGAAATATTTGGGCGGGAAACGGTGGCGGGATCGAATTAAGTTGCCTACCTTCTCCAGTGGATCAGGAAGAAGCACACGGATCATGTGTTTCCTTCCAGCGATTGGGAGCCGTTGGATCAAGCGGTGTGTTTCTTTCGAGCGCTTGTGAGCCCTTGGATCAGGAAGAAGCACACGGATCGTGTGTTTCCTTCCAGCGCTTGGGAGCCGTTGGATCAAGCGGTGTGTTTCTTTTAAGTGCTTGTGAGACGTTGGATCAGGGGTGAGCTCGACTTTAGTCCCGGTTGGTGTTACCAACCGGTACTAAAGAAGCACACGGATCGTGTGTTTCTTTCAAGCGCTCGTGAGACGTTGGATCAGAGGTGTGTTTCTTTTAAGTGCTTGTGAGACGTTGGATCAGGGGTGAGCCCGACTTTAGTCCCGGTTGGTGTTACCAACCGGTACTAAAGAAGCACACGGATCGTGTGTTTCTTTCAAGCGCTCGTGAGACGTTGGATCAGAGGTGTGTTTCTTTTGAGGGATTGTGAGCTGTTGGATCAGCAGTATCACGACCACTTCGTGAGCCACATGACCCTATATATAGCCCACCTCCCGGAAGTCCAGCGTCACTCACTCACTCACACAAAACATTCCATCGTCACTCGGAGAGGCATCTTTGGGCAACCAGCGGCAAGACGTCTCTGATGACCTGCGACCGTTCCAAACGGTTGCAGATCATCAGAGATGTCTTGCTGGACGGTTGTAGATCATCAGAGACGTCTTACCTCTGCTTGGATCGAAGTGGCGCTCAAACACAAAACATTCGGGTTTCCTAGCTATGCCCGACACTGAATGCAACGACATTCGACCGTGAATCAGTGTCGGGCTATAGCTAGGAGAAACCGTGTGTTTTGTTTCCCAGGTTACTCACTCATATATTCGGGTTCCCTAGCTACGTCCTGCAACCGTTTAGATCTCTCTTCTGAGTTTTCAGGACATAGTTACATAAAAGGTTTAATACATTATTACACATCAGCAACAACATCCCTATCTAGTGTTCACTTTTTCTTCTTGTGTGTCCCTTTCTTCTGATTGCGTCGTAGCCATGGACAATCTTCATCATTCAACACGGTGCTTGGGTCAGTTTTCACTTTGAAGGGCGGAATTTCAGCAAACTTATTGTAATCTTCTGACATGTCTGTCTTGTCCTCCACTCCCACGATGTTTCTTTTTCCTGAAAGAACTATGTGGCGCTTTGGCTCATTGTATGATGTACCGGCTTGCTTATCTTTTCTTTTTTTCGGTCTGGAAGACATGTCCTTCACATAGAAAACCTGAGCCACATCATTGGCTAGGACGAATGGCTCGGTTTTGTACGCAAGATTTTTGAGATCCACTGTAGTCATTCCGTACCGCTTGTCTATCTCTACCCCGCATGACAGGTTAACCCATTTGCATAGAAACAAAGGGATCTTAAAATAAGGTCCATAGTCAAGTTCCCATATCTGCTGTATGCAACCATAATATGTGTCCTTTGTTCCATCATCGTTTGTTGCATCAAAGCGGACACCACTGTTATGGTTAGTGCTCTTTTTGTCTTGGGTTTCCGTGTAAAATGTATTCCCATTTATCTCGTACCCTTGGAAAGTCAATATAGTCGAAGATGGTGTCTTGGCCAACAAGTATAGCTCTTGTCCAACAGTGTTGTCATTAATGAGATGTGTACGCAACCAACTGCCGAAAGTATCCACGTGTTTTTCTTTAATCCAGAAGTCAGTCTTCTCCGGGTATTCTGAGCGTAAAATATCCATGTGTTCCACGATATACGGAGCCACCAATCTGGAATTTTGTAGAACTGTGTAGTGTGCTTGAGTGAAAGAATGCCCGTCCATACTTCTTGTTGCTTTCTTTCCTAGCGTGCCTTTTCCACGCAGTCTCCCCTCATGGCGTGATTGAGGAACACCGATGGGCTTAAGATCTGGAAGAAAGTCAACACAGAACTCAATGACCTCCTCTGTTCCATAGCCCTTGGACATGCTTCCTTCTGGCCTAGCACGGTTATGAACGTATTTCTTTAAGACTCCCATGAACCTCTCAAAGGGGAACATGTTGTGTAGAAATACAGGACCGAGAATGGAAATCTCTTCGACTAGGTGAATTATGAGGTGCGTCATAATATTGAAGAAGGCCGGTGGAAAGACCAACTCAAAGCTGACAAGACATTGGACCACACCCGTCTGTAAACTTGGTAGAGTTGCTGGATCAATTACCTTCTGAGAAATTGCATTCAGGAATGCACATAGCTTGACAATGGGTACTCGAACGTTTTCCGGTAGAAGCCCCCTCAATGCAACAGGAAGTAATTGTGTCATAATCACGTGGCAGTCATGAGACTTCAGGTTTTGGAACTTTTTCTCTGCCATGTTTATTATTCCCTTTATATTCGACGAGTAGCCAGACGGGACCTTGATACTGCTCAGGACTTGAAAAAAGATCTCCTTCTCTTCTTTGGTAAGAGCGTAGCTGGAAGTACCTTCATACTTCTCTGAATTCAGGTTGTCTCTTCCGTGGTGCGAACTTTGCTGGTCCTGCCGTGCATCCGCTGTATCTTTCGTCTTCCCATACACGCCTAAGAAGTTTAGCAGGTTCACGCAAAGATTTTTCGTCACGTGCATCACGTCGATTGCAGAGCGAACCTCTAGGATTTCCCAATAGGGTAAATCCCAAAATATAGATTTCTTTTTCCACAAGGGTACGCGCTTGTTTGCGTCTTTCGGAACATTTAGACTGCCAGGACCCTTTCCAAATATTACTTCCAAATCCTTGACCATGCCATATACAACATCACCATCACGGCGTGTAGGCTTCGTCCGGATATCTGCCAAACCTTTGAAGTGCTTGCCTCCGTTTCTTACGTGATGCCCGGTTGGAAGAAACTGACGATGCCCCATGTACACAATCTTCTTACCTATATATGCACTGTCAGTCTTATCTAAACAGTGCGTGCATGCCTTGTATCCCTTGTTCGACTGTCCTGAAATGTTACTAAGAGCAGGCCAATCATTGATGGTTACAAACAGCAACGCTCGTAGGGGAAATTCCTCTTGTTTGTACTCATCCCACACACGTACACCTTCGTCAGACCACAACTGTAAAAGTTCGTCAACTAATGGCCTCAGATACACATCAATGTCGTTGCCGGGTTGTTTCGGTCCTTGGATAAGCACTGGCATCATAATATACTTTTGCTTCATGCACAACCAAGGGGGAAGGTTATAGATACATAGAGTCACGGGCCAGGTGCTATGACTGCTGCTCTGCTCCCCAAACGGATTCAAGCCATCTGTACTTAGACCAAACCTTAAGTTCCTTGCGTCAGCTGCAAAATCACCAAACGCACTGTCGATTTTTCTCCACTGAGACCCATCAGCGGGGTGTCTGAGCATCTCGTCTTCCTTACGGTCTTCTTTGTGCCATCGCAACAACTTGGCATGCTCTTTGTTTCGGAACAAACGTTTCAACCGTGGTATTATAGGAGCATACCACATCACCTTCGCGGGAACCCTCTTCCTGGGGCTCGGCTCGCCCTCAATATCACCTGGGTCATCTCGCGCGATCTTATACCGCAATGCACCGCATATCGGGCATGCATTCAAATTCTCGTACTTCTCACCGCGGTAGAGGATGCAGTCATTGATGCATGCATGTATCTTCTGCACCTCTAATCCTAGAGGGCAGACAATCTTCTTTGCTTCGTACGTGCTGTGGGGCATTTCATTATTCCTCGGAAGATTCTTCTTAAATATTTGTAGCAACTCTTGAAATGCCTTGTCAGATATTCCATTCTTTGCCTTCCACTGCAGCAATTCCAGGGTGGTACCTAGCTTTTTCTGGTCATCTTCACAATTTGGGTACAACGGTTTTTTGTGATCCTCTAACATGCGCTCCAGCTTCGACCACTCGTTTTCAGTTACGCAGTTCATCTGTTCATCACGAATGACCTGATGAAGATCATCATCGTCGGACTGATCAACAATGACCTCATGCTCTTCCCCCATTGTAGTATCACCGTGTTCATCAGAGAACACGGGATAGTTGTCATCATCCTCTTCTTCAGGGTTTTCCATTATAACCCCTCTTTCTCCGTGCTTGGTCCAACAAAAATAATTGGGCATGAAGCCTTGTCGCAACAAGTGGGAGTGTATGGTTCTTACGCTCGGGTAATTCCTGTTATTCCGACATTCATCACATGGACAAATCATAAAACCATTCTTCAGCTTGTTTAACTTAACCACATCGAGAAAACGAATCATGCCATCAATGAACTCGGGACAGCGTCGATCACTGTACATCCATTCTCGGCTCATCTACATTACATAAATATATCAAAAACCATTACACCAGCTAAATAATGAATAGAGATACGTGACCAAATTAATTTATACAAGTTCATCACATTAAAATCAAAGTAGAGTAGTGCCCAAATGTAATACATAGTTCTCACGAAATCAGGGGACGGGACGACACTATATAAAACCATAAATTATATTTCAATTCGAGCTCAAAATGCATATAAAACAAATGAAATCCCTAATTTAGTCATTTCATCAAACACCTTGCAAGCACAACCAAAATCAAACTTGCTAAACTTGCACGAAAATGAGCTAAACTTGAAAAGCCGGAAGAGAAGATGAAGAAGTTGCTAACCCTTGTATAGGGTGCCACCAATCTTGACAAATGTTGGAGAAAAAATGGGTGACCTAGAGCTTGGGAGGGCTTGGGAGAGAGGAAAAATGGGGTTGGGGTCGAGTTTCTCCAAAATGGAGCTGGCTCGGCCGGGGTGGAATATAGGCAGGACCTTTAATACCGGTTTTATTTACCAACCGGTACTAAAGGGCCTGCCGTGGGGCCACTGACCGTGGCCTGCGGGGCTGAACCCTTTTAGTACCGGTTGGCAATAGAAACCGGTACTAAAAGGTTTCCTTTAGTACCGGTTGTTCAGACCAACCGGTACTAAAGGTCCTCGCCGCGGGGCCTTAACTGGCGCCCAAGCCCAACCGGTGTTAATGCCCCCTTTAGTACCAGTTTTAGTGGCAACCGGTACTAAAGGGGCGCACCAATGCCTCTGTTTCTACTAGTGTCGGGCATGGACGATTGAGACGTTCTTCCTCTTTCTTCTTCTCTCGGTCTTTACCGCTGTCCGAGCGGACCTTCTTAACCTTATCCTTCTTCATCTGCGTTGAAGAATGGTCCCATCAATTTATCAAAGTAACCAGAACCAAACGGATACGTTTCAAACTAAAAAACCAAACGGATTCGCCTGTGTACTCTACCACGGTGTGGTGTCGGACGGAAACATCCAGAGGCGAAATTAAAACAAAACCAAACAGATCGTACACGGAGACTCAACCGTGCACGAGGTGTAAGAAGATCGATCGGGCATGCATCCACCCAGCGGATGTAGGACCAGATCGAGCAAGTAATAAGACAGTAAAACGCATCTGAATCGCATGTAGACAAACTATCATATGCACGGACGGATCATCTACCAACTAGAGTGAACCGTATCCGAAACTCAAACACCAATCCGATCCACAAAACTCAAGGCGCGCCGCGCGCGGGCATAAGAGATCGAGTGATCACACGACGCGGGGTGTGGTTACGTGACGATCCAGCACGTACCTTGTTGCCGCCGGGAGATCGACCTCGCCGCCGACGCGCCTTGGACTCCGTGCGCGGGATCCGTCAGCCTTTTCCCGCCAAAACAGAGGAGGGGGAGGGGAGTGGTTGGATGGAAATGGGAGATAGTGCTGTGAGTAGACGCGTGTATTTATGGACGCGGGCGGGGTGCCGGCGTCGAAGCTTCGGGTCACTGAGCCGTGGGCCACGCTATCACGCGCGCTGCACGTTCCGTACGGAAAACCTTGCTGCACAATCTGCAGGCGCACTCGTATTCTTGGAGCGGGGGCAAAAATAAAACTTCGACATCGCCGTTTCGACCTCCACTCCGGCGGTGAGACTCTCACCAATCCATTTTTTTTGTTTTGCTAAATGGTTGTTGTATAGACTTTGCTAAATGATTGGTAATAAAAAAACTAGATTTATATCGGTTAGGTTTACTGGAGTAATATTGCTCGTCTGTCCACCATGGCGGTGGTTTCCCTCATCGGCAACGGGAATCACCACCTTCGGAGAATCTCACGCAACATAAATTTATGTATTCAAAATCATGTCGATTTGATTCGACTTAGACATTGCTATCTAGGATTGAATATGTTGTTGCGGCATTCGGGGCATGGAACTGAGTTGAATCATTGTCGAGCGGCAAACCAAAAAATGGAGCGAGCGCTGGAAGAAGGTTGAAAAAGAAGAAAAAAAAAGTGGGATGAAGAACAAAATATGGAAATGATTTTTGAGAGTGTAGTTCCATATCAATTTTTTAAACATTTAACTTTATGATTCTTCTCTAACAGGATAGGGTGTGCTAAGTATGTGCGTCTAAATGCACAAGGAACCTTTCACATGGATCATAATTATGTGTTTTTCTGGAGATTATCGCACCATTAGTCACTCAACTTGACAGAGATGAGTACAAAGGTCACTGAACTCGCGAAATATTGTCCGCGGGTCTCTGAACTTGGCAGAGATGAGTAAACAGGTCACAATCATGAAATGGCACGTTGACTGAGCAGTTGACCAAAGACTATGGCCTATTTTTTTTGCAAAAACAACCTTGTAGAAGTAAAGAATTTAGTATGTTTTTATCTCTCACCGACGGGTGGGTCCCACTCGCCAGGAGGTCCTTCATTACAAGCACATCACCGGTCGTCAATGTTTCGGCGAGCAAAGCTCGGGTTGAGCGGAGGGACAACCTCACCTGTTGGTCGCCGGGGGAGGGCGGACAACGGCGTGGTTGGAGGATGGGGATGGACGGGCGGTGCTAAAGGTCGGGGGTGGGCGGCGTGTGGGGTCGCCGATGTAGGCGGCGCGTGGGGATCGCTGACGGGAGCGGCGCACGAAGGAGCTGGATTCCAGAGGTGGGCGGAGCGCAGCAGCGCTGGAGGATAGTGACGGACGGCGCGCGACGGAGCTGAGGCGGTGGTCGGGTGTGAGCACGAGCAGGTAGCAAGTAGTTGCTTGTGCACATAGCGCCAAAGGTTGAAGACAACTGACAGGTGGGGCTCACTCGTAAGCGAGACAAACATAAAAAGAAAGAGGTCAATTTGATATTGTGATCAAGAGGGTTGTTTTTGCAAAAAATGTAGGCCACAATTTTTGGTCAATTGCTCAGTCAACGTGCCATTTCACGATTGTGACATGTTTACTCATCTCTGCCAAGTTTAGATACCTGCGGACAACATTTCGCGAGTTCAGTGACCTTATACTCATCTCTACCATGTTGAGTGAATAATGGTGTGATAATCTCTTTTTCTGCAAGATAGGTTCTTAAGTTCAATGGTAACAAAATATTCGTTTTCTTATAATCATTTGTGTTTTTCCATTAACCCTGATTTTTAGTGTACTTCTGCTCCAGTTTCCAATATACTAATATTTTTCTATTACGTGCATTTGTACTCTTTTTAATGTACTTATTATACTCTTCTTAAAAGTGTAAGTCCGGGAGAGCGTCATTTTGTCCCCAGGCTACATATAGCCATTTAATTTGAACTTTAAAAAAACGTGCTCCAAAGTTTCAAAAAGGATAAAAAATATTTATATATATAAATTATGATGTATAGTTTAAAGTGTGTAAAGTTTTAAGCATAAATAATTTGTATTTTACGCTACAATAAAAGACAACTTTCTGACAAATTTGGAGATGTACTGTTCACTCTCTAGATCAATTTTTTGTATTTTTGTAATAAAAAATAACATTGTATTCCAGATTAAGGTTGGCACATCTATAATGCATGCCATTTCCTATATATACTTTTTTCAGAATTTTTGTAATTTTGGAAACGATTTTATATTTTCAGAATTAAGTTCTACATGTAGCCCGAGCTAGGATTGCCTTTTTGGTACGTGCCCTTGCTTTTAACATATTGTACACCAGTTTCATGTAACTAGAAGGATACCCCGCGCGTTGCAACGGGTATCTCTTAAGACATATAAACCCCTGAAGCTAACTATAGAAATGAAAAAATTGTTGATCATAACAGTTGAGAGGCTAAATTTAATTTAATAGGCCTGAAATGTATGAGTATTTTATATTTTAAAGGTTGTTACGGTTTAAGGGTGTACCTAATTGATGTAGATAAAGTGAAATCAGAGGGTTGAAAAAATTGATGATGTGGATGGCTTACATGAAGATTCCATGCAAATTGCCGCATAACATGTCTACAAACTTTTTGAGCAGTTACATGTAGGAGAGCACATAATTTTGAATAGTAGTTCTACGATTTTCATTATTGAAAATCTTGGCAAAAAAAATCATAACTTATTCATGTGTTCCACTTGCACATTATTTAATTATGGAATTACATACCGGGATGATGCAATTTTATCGTTTGAACGGTAAAAAAATATATCATATGAGGTAACAACTCGATGGCCAAATAAAAGGATGATGTGAATGCTTGCATGCATGTAGATATATACAATAAGTAATGATGTTAGTGGAATGATGTGGACAATTGATTGGCTAAAAAAGTGACGTGGATGGGTTGCATGTTGAGATAGAAAATATTAATTTCACTTAGTTGGGTTTTGCTTTATAAGAAGCATAGATTTCTTCCACGTGGGAACTGCTTGTATGCGACATTTGTCGGCACGAGAATGCCCTGTGTTGTGTTCCTAATCCTAGCCCCTTAAGGCAACTCTAACGGGATGACCCATTTAGTCCGCTTGCATCCATCTGTATTTGCGCAGCCAAAGATTAGAACCCAACGGTGTGATACGTCCAAAACGTATCTACTTTCCCGAACGCTTTTGCTCTTGTTTTTCCTCTAATTTGTGTGTTTTGAATACAACTAACACGGACTAACGTTGTTTTCAGCAGAATTGCCCTGGTGTCTTGTTTTTGTGCAGAAAGTCAACTTTTGGGAAAATCCCCGAAAAATATCGCGAAGCTCCTATTTTACCAGAAGACGAGACAGAGGCGGGCCACGAGGGCCCTGGGCCGCGCCACGGCATGGTGAGGCCGACTCGGCCACGCCCTCGCGTCCCCCTTTCGACTACTTAAAGGTCTTGACCTAAAAACGCCGGGGGATCGACGTTTTTTCTAGAAACACTCCAGAGCTCCGCTGCCACCGAAAACCCTATCTCGGGTACCAGAAACTCTGTTCTGGCACTCCGCCGGGACGGGGAATTGGAGGAGATCATCGCCATCATCGTCACCGACGCCTCTCCATCAACCATCCATGACTCCCCCATCCATGTGTGAGTAAATCCCTGTGGTAGGCTGAAGGGGATGGTAGGGATTGGATGAGATCATTCATGTAATAGATATAAGATCATTAGGGCATGGTGCCTAGTATCCGTTGTTAGTACTCTATGTCATTGTTGCAACTTGTTATGCTTAATGCTTGTCACTAGGGCCCGAGTGCCATGATTTCAGATCTGAACATGTTATTGTATCATGAAGATAATCATTATTTTAGATCATATCTGCAAGTTGTAAACACATATAATTGTCCGAAACCCGAGGCCCCAAAGTGACAGCAATTGGGACAACCGGAGGGGATGGCTATGATGTGAGAATCACATGTGTTCACGGAGTGTTAATGCTTTGTTCCGGTGCTCTATTAAAAGGAGTACCTTAATTACCATTAGTTTCCCTTGAGTCCCCGCTGCAAACGGGATGGTAGGACAAAAAAAGTTGTGCAAGTTTCTCATTGCGAGCACGTACGACTAAATATGGAACACATGTCTATGCTTACTTAGTACTCGGATGCTTTATCATTATTTACCTGCAAATGCCTTTGTCTTGATTATTATATGAATTATCTTATCCATGCAACGCCCGTTCATCCATCCATATGCCTACAGTATTTTAATCCTGCTGTCTACTACAATCACTACTGTTGTCTCTATTCTACTGCTGCTATTATTTCACTACTGCTACTGCTATAAAACTGTTGCTACTAATAATCTGTGTCGAGCAAGTCTATTTCCAGGTGCAGCTGAACTGACAATTCATCTGTTAAGGCTTATAAATATTCTTTGGCTCCCCTTGTGTCGAATCAATAAATTTGGGTTTTACTTCTCTCGAAGACTGTTGCGATCCCCTATACTTGTGGGTCATCACGGTGCGATGCAAATGAGTCGCTATCCTTTTTTGTCAGCGGCCACTCATTCTCGGCCCAGATTTAGGTCATGTCTGCGTCAGCACTGGACACGTGAAGACCGCTCCTCCCTCCGCCCCCGTGTTCACCCTTGGCCCGCACGTCATTGTCTACGACGACCATCTACCTCATTTAATGTGGGTGGTGGATCTCCTTAAATGGTCACTAGCGGAGCAAACCCTAGATCACACGCACGCTAGCTCCGACGTCCCTGCTCTAGCTAAGGCCACCACCTCCTTCCCTCGTAGATCAAAGTGACAAAATGGATCAGCCGCCATCGTCGCATCATCTCGTCGAGCAGATCGAGCGACGCTTCGGAGCGCAGCCGGGCGCCATTGCGGAAGCTTCTCTTATCGCATGGTGACGATTCCGGCGTGGGCCGATGTCATTCCGCGGCGTCGCCTCGGCCATAACTGTCGAATCAAGTTAGGAGGGCGCTAGAGAAAGCCTACAACGACATCTTCGATGCCGAGGATGAAGCGAGGTAGCCACTAGCCACATCATCCATGACTAACAATCCACCCCGGGATTGCTATCCAGCATGTCACCCGAAAGTATTAAGTTGCAAGTAACAGACAATTGCAATAAACATGGTGCGTAATGTAAGCAATGGTTACACATATAGCAATAAACACCGCTGTTTTATCCCTAGTAGCAACTAGGGGTGTAAACGAATCGGATCGGATTTTGCCTCTGTCATATCCTTTACCACATTTTTCTCGAATTCAGATCGGATAATGAACGGTTGCGGATTCGGGGATGGATAGATATAATCACGGATTCAGAACGGAAACGGAACGGATTCGGTGCGGGTGCAATGTACATCATCAAACCATTTAACCAAAAATAATATCTCAACAACGTAATAATCTAACAAATTTGTACTCCATAGTATGTACAATGACCATGCAAGTGAGTCGGTGTTCAACAAATAAAGTTCATAACTCATTAACTACAAGTTGTGCTCTATTAGTTTAGACATTTAGGTAGAAAATCGGATTATTCGAATTATAACCATCGGATAATCCTAATTAATATTCGGACAATCTATATTTGGATGCTATTTTACATACCATATCCTATACCGTATCCGGTTGTTCAGTTCTGAATCGGATATCTTATCCGGCAGATTCTTCGGAACCGGATATGGATTCTTTAAAACGGAGTCGGCGACGGATTCTGTACGGAAATTATCCTATCCGTCTACACCCCTAGTAGCAACAGTACATCGCAAGCCTTAGTCGTTTATGTCAACTCGAGCTCAGACAAAAGAGGTATGACCCTATCTAGCATAAATACTCTCTCTATACACACTAGTAATTACTTCGACCAAAGCATACACAAGCATGAGAGAGCATGAGAGATCATAAATAAAGCATATCATAAATAAACTGAACCATAATGTCAATGACTCCATAATTTATCGGATCCTTGCAAACACAATACATAGCATTACATATAGATGATCTTAATCATGCTAGTAGCTCATAAGATCTAAATAATGTACTCCCTCCGTTCCAATTTAATTAACTTGAATATCTCCAAATATGCATGTATCTAGACACTAAATAAATATAGATACATCCGTATTTGGATAAACCTAAATCAATTAATTTGGAACGGAGGGGTAGCTCATAAGATCTAAATAATGATGGAGTGCCACGCGGGCTGGTTAATTAGTGCCAAGTGACGGCAAAGGTCAGTCTATCGTATGCCACCCAAGCAAAATACGCAATGCCGAATTGTTCCACTTTTGCAACTCCGATGACCAAATTGAGAGATAGAGCAGGACTATAAATGAACTTTTAATAAGCAGTGTGACGATAAAATTTCAGTCGTGTGCAAATAACATTTTCACCCTAGTACTGTACTACTCACTCCGTTCCATTTTAATTGACTTCCATTTGTCCACATGTGGATGTATCTAGACATATTACAAGTATAGATAGATCTATATGTGCACAAATGGAAGTCATTTAATTTGGAACGGAGGGAGTAGTTTCTAACCATCGCCTCACTACCTGACGGCTTGCAAACCGCACGGCGGAGGACACGAGGCGGCCAGGCACCGCCGCTCGCCGTCCGACGCCAGTGAGCATCACCCCACTGTCGCCGCTCCCACTCCTCGAATAAAGTACTCATCCTCTTCCAAGCCCTCCAAAATCCCGGAATCTCTCCTCCCTCCATTCCCTCCCTCCCGATCTGATCTCCTCCGATGCCATCTCGCCGCTCCTGACCGCGCCCCCTCCGCCACGCCCGACGCCGCCGAGCCGGAACCCTAGCGCCGCCCGTCGGCCATGGCGTTCTGGTGGCCGCTGCTGGTGCTCGCCGCCGCCTACGCGCTCTGCCGCGTCCTCCTCTTCCTCATCCCGCCCACCGTCCCCTCCATGGAGGTCGACGCCGCCGACGGTACCCCCATTTCCCGCACTGGTTCTTCTTATTGGTGACTGGTTTCCCCGTCGGGATTGCTAGGGGTTTACGAGGGTTTATTCACCGTGGTCGGATTTTGTGCAGTGCTGGAGGAGGTGAACCAGAATAAGGAGGACAGTTTCATCTATGTAAGTTTCCCCTCCACATTCCTGGTTCTGGTGATGGTTTGGGTCGTCCGAATGAATGATCCAGTGCGCATACCCAAATGCTGGTTTGTTGAACTTGAGTTAACCTTGCGATGTGTGTTTTGGTGGTGATCTGGAGTACTTGAAAGCATCTGGTGCCTGCGTGGTTTGGCTAGTTTGTTTGGTCAGAAAAATGCGTCTTCGTTTGGTTGGAGAGAGCTTAGTTGTTTGGAGGGCTAGTGACCCAGCAATTCTGCTATCATGACTGAATGTTGCTGGTTTTGGATCCTCCCCGAGTCCCCGACTATGATTTGGTGTGACCTCCGATTGCATGTTGTAGTAGGACTAGGATGTCATCTGATAGGTATTTGGGTTGGCAATTGCCTCCAAGAATAGCGCGAAGCTATTGTATTACTTGACTAGTGCTATGTGGTTATTTTGCTCTTGGCATGAGGCATGGTATAGTGGATTAAGCTGTAGCATTCTCTTATGGCTAGTCCACACTACATGTACATCTGATGCAGTACTGAACTGATGTAATCTTTTGGAAACCTCGGTTATGTTCCAAACCTCCAATGCTACCATCATGGCATTGGCAACTTGAAGCTGCGGTCGATAAAGTTTAAGAAAACACTTGATACCAGTTTGGTTGGCAACTGATTGACAAATATAAATGAATTTTACTTTTGGCACGTAATCCATCTTTATGTGGTTATTAGGTCTCATTGTCTCAGGGCCAAAATGGTACATTGAAGTGATACAGTAATAACTTGTAGATGGACTGTATAATTATTTTCATGCTAGGTTTCCCATTTTCAATTACTTTCACAATGAAAAGAAACAAAGTTCTTAACCAAAAGGGAAGACAAGAAACAGGTTCGATGAACTAGGGGAAAACCAACTGCCCACCCTCAGTTAGGTAGAAATCTGATTCGGTGCGGACATAGGTTTTCAGGAATGGTTCCAGAGAAGCAGTACGGATAATTTTTAGCGGCGATGATTTACTTTCAGCTGAACAAATGAAGGCTCAGATGACCTGCTGTGGCAGCAGGGGCAGCAATAGCCCTGGGAACCAAATGGCTTAATGACTTCCATTTGGATTGTCAGTTCTTTTATGTTCGAAGTCATTTTTTCAATTGTAGCATCTTGAGTTTATGTTCTGCTACAGATACCAAGGAAGGGGAAAGCTGCCCAGACTGACAAGGTTCGATGCTATGAACCAGCTACCATGAAATACTTGGGATACTTCCCTGCATTGACTCCTGGCGAGGTATGCTGTTGGCTTGCTATCGTTATGTCCTCTTTAAGTACAATGTACAAACTATATGGTTATTAGGTATGGTTATCTAGAGATATGATTTGCCCGTCCTTACTGATTTGATTATCTTAAGGAGCAAGCAAAGGTTGTTCTGTACTATTCTTGCAATATTTTGGACCTTTAATTAATGTGGCTTCATTTGTCTCATTAGGTCAGGGAGCATGTCGCACAAGCCAGTAAAGCACAAAAGATATGGTCAAAAAGCAGCTTCAAACAAAGGCGACAGTTTCTCCGGATCCTTCTGAAGTATATACTTGAACATCAGGATCTGATATGCGAGTAAGGACATATCAAAAATTCTTATCGCTAGGAGTTGTCAACGTTCTTTTTCCAGATAGTGCCTACCCTACTCTACCCTTGATGAAGGACTTCTGATTTATTTGCTCACAGTTTCCAAAGAAATATGGAAAATCTGATGGTGACTACTGCTTATTTGTGCAGGATATCATCCCGGGACACCGGAAAGACTATGGTTGACGCTTCATTAGGTGAGATAATGACCACCTGTGAGAAGATTACCTGGCTTTTGGATGAGGGCGAGAAGTGGTTAAAACCTGAGTACAGGTAGGATTCTTGGAACTAGGAATGCTCAAATATGTCGTATTAAATAACTTAAGCCATGCAATATCTATGTTAAATGTGGATTCAATCAGGCATGTTAAAGTTTAATGTTGATTTAACCATCCTTAGACAAATACATCATACGGAGGAACAATTGAGGTTAATTTAAGCATAGCAGGTGTGACTTGTGTTATGCACTTGGACTACACCCTAGGCCACTTTATGAAATGAAAAGTTACAGGGGCCGTTTAGCACTGTTTCACATCATAACAGCATGGGCATTGGAAATTAGAACTAAGAAAATGAATTCTTAACTTGATTAAAACAGGACTACATACTACAACCTGAATATACTGCAGATATCAGGCGAGCAACTTCTGCTAATTCTTCCACAGAAGATATGCCTTTTCATTCTTGCACATATCACGGTGATATTCTGCTAGAAATGCAGCAATTATACACTGCAGCACTGTTGCTGAGGGCATTTATTTCATTTCTTAACATTCAAAATAATGCCTTAATTAATTCTTTTTTATACTTAAGAAGTGTTTCTTTTTGTGTTATCAACATGTATGATGTATTTGCTTTTCAATACTGTTCAGGGCTTGTGGGAGATCAATGCTGCACAAAAGAGCAAAAGTTGAATTCCACCCTCTTGGAGTGATTGGTGCAATAGTATCTTGGAATTATCCCTTCCACAATGTTTTCAATCCGATGCTGGCTGCAGTATTCTCCGGTAATGCAGCAGTTATAAAAGTAAGTCGTCAGATGAATATTGTCTATAATCTAGCATGGATAAATTTTCTTGACCATGATCAAGCACGAATATGAATCTGTTAGTTTATGTGCATTTTCATCGAGTTCCTGTTGTCGGCAAATTGCTTTTGGCTTAGCTTGAGGTATGGAACTTCTTATTAATTATGGTAATCTACTGTCTGCTGAGTATATGTACTTGTTCGGAACCTCGACAGAGCCTCTAGAAGTATGGGTCTTTTTCTCTAAAGATTTACAGGGTTGAAATACCCCTGTTCGACCTGACTGTTTTTTTCTCGAGAAAACGCAAAAGATTTGCGTTTCTTTTTATTGAAAAGGCAGAAAGAGTTGGTTTACAACCTCCTTAGAGGCAACAGGCAAATTAAACGTATTACAACTAGTGTACATCCCAGGTGGATGGCAGTACTACTCTAAGGCCTCTTGCTCCTGCCCGAGCCCACAGCGTCGCCTCTGCTTTGATTTTGTCGACGAGCACCTGGACAGAGGGCGAAGACGCAATCATTGCGATGCTTCCAGATCATCCATGGAATGAGTAGGCTGATCGAGCCAAGCCCTTTTCGCAGCAGCTTTGGCGTGTTCTGTTTTGCATTTTGCCACACCAGTCCATGAGGGAGAGCTCCTGTTCTGGCGCTGACGCTGTCATCCGAAGCCATGCCAAGATTTCGTGCCAAGTTTGGCGAGCGAAAGGGCATGTCAGCAGGAGGTGGTGGATGGTCTCTACTGCCTGATCACACAGCGGGCACCGAGGGTGGTGTGGTAGGCCATGGCGAGCAAGTCTCTCGGCGGTCCAGCACCGGTCCTGGTCAGCTAGCCAGTGGAAGAACTTGACACGCGGAGGTGCCCAGTTCTTCCATATCATCTTCCAGGAGTAGCTCGCAGTCGATCCTTGGAAGGTTGCCAGGTAGCAGGATTTGGCGGAGTAGGCACCTCCGGCTGTCCATCTCCAGCGCAGCTGATCTGGGTTTGTTGAGAGAAGGATGTGCTCGATACGATGCCATATATGCAGATACTGGCCGATCTCATGCACTCCTACGACCCCCAACATTGCCATGGAAACTCTCATAGGCCAGGTCAACTGTTGACTTATTTCATTTGATGATCTTCATGCGTCACATCTATTCTGTGTCACATTTGAGACTTGGATGGCTACTATTTCTGCTTTGTTTTCTGCTATACTTATGGTGCAGCTAGTAATTCTCATGAAAATAATGAATTGCGTAGTCCACAAATGTTGTAGTGTTATTATGTCATTAGCTTTTTAGTTCCAAGTAAAAACTTATGGAGGCTATCATGTGTTTATTGGCTTTTACCTGCAAAGTTAAATTTCATTATAACCTCTGAAAATGTTCTTTTCAACTATTTTCTTGATTTAACACAAAATCGTAATGTTATCCATTATTCTAATTGATGAAATGCTGATTTACAGGTTTCAGAGCATGCGAGTTGGTCTGGCTGCTTTTATTACCGTATCATACAAGCAGCTCTATTAGCTGTTGGTGCCCCAGATAATCTGGTGCATATAATAACTGGGTGAGAATCTAACTTCTGCATTTTCTTGGTGTTCAGGTTAATTGCTGACATGGCCTAACTTCTGGGTTTTGTTTCTCTAGTTTTGCAGAAACTGTTCAAGCCCTTGTATCTTCAGTGGACAAAATAATTTTTGTTGGATCACCTGGTGTCGGAAGGATGGTATGACTCACACTGAAGTAGTGATTTCTGAATCGGATGCTGCTAATATTCGTTATGTCCCTGTAGATGCCATGACCATGATCGATGATGCATGTATCCATTTTTGTTGCTTGCCTCTGTTATATATATATTATTTAATTGTTAAGTTTTATGCTGATTACAGATTATGCAAAAAGCATTGGAGACATTAATACCTGTAACTCTTGAGCTTGGTGGTAAAGATGCATTTATTGTATGCGAAGATGTGGATTTACCCAATGTAAGTGTAGTTTTTTACTGTGCCTTGGCAAGATTATTTTCTTCAATGGTATTATAGTAGCCACTAACCTATGGCCCTTGCTCATTTGAAGGTTGTTCAAGTTGCTGTGAGGGCTTCACTGCAATCTAGTGGACAAAACTGTGCTGGTGCTGAACGATTTTATGTCCACAAGGATATCTATCCTACCTTTGTTTCTCGAGTAGTGAAGATAATCAAATCGATATCTGTTGTAAGTTCAAAGAGCCTCTTATCTTGCAGCCAATGGCACATGCCCAAGTGCAGTTTTTATTATCTGTTATTGAGTTTACAATTTCAATCCAAGATTCACCATCTGGTCCTATTTTATATTTTCTTTATTGTAGTTACTCTTGGTACTATTATGGCATCATTGCAACTTTTACATTCACATTTAACCTAACTTTTCATATTTTGAACCTTTGTTTTCGCGATGTATTGTTATTTTAGTTCCAGCATACTATATGTTACTCAGTTTAAATATGCTCTTAACTAGGTGACAGTAGATAGTTTTAACAGTTAAAATCCTTAGGCGGTAAGTATGTTAGTTAATGCTGTTAATTGGTTCTGGTAGTATGTGTGATGAACTGATGTCTCATTTTCTATTGTACTTTTCCTAGGGCCCTCCATTATCTGGCGGATACGATATGGGTGCAATATGTATGATAGAGCACTCTGAGAGACTTCAGAGTCTTGTTAACGATGCACTTGACAAAGGTGCCGAAATCGCCGGCAGAGGGAGCTTTGGCAATCTGGGTGAAGATGCGGTTGATCAGTTCTTTCCTCCAACTGTTCTGGTGAACGTTGATCACACGATGAAGATAATGCAAGAAGAGGTATGCTGGAACTAATGCATGTATGGTTTCGTTCTACACCAATAATGTTAGCCTTACCTCTGTTGCTTGCTGATGAACAGGCATTTGGACCAATCCTTCCGATCATGAAATTCAGTTCTGACGAAGAGGTCATCCAACTTGCAAATGACTCGAAATACGGTCTTGGTTGTGCCGTGTTTTCTGGCAACCAGAAGCGCGCCATCAAAATAGCATCTCAACTGCACTGCGGTGTCGCAGCGATCAATGACTTTGCTTCAAGTTATATGTGCCAGGTAGGTAACACTATTTTGTTCGTGGTATCTCCGCTGTAATTATTGCATGGCTTGAGATATTCGTATCAATAGTTGAAGATCAGTTGCAGTAATGATATGATGCTTATATTGTAGATACAGTTTGAAAATTAGCATGCCCATCTAATTGCTTCTACATTGGTTTATGTTATCCGGTGCCGATGCCAGTAGGCTTACCTCTCTTTGTCGGTGCAGTCTTTGCCCTTTGGTGGTGTTAAAGATAGCGGGTTTGGAAGATTTGCTGGCGTGGAAGGCTTGCGTGCCTGCTGCCTTGTTAAGGCAGTTGTCGAAGATAGATGGTGGCCATATATCAAAACAATGATCCCCAAGCCTATTCAGGTCTGCTGTTTCCCCACAGTGTCCGGCATGCATGGTTTGCCTGTTACTACTATGTTTCTGATTATCAGCTAATGGTCATCTTGCACCTGCAGTATCCTGTCTCAGAGAACGGGTTCGCATTCCAGCAGCTGCTGGTGGAGACCCTCTACGGCATCAGCGTGTGGGACAGGCTGCGGTCACTGGTGAACCTGCTGAAGATGATCTCAGAGCAGAAGGCTACTCCGACAAGGAAGAAGAAGACGGTAAACAGGGACTGAAGAGTTCGGGGCAGGTGTTCGTTGAACTTTGCTCTCGTGATGTTCCTGTCGGTGGCGTAGCCGTTTGACTGCTGTCCCAGCGCCTAGTTTGGCGTGATCAGATCCAAGTACACGGTAGCATCTAGTATGTCCAAATGTAAACGCCCTTTAGAACTAGTGGTGTTCTTTCATCAAGTTCGAAATCCACAGCGCAAGCCCTGGGTTCGAGTTTAAACTCTCCAAAAATGTAAAAATGTCGCATGAGATTGCTGGGACTCTGGGGCTTTTCTTAGTTTCGTGTGTGAACAGTGAACACCATGTGGTTTCGGTGTCGCGTGGATGATAAATATCCATCTACCGCTGCCCTGTCAACAGTGTCAAGCGTCAACGATCCTGCCATGCCGTGCTACAAGACGGTGTGTTGCGAGAGGCAGCAGCAGGATGTAGCATCGCCATGTGACGTGATTAAATGCTCGTGTGCCTGTGTCTTCGTCCATGCAATTAAGTGGCGTGCAGCCTTCTTGCCTTTTCTTATGCATATCCTCCTCTTTCACTGAGAATAGCTAGCTGTGCGTGCTCTTTCCTTTGGTGAGGAGGCACATGGAGCTCTGTTCAGACAAGCGCAATCTGAAGCGCCTCCGGTTGGGCAATGGCCAGCTCGGTCTCTGCGGCTAGCTCTGAGCATGGACGAGCCGAAGCTGAAGGAAAATAAGATTGAAAAACGTTGTTTTTTTTAAACTAGGCAAAAGATTTGCCTTTTTCATTGATATAGAGAAGAATTGAATTGGTCAGTTTGTAAGAGAAACTGACCAAAACCGATACAACAGAAAAACGCGACACACCGGCCCCCAAGCCGCGTTCCACTCGTCTTACTGGTACGATGATCTTCTTCTATGGAGCGATATACTGGTACGCAGTGGCAGAGCTCCGTTGAAGCCAACCTGGGCTATGGCCCGCCCAGGTTAGATCAAAATTGTGAAGGATTAGAGAAATTTTGGCTGTAAAATGAAATAAAAACAGGCTCTTATGTGGGCTGGCCCGCCCATCTTTTCATGTGAAGCTCCGCCAATGCTGGTACGATGATCTTCCTCTATGGAGCGATTTACTGGTGCGTAGACATGCATGCATTGGTCTCAGTGGTGAACAGTAGAGTGGAATTCTGTGTCAGCTGTCGGATCATCAACTCGGTACCGTGATTTATTGCCAAATGCTGGTCCATTAAATACTTGCGTGATGGCACACTGTACCCACAGCTCGATGCGACGATGCCTACACTTTCTTCACAGCTTTTAGAGATGGAACACAGCATGTACGTACTAGTAGTAGGCTCGGGGGGAGAAAATGTGTCGCGTAAGCTAGGAGTTCTAGAAAAATTATCGGAGAGCGCAGGAAAAACCAGTTGAAAGAGGCAAAGATCATTGGTCAAAACCTCGAGAAGGTATATTGAAAATCAGTGTATGATGTTGATCAAGGGAGGGAGAGGTAGCGTGGGAGTCATTGTCAGTGAAATATCTGGGCAAATTTATTGTTGCAAGATAAATTTTGTTGTCAGATGCCATGATGGCAGAGAAGCTTATGCTCTTCGGGATGGCTTGAGCTTAGCACAATATATTTAGGTTCAAATATGATTTTAATCCAGTCTGACAATCTCTAGGTAATCGACACGATGTTGAGTGGAGGCAGTTCTTCAACTTCCTTGGCAACGATATTTGAAATTCCTGACTACTATCTTCGGGGTTTGTGAAGATCAATTTCGAGCAATGCTACAGGGAGGCTAATGAAGTGGCGCACGAGCTAGATAGACATATTTTTATAATCATCTTGATTGTATTGAGACGATGATCCCCCTAGATTTATTTTGTCCAAACTCATAAAGGATGTAAGTGTGTTTACAAATCAATAAAGTGCGTTGGATGGCTTTCCCTAAAAAATAGATCATAGAGGATCACACATCCATGGACATGTAACCATGGCCTCCAAGGGAAAGCCACTTTGTCTCCCGAGTTACAGTTATCCTGGCGTTTTTTTTAAATAATAAGTTTTAGAAAGTATGGGGAAAAATTCATTTTATTATTAACTAACAAAATGAAAAAAATTGAACATTTGAAAATGTGCATTGTTCACGATACTCAAATATGTACATTTGTCATTTTTAAATATTTAAAATTAAATTTTTGCACGTTTGTGGGAGACAACATTGAGAACAATCATTATTGTTTACATATTTCTTTAAAACTTTTTAATTAGATTTTTGAATTTTTCAAAATAAAGAGATCACTAGAGTTGGGGAGCACGAAATCTTCACTCTAGCCTAAAAAAATAATCTATGCGCGCCATGAGGCGAGAGATGAATTAATGCACTTATGCACACACGCATGGGCGTAGCCAGGCCCCAGGCTACACTGGCCTTGGCCTGGGGCGTGGCAACTCGTTTCTTTGTTGACTGTAGCTATTTGTAGGGTACTGTTCTACACTGTTCTGTACTGTAGCATGAAGTTGGCCCGGGGCGTTGCTCTATCCTAGCTACGCTACTGCACACACGTAGGTACGTGCATGTTTTGCTTCTACAGTTCTACTGCCTACAAGTGCATACACACAAGCATACGTAATACGTGAGTGAGCGTAGAATACACAGACAAACCGATCAACATGGTCATGCGTAATGCAACATGCAAGCACAAGAACAGAAGGTGCAGCTGCGCTCGGCCGCGCGCATGCATGCATGCACGCTGTTGGTTGGTTGGGCAGACTAGGACGAAGCCGCGTGGGCTTGCATAAATGCGCCCACCGGCGGCCGGCCGGGGCCAACCCATATGCACATTCTCCGGGCAGATACGTCGCCATCGCTCGCTCCCGCAGCACCGTCAACACCACCGGCGAAATCCGCGGCACTCCTTCGCTCTGTCAGACACACCCACTGCTCCCTCATCCTCATACCACCGTCGTCCATCGTCTCACCGCGTCGCGCCGATCAATCTCAGCTCACAGATTGCCAGCCAGCCAGCGCTCCAACCAACTGCATTTACCCCCACTCCTAGCTCCACGAGAGCTGCACCACGCTTCGATCTAGCTTCAGCTCCACTATATAGAGCACTGCAACCCCTCCGTCCAGCTTCAGAGCAGAGCATCACTCAGCATAGCTAGCTGAGCTAATTAAGCAGAGAGAACCGAGCAATGGGGAGGCGTGTGTGGGCCGTGGCGCTCGCGGCGCTGGCCGTGGTGGTGGCACTCGGAGTGCCTGCAGAGGCGCGTCGCCTGGAGAAGGACGGATTGGGCGGTGGTGGCGGGTTTGGCGGCGGAGCAGGCTTTGGCGGAGGGATCGGCCAGGGCGGTGGTGTCGGCATCGGGTTCGGAGGTGGTAAGGGCGGTGGCCTTGGGGGAGGTGGTGGACTCGGAGGAGGTGGTGGTGCTGGGGGTGGGCTCGGCGGAGGGCTTGGCCATGGGGGCGGCGTTGGGATTGGGTTTGGTGGCGGGAAAGGAGGAGGTTTAGGTGGAGGTGGTGGCCTCGGAGGAGGAGGCGGTCTTGGTGGAGGTGGTGGTCTTGGAGGAGGCATTGGACATGGCGGTGGTCTTGGAGGTGGCATTGGAAAGGGTGGTGGACTTGGAGGTGGCATTGGAAAAGGTGGTGGTCTCGGTGGAGGAATTGGGCATGGCGGTGGGCTCGGAGGTGGTGGTGGTCTTGGTGGAGGTGCAGGCGGCGGTGCCGGTGGTGGTTTCGGCGGAGGCGCAGGAGGTGGTGCTGGTGCTGGTGCCGGTGGTGGCCTTGGAGGTGGTGCAGGTGGAGGAGGAGGACTCGGTGGTGGTGCGGGAGGAGGTTCAGGTGGTGGACTTGGAGGTGGCGCCGGTTCCGGTGGTGGACTTGGTGGTGGCGCTGGAGGAGGTGCCGGTGGCGGCCTTGGAGGCGGCGCAGGTGGAGGTGCCGGTGGTGGTTTTGGAGGCGGCGCGGGTGGAGGTGCCGGTGCAGGCGGTGGTCTCGGTGGCGGCGCGGGAGGAGGTGCCGGTGGAGGCGGTGGACTTGGTGGTGGTGCCGGAGGAGGTTCCGGTGGAGGACTCGGTGGCGGTGCTGGAGGAGGTGCCGGGGGTGGTGGCGGACTCGGTGGTGGAGCCGGTGGTGGCGGAGGAGCTGGAGCCGGCGGCGGATTCGGAGGTGGCAAGGGCGGTGGCTTCGGCGTCGGAGGCGGCAAAGGTGGAGGCTTCGGTGGAGGTTTAGGCGGCGGCGGCGGTGCCGGAGGTGGCGCAGGCGGTGGTTTCGGAGGAGGCGCTGGCGGTGGCTTCGGAGGAGGCGCAGGGCTGGGCGGCGGAGCTGGCACCGGTGGCGACGGAGGCTTCGGCGGAGGCGCTGGGGGCGGCGGTGGCATCAGTGGTGGCCAGTGAGGTCCGCGCGCGGGGAGCGGGCACGCGCACGTCGCGGTTGCTTCGGTCCATGCAGGCAAGACCAGCGTGACGACGTGAGGCGGCTCGACGACGCGCGTAGCAGGCTGGAAGAGAAGCAATCTTCTTGGTAGTCTATGTACGTATGGGAAGTGAGCACGAATAATTCGCGACATTCCTTCTCGTTGTGTATTATAGTATTCAATGCATTTTTATTTCCGAAGCCATTTATAACCTTTCCAAATGTACGCCACGAAGAGATATATATATATACGGATTATATATTACGGAGTAGTGTGCTCTGTGATGATACCATTTCGAACATGTGTGCATCAGTGCATCTACGCACGTAGACCGGCCTGCACTGGTTCACTCCATCAATTTGGTCTGCAATTGCAGACTTGCACGGTGGAGATTTTTTTCTCCCTGGCACACAAAAATAAGTTTGTATTTATCCATCTACGCACTGATCCCTCCTGTTTAAAAAATTCGAAAATTATATTTATATGTTTTGAAATTTTTTGAAAAAAAATTCTGCATATAGCCAATCATATATCCCACTAACGTGCAAAATATCAACTTCAAAAACTTTGTATTCTGAGCTATGTGTACCCATAATATAAAGTATCTCAGATTAAAAATTTACACATTTGTGAAATACACCATCGGCTACATCTGGATTTTTCTCAGATTTTTGGGAAACTTAGAAATATGATTTTCTAATTGTTTAAATAAGAGAGCACTGGTGCCCAGGATCACAAAACACTTTCCGAGACTTGCAGTATTACAACGCATGACGTTGATGCCATGATCCGAGCAAGTGACATGTTTCCTACTTTTCTACTCATTTAGTTCTTCAGTTACTCAAAAGCCTGTCTCTTTGGTTCAAGAATTTCATCTTCTTTCAATATCATAAAAAAATCATGTCGCTAAAGGATGTAAAGAATAACTGGAAACTTTTAAGCAAGTAATATGATTCTTTATTGGACCATAAAATAATATTTTTTTTCTCATAATTCCTTCCTTCTACTTGAGATCAAACATCAATTGCAACAATTCGATAGATATATAGGAAGTTTTCTCCTAATACTGTTTGAGATAATAATTGGAATTCGATAAACATCAATTGCAACAATTCGATAATATATTTTTTGGAAAATAAGGTCAAGGCAAGTAAACTAAACTCCAAATCTCAAGCAATGGTCAAGAATCAAAGCATAACTCTAAACAATGTTGTTCATATCAAGTACAAATCATGCACACTTTGTTAAATTTTGACTTGATAGACAATTTGACCACGGAAAGAGGAGTCAAGAGTAATGTCATTGATTTAGTTTATACTCTAACTCTTTTTATAAATATGCTTACTTAATCTAGAAACACCTACTGAGATATTTTTAAAATCGTAATCTTTGCTAATCCTTACCATAGGTACGTATAAATTATATTTATTATGCATTATAGAAAAAACAGTTCTAGAACAGACTGTTGTTACACCAAAACCAAGCGTAAATAACATTCAATACAACACAAGATAATGATATTCAGAATAGTTCTAGGTTATGAATTAGATGTATAAACAATAATATTCAGTACAACAAAAATACACCAAATAATATAATATAATTTCCAGTTATGTGGTTAAGCGATGCCAACAATTAGAAACTTATACGGGTAATATTGTAACATGCTACAAATAGGGTAGGTATAAAATTTTAGTAAAAACTGTATTTATTTTGATTCTTCCCGGGACCAAATATTTATTGGACTGGCCCTAGCATTTATCTGAAAAACCAAGTGGATGGAACAATGGCTAGGTCTTGAACTCTTGGAGAAGGTTCTCCTTGCCTCTTTTTGCTTTGCACTCGGAAGCCTTTGGCCACACCCAATTCGCCCAAATTGTACCCATTAGTCGGCCCAAATTGTACCCATTAGTCGGCCCAATATCGACCCAATCCGGCATAAACCACGATGTATCTCATCCGACCAAAAGAACAAACAAAGGAATCTATGCAAATAAACAGAAAAACAACTCAAATCTGTAGTAAAAAAAAGAGAAGTGCCTCAAATCGGACCCGATCTAAACATATAAACCCAACAAAATAGTGGCCAGTTCGACCACGCAAAAAGAACAACAATCCAAAACACGCATATGCAAAGTAGCGAACATCTTGAGCACCCGATCTACAGTAGGAAATGCAAACGAGAACAGATCCGGAAGTATCTTTGCTCGAGAGGTTGGAAGAGATGGCGGCGGTCACGCTATGTTGTGTTTCGCGTTGCGAGTGCGGGCAGAGAAAACAGAGAGAAGCAAAGAAAGGCAGCGAAGAAACTGGTCGTGGCCCGTGGCCCGCGCGTACGTAATACGTGAGTGAGCGTAGAATACACAGACAAACCGATCAACATGGTCATGCGTAATGCAACATGCAAGCACAAGAACAGAAGGTGCAGCTGCGCTCGGCCGCGCGCATGCATGCATGCACGCTGTTGGTTGGTTGGGCAGACTAGGACGAAGCCGCGTGGGCTTGCATAAATGCGCCCACCGGCGGCCGGCCGGGGCCAACCCATATGCACATTCTCCGGGCAGATACGTCGCCATCGCTCGCTCCCGCAGCACCGTCAACACCACCGGCGAAATCCGCGGCACTCCTTCGCTCTGTCAGACACACCCACTGCTCCCTCATCCTCATACCACCGTCGTCCATCGTCTCACCGCGTCGCGCCGATCAATCTCAGCTCACAGATTGCCAGCCAGCCAGCGCTCCAACCAACTGCATTTACCCCCACTCCTAGCTCCACGAGAGCTGCACCACGCTTCGATCTAGCTTCAGCTCCACTATATAGAGCACTGCAACCCCTCCGTCCAGCTTCAGAGCAGAGCATCACTCAGCATAGCTAGCTGAGCTAATTAAGCAGAGAGAACCGAGCAATGGGGAGGCGTGTGTGGGCCGTGGCGCTCGCGGCGCTGGCCGTGGTGGTGGCACTCGGAGTGCCTGCAGAGGCGCGTCGCCTGGAGAAGGACGGATTGGGCGGTGGTGGCGGGTTTGGCGGCGGAGCAGGCTTTGGCGGAGGGATCGGCCAGGGCGGTGGTGTCGGCATCGGGTTCGGAGGTGGTAAGGGCGGTGGCCTTGGGGGAGGTGGTGGACTCGGAGGAGGTGGTGGTGCTGGGGTGGGCTCGGCGGAGGGCTTGGCCATGGGGGCGGCGTTGGGATTGGGTTTGGTGGCGGGAAAGGAGGAGGTTTAGGTGGAGGTGGTGGCCTCGGAGGAGGAGGCGGTCTTGGTGGAGGTGGTGGTCTTGGAGGAGGCATTGGACATGGCGGTGGTCTTGGAGGTGGCATTGGAAAGGGTGGTGGACTTGGAGGTGGCATTGGAAAAGGTGGTGGTCTCGGTGGAGGAATTGGGCATGGCGGTGGGCTCGGAGGTGGTGGTGGTCTTGGTGGAGGTGCAGGCGGCGGTGCCGGTGGTGGTTTCGGCGGAGGCGCAGGAGGTGGTGCTGGTGCTGGTGCCGGTGGTGGCCTTGGAGGTGGTGCAGGTGGAGGAGGAGGACTCGGTGGTGGTGCGGGAGGAGGTTCAGGTGGTGGACTTGGAGGTGGCGCCGGTTCCGGTGGTGGACTTGGTGGTGGCGCTGGAGGAGGTGCCGGTGGCGGCCTTGGAGGCGGCGCAGGTGGAGGTGCCGGTGGTGGTTTTGGAGGCGGCGCGGGTGGAGGTGCCGGTGCAGGCGGTGGTCTCGGTGGCGGCGCGGGAGGAGGTGCCGGTGGAGGCGGTGGACTTGGTGGTGGTGCCGGAGGAGGTTCCGGTGGAGGACTCGGTGGCGGTGCTGGAGGAGGTGCCGGGGGTGGTGGCGGACTCGGTGGTGGAGCCGGTGGTGGCGGAGGAGCTGGAGCCGGCGGCGGATTCGGAGGTGGCAAGGGCGGTGGCTTCGGCGTCGGAGGCGGCAAAGGTGGAGGCTTCGGTGGAGGTTTAGGCGGCGGCGGCGGTGCCGGAGGTGGCGCAGGCGGTGGTTTCGGAGGAGGCGCTGGCGGTGGCTTCGGAGGAGGCGCAGGGCTGGGCGGCGGAGCTGGCACCGGTGGCGGCGGAGGCTTCGGCGGAGGCGCTGGGGGCGGCGGTGGCATCGGTGGTGGCCAGTGAGGTCCGCGCGCGGGGAGCGGGCACGCGCACGTCGCGGTTGCTTCGGTCCATGCAGGCAAGACCAGCGTGACGACGTGAGGCGGCTCGACGACGCGCGTAGCAGGCTGGAAGAGAAGCAATCTTCTTGGTAGTCTATGTACGTATGGGAAGTGAGCACGAATAATTCGCGACATTCCTTCTCGTTGTGTATTATAGTATTCAATGCATTTTTATTTCCGAAGCCATTTATAACCTTTCCAAATGTACGCCACGAAGAGATATATATATATATACGGATTATATATTACGGAGTAGTGTGCTCTGTGATGATACCATTTCGAACATGTGTGCATCAGTGCATCTACGCACGTAGACCGGCCTGCACTGGTTCACTCCATCAATTTGGTCTGCAATTGCAGACTTGCACGGTGGAGATTTTTTTCTCCCTGGCACACAAAAATAAGTTTGTATTTATCCATCTACGCACTGATCCCTCCTGTTTAAAAAATTCGAAAATTATATTTATATGTTTTGAAATTTTTTGAAAAAAAATTCTGCATATAGCCAATCATATATCCCACTAACGTGCAAAATATCAACTTCAAAAACTTTGTATTCTGAGCTATGTGTACCCATAATATAAAGTATCTCAGATTAAAAATTTACACATTTGTGAAATACACCATCGGCTACATCTGGATTTTTCTCAGATTTTTGGGAAACTTAGAAATATGATTTTCTAATTGTTTAAATAAGAGAGCACTGGTGCCCAGGATCACAAAACACTTTCCGAGACTTGCAGTATTACAACGCATGACGTTGATGCCATGATCCGAGCAAGTGACATGTTTCCTACTTTTCTACTCATTTAGTTCTTCAGTTACTCAAAAGCCTGTCTCTTTGGTTCAAGAATTTCATCTTCTTTCAATATCATAAAAAAATCATGTCGCTAAAGGATGTAAAGAATAACTGGAAACTTTTAAGCAAGTAATATGATTCTTTATTGGACCATAAAATAATATTTTTTTTCTCATAATTCCTTCCTTCTACTTGAGATCAAACATCAATTGCAACAATTCGATAGATATATAGGAAGTTTTCTCCTAATACTGTTTGAGATAATAATTGGAATTCGATAAACATCAATTGCAACAATTCGATAATATATTTTTTGGAAAATAAGGTCAAGGCAAGTAAACTAAACTCCAAATCTCAAGCAATGGTCAAGAATCAAAGCATAACTCTAAACAATGTTGTTCATATCAAGTACAAATCATGCACACTTTGTTAAATTTTGACTTGATAGACAATTTGACCACGGAAAGAGGAGTCAAGAGTAATGTCATTGATTTAGTTTATACTCTAACTCTTTTTATAAATATGCTTACTTAATCTAGAAACACCTACTGAGATATTTTTAAAATCGTAATCTTTGCTAATCCTTACCATAGGTACGTATAAATTATATTTATTATGCATTATAGAAAAAACAGTTCTAGAACAGACTGTTGTTACACCAAAACCAAGCGTAAATAACATTCAATACAACACAAGATAATGATATTCAGAATAGTTCTAGGTTATGAATTAGATGTATAAACAATAATATTCAGTACAACAAAAATACACCAAATAATATAATATAATTTCCAGTTATGTGGTTAAGCGATGCCAACAATTAGAAACTTATACGGGTAATATTGTAACATGCTACAAATAGGGTAGGTATAAAATTTTAGTAAAAACTGTATTTATTTTGATTCTTCCCGGGACCAAATATTTATTGGACTGGCCCTAGCATTTATCTGAAAAACCAAGTGGATGGAACAATGGCTAGGTCTTGAACTCTTGGAGAAGGTTCTCCTTGCCTCTTTTTGCTTTGCACTCGGAAGCCTTTGGCCACACCCAATTCGCCCAAATTGTACCCATTAGTCGGCCCAAATTGTACCCATTAGTCGGCCCAATATCGACCCAATCCGGCATAAACCACGATGTATCTCATCCGACCAAAAGAACAAACAAAGGAATCTATGCAAATAAACAGAAAAACAACTCAAATCTGTAGTAAAAAAAAGAGAAGTGCCTCAAATCGGACCCGATCTAAACATATAAACCCAACAAAATAGTGGCCAGTTCGACCACGCAAAAAGAACAACAATCCAAAACACGCATATGCAAAGTAGCGAACATCTTGAGCACCCGATCTACAGTAGGAAATGCAAACGAGAACAGATCCGGAAGTATCTTTGCTCGAGAGGTTGGAAGAGATGGCGGCGGTCACGCTATGTTGTGTTTCGCGTTGCGAGTGCGGGCAGAGAAAACAGAGAGAAGCAAAGAAAGGCAGCGAAGAAACTGGTCGTGGCCCGTGGCCCGCGCGTACGTAATACGTGAGTGAGCGTAGAATACACAGACAAACCGATCAACATGGTCATGCGTAATGCAACATGCAAGCACAAGAACAGAAGGTGCAGCTGCGCTCGGCCGCGCGCATGCATGCATGCACGCTGTTGGTTGGTTGGGCAGACTAGGACGAAGCCGCGTGGGCTTGCATAAATGCGCCCACCGGCGGCCGGCCGGGGCCAACCCATATGCACATTCTCCGGGCAGATACGTCGCCATCGCTCGCTCCCGCAGCACCGTCAACACCACCGGCGAAATCCGCGGCACTCCTTCGCTCTGTCAGACACACCCACTGCTCCCTCATCCTCATACCACCGTCGTCCATCGTCTCACCGCGTCGCGCCGATCAATCTCAGCTCACAGATTGCCAGCCAGCCAGCGCTCCAACCAACTGCATTTACCCCCACTCCTAGCTCCACGAGAGCTGCACCACGCTTCGATCTAGCTTCAGCTCCACTATATAGAGCACTGCAACCCCTCCGTCCAGCTTCAGAGCAGAGCATCACTCAGCATAGCTAGCTGAGCTAATTAAGCAGAGAGAACCGAGCAATGGGGAGGCGTGTGTGGGCCGTGGCGCTCGCGGCGCTGGCCGTGGTGGTGGCACTCGGAGTGCCTGCAGAGGCGCGTCGCCTGGAGAAGGACGGATTGGGCGGTGGTGGGGGTTTGGCGGCGGAGCAGGCTTTGGCGGAGGGATCGGCCAGGGCGGTGGTGTCGGCATCGGGTTCGGAGGTGGTAAGGGCGGTGGCCTTGGGGGAGGTGGTGGACTCGGAGGAGGTGGTGGTGCTAGGGGTGGGCTCGGCGGAGGGCTTGGCCATGGGGGCGGCGTTGGGATTGGGTTTGGTGGCGGGAAAGGAGGAGGTTTAGGTGGAGGTGGTGGCCTCGGAGGAGGAGGCGGTCTTGGTGGAGGTGGTGGTCTTGGAGGAGGCATTGGACATGGCGGTGGTCTTGGAGGTGGCATTGGAAAGGGTGGTGGACTTGGAGGTGGCATTGGAAAAGGTGGTGGTCTCGGTGGAGGAATTGGGCATGGCGGTGGGCTCGGAGGTGGTGGTGGTCTTGGTGGAGGTGCAGGCGGCGGTGCCGGTGGTGGTTTCGGCGGAGGCGCAGGAGGTGGTGCTGGTGCTGGTGCCGGTGGTGGCCTTGGAGGTGGTGCAGGTGGAGGAGGAGGACTCGGTGGTGGTGCGGGAGGAGGTTCAGGTGGTGGACTTGGAGGTGGCGCCGGTTCCGGTGGTGGACTTGGTGGTGGCGCTGGAGGAGGTGCCGGTGGCGGCCTTGGAGGCGGCGCAGGTGGAGGTGCCGGTGGTGGTTTTGGAGGCGGCGCGGGTGGAGGTGCCGGTGCAGGCGGTGGTCTCGGTGGCGGCGCGGGAGGAGGTGCCGGTGGAGGCGGTGGACTTGGTGGTGGTGCCGGAGGAGGTTCCGGTGGAGGACTCGGTGGCGGTGCTGGAGGAGGTGCCGGGGGTGGTGGCGGACTCGGTGGTGGAGCCGGTGGTGGCGGAGGAGCTGGAGCCGGCGGCGGATTCGGAGGTGGCAAGGGCGGTGGCTTCGGCGTCGGAGGCGGCAAAGGTGGAGGCTTCGGTGGAGGTTTAGGCGGCGGCGGCGGTGCCGGAGGTGGCGCAGGCGGTGGTTTCGGAGGAGGCGCTGGCGGTGGCTTCGGAGGAGGCGCAGGGCTGGGCGGCGGAGCTGGCACCGGTGGCGGCGGAGGCTTCGGCGGAGGCGCTGGGGGCGGCGGTGGCATCGGTGGTGGCCAGTGAGGTCCGCGCGCGGGGAGCGGGCACGCGCACGTCGCGGTTGCTTCGGTCCATGCAGGCAAGACCAGCGTGACGACGTGAGGCGGCTCGACGACGCGCGTAGCAGGCTGGAAGAGAAGCAATCTTCTTGGTAGTCTATGTACGTATGGGAAGTGAGCACGAATAATTCGCGACATTCCTTCTCGTTGTGTATTATAGTATTCAATGCATTTTTATTTCCGAAGCCATTTATAACCTTTCCAAATGTACGCCACGAAGAGATATATATATATATACGGATTATATATTACGGAGTAGTGTGCTCTGTGATGATACCATTTCGAACATGTGTGCATCAGTGCATCTACGCACGTAGACCGGCCTGCACTGGTTCACTCCATCAATTTGGTCTGCAATTGCAGACTTGCACGGTGGAGATTTTTTTCTCCCTGGCACACAAAAATAAGTTTGTATTTATCCATCTACGCACTGATCCCTCCTGTTTAAAAAATTCGAAAATTATATTTATATGTTTTGAAATTTTTTGAAAAAAAATTCTGCATATAGCCAATCATATATCCCACTAACGTGCAAAATATCAACTTCAAAAACTTTGTATTCTGAGCTATGTGTACCCATAATATAAAGTATCTCAGATTAAAAATTTACACATTTGTGAAATACACCATCGGCTACATCTGGATTTTTCTCAGATTTTTGGGAAACTTAGAAATATGATTTTCTAATTGTTTAAATAAGAGAGCACTGGTGCCCAGGATCACAAAACACTTTCCGAGACTTGCAGTATTACAACGCATGACGTTGATGCCATGATCCGAGCAAGTGACATGTTTCCTACTTTTCTACTCATTTAGTTCTTCAGTTACTCAAAAGCCTGTCTCTTTGGTTCAAGAATTTCATCTTCTTTCAATATCATAAAAAAATCATGTCGCTAAAGGATGTAAAGAATAACTGGAAACTTTTAAGCAAGTAATATGATTCTTTATTGGACCATAAAATAATATTTTTTTTCTCATAATTCCTTCCTTCTACTTGAGATCAAACATCAATTGCAACAATTCGATAGATATATAGGAAGTTTCTCCTAATACTGTTTGAGATAATAATTGGAATTCGATAAACATCAATTGCAACAATTCGATAATATATTTTTTGGAAAATAAGGTCAAGGCAAGTAAACTAAACTCCAAATCTCAAGCAATGGTCAAGAATCAAAGCATAACTCTAAACAATGTTGTTCATATCAAGTACAAATCATGCACACTTTGTTAAATTTTGACTTGATAGACAATTTGACCACGGAAAGAGGAGTCAAGAGTAATGTCATTGATTTAGTTTATACTCTAACTCTTTTTATAAATATGCTTACTTAATCTAGAAACACCTACTGAGATATTTTTAAAATCGTAATCTTTGCTAATCCTTACCATAGGTACGTATAAATTATATTTATTATGCATTATAGAAAAAACAGTTCTAGAACAGACTGTTGTTACACCAAAACCAAGCGTAAATAACATTCAATACAACACAAGATAATGATATTCAGAATAGTTCTAGGTTATGAATTAGATGTATAAACAATAATATTCAGTACAACAAAAATACACCAAATAATATAATATAATTTCCAGTTATGTGGTTAAGCGATGCCAACAATTAGAAACTTATACGGGTAATATTGTAACATGCTACAAATAGGGTAGGTATAAAATTTTAGTAAAAACTGTATTTATTTTGATTCTTCCCGGGACCAAATATTTATTGGACTGGCCCTAGCATTTATCTGAAAAACCAAGTGGATGGAACAATGGCTAGGTCTGGAACTCTTGGAGAAGGTTCTCCTTGCCTCTTTTTGCTTTGCACTCGGAAGCCTTTGGCCACACCCAATTCGCCCAAATTGTACCCATTAGTCGGCCCAAATTGTACCCATTAGTCGGCCCAATATCGACCCAATCCGGCATAAACCACGATGTATCTCATCCGACCAAAAGAACAAACAAAGGAATCTATGCAAATAAACAGAAAAACAACTCAAATCTGTAGTAAAAAAAAGAGAAGTGCCTCAAATCGGACCCGATCTAAACATATAAACCCAACAAAATAGTGGCCAGTTCGACCACGCAAAAAGAACAACAATCCAAAACACGCATATGCGAAGTAGCGAACATCTTGAGCACCCGATCTACAGTAGGAAATGCAAACGAGAACAGATCCGGAAGTATCTTTGCTCGAGAGGTTGGAAGAGATGGCGGCGGTCACGCTATGTTTGTTTCGCGTTGCGAGTGCAGGCAGAGAAAACAGAGAGAAGCAAAGAAAGGCAGCGAAGAAACTGGTCGTGGCCCGTGGCCCGCGCGTACGTAATACGTGAGTGAGCGTAGAATACACAGACAAACCGATCAACATGGTCATGCGTAATGCAACATGCAAGCACAAGAACAGAAGGTGCAGCTGCGCTCGGCCGCGCGCATGCATGCATGCACGCTGTTGGTTGGTTGGGCAGACTAGGACGAAGCCGCGTGGGCTTGCATAAATGCGCCCACCGGCGGCCGGCCGGGGCCAACCCATATGCACATTCTCCGGGCAGATACGTCGCCATCGCTCGCTCCCGCAGCACCGTCAACACCACCGGCGAAATCCGCGGCACTCCTTCGCTCTGTCAGACACACCCACTGCTCCCTCATCCTCATACCACCGTCGTCCATCGTCTCACCGCGTCGCGCCGATCAATCTCAGCTCACAGATTGCCAGCCAGCCAGCGCTCCAACCAACTGCATTTACCCCCACTCCTAGCTCCACGAGAGCTGCACCACGCTTCGATCTAGCTTCAGCTCCACTATATAGAGCACTGCAACCCCTCCGTCCAGCTTCAGAGCAGAGCATCACTCAGCATAGCTAGCTGAGCTAATTAAGCAGAGAGAACCGAGCAATGGGGAGGCGTGTGTGGGCCGTGGCGCTCGCGGCGCTGGCCGTGGTGGTGGCACTCGGAGTGCCTGCAGAGGCGCGTCGCCTGGAGAAGGACGGATTGGGCGGTGGTGGCGGGTTTGGCGGCGGAGCAGGCTTTGGCGGAGGGATCGGCCAGGGCGGTGGTGTCGGCATCGGGTTCGGAGGTGGTAAGGGCGGTGGCCTTGGGGGAGGTGGTGGACTCGGAGGAGGTGGTGGTGCTAGGGGTGGGCTCGGCGGAGGGCTTGGCCATGGGGGCGGCGTTGGGATTGGGTTTGGTGGCGGGAAAGGAGGAGGTTTAGGTGGAGGTGGTGGCCTCGGAGGAGGAGGCGGTCTTGGTGGAGGTGGTGGTCTTGGAGGAGGCATTGGACATGGCGGTGGTCTTGGAGGTGGCATTGGAAAGGGTGGTGGACTTGGAGGTGGCATTGGAAAAGGTGGTGGTCTCGGTGGAGGAATTGGGCATGGCGGTGGGCTCGGAGGTGGTGGTGGTCTTGGTGGAGGTGCAGGCGGCGGTGCCGGTGGTGGTTTCGGCGGAGGCGCAGGAGGTGGTGCTGGTGCTGGTGCCGGTGGTGGCCTTGGAGGTGGTGCAGGTGGAGGAGGAGGACTCGGTGGTGGTGCGGGAGGAGGTTCAGGTGGTGGACTTGGAGGTGGCGCCGGTTCCGGTGGTGGACTTGGTGGTGGCGCTGGAGGAGGTGCCGGTGGCGGCCTTGGAGGCGGCGCAGGTGGAGGTGCCGGTGGTGGTTTTGGAGGCGGCGCGGGTGGAGGTGCCGGTGCAGGCGGTGGTCTCGGTGGCGGCGCGGGAGGAGGTGCCGGTGGAGGCGGTGGACTTGGTGGTGGTGCCGGAGGAGGTTCCGGTGGAGGACTCGGTGGCGGTGCTGGAGGAGGTGCCGGGGGTGGTGGCGGACTCGGTGGTGGAGCCGGTGGTGGCGGAGGAGCTGGAGCCGGCGGCGGATTCGGAGGTGGCAAGGGCGGTGGCTTCGGCGTCGGAGGCGGCAAAGGTGGAGGCTTCGGTGGAGGTTTAGGCGGCGGCGGCGGTGCCGGAGGTGGCGCAGGCGGTGGTTTCGGAGGAGGCGCTGGCGGTGGCTTCGGAGGAGGCGCAGGGCTGGGCGGCGGAGCTGGCACCGGTGGCGGCGGAGGCTTCGGCGGAGGCGCTGGGGGCGGCGGTGGCATCGGTGGTGGCCAGTGAGGTCCGCGCGCGGGGAGCGGGCACGCGCACGTCGCGGTTGCTTCGGTCCATGCAGGCAAGACCAGCGTGACGACGTGAGGCGGCTCGACGACGCGCGTAGCAGGCTGGAAGAGAAGCAATCTTCTTGGTAGTCTATGTACGTATGGGAAGTGAGCACGAATAATTCGCGACATTCCTTCTCGTTGTGTATTATAGTATTCAATGCATTTTTATTTCCGAAGCCATTTATAACCTTTCCAAATGTACGCCACGAAGAGATATATATATATATACGGATTATATTACGGAGTAGTGTGCTCTGTGATGATACCATTTCGAACATGTGTGCATCAGTGCATCTACGCACGTAGACCGGCCTGCACTGGTTCACTCCATCAATTTGGTCTGCAATTGCAGACTTGCACGGTGGAGATTTTTTTCTCCCTGGCACACAAAAATAAGTTTGTATTTATCCATCTACGCACTGATCCCTCCTGTTTAAAAAATTCGAAAATTATATTTATATGTTTTGAAATTTTTTGAAAAAAAATTCTGCATATAGCCAATCATATATCCCACTAACGTGCAAAATATCAACTTCAAAAACTTTGTATTCTGAGCTATGTGTACCCATAATATAAAGTATCTCAGATTAAAAATTTACACATTTGTGAAATACACCATCGGCTACATCTGGATTTTTCTCAGATTTTGGGAAACTTAGAAATATGATTTTCTAATTGTTTAAATAAGAGAGCACTGGTGCCCAGGATCACAAAACACTTTCCGAGACTTGCAGTATTACAACGCATGACGTTGATGCCATGATCCGAGCAAGTGACATGTTTCCTACTTTTCTACTCATTTAGTTCTTCAGTTACTCAAAAGCCTGTCTCTTTGGTTCAAGAATTTCATCTTCTTTCAATATCATAAAAAAATCATGTCGCTAAAGGATGTAAAGAATAACTGGAAACTTTTAAGCAAGTAATATGATTCTTTATTGGACCATAAAATAATATTTTTTTTCTCATAATTCCTTCCTTCTACTTGAGATCAAACATCAATTGCAACAATTCGATAGATATATAGGAAGTTTTCTCCTAATACTGTTTGAGATAATAATTGGAATTCGATAAACATCAATTGCAACAATTCGATAATATATTTTTTGGAAAATAAGGTCAAGGCAAGTAAACTAAACTCCAAATCTCAAGCAATGGTCAAGAATCAAAGCATAACTCTAAACAATGTTGTTCATATCAAGTACAAATCATGCACACTTTGTTAAATTTTGACTTGATAGACAATTTGACCACGGAAAGAGGAGTCAAGAGTAATGTCATTGATTTAGTTTATACTCTAACTCTTTTTATAAATATGCTTACTTAATCTAGAAACACCTACTGAGATATTTTTAAAATCGTAATCTTTGCTAATCCTTACCATAGGTACGTATAAATTATATTTATTATGCATTATAGAAAAAACAGTTCTAGAACAGACTGTTGTTACACCAAAACCAAGCGTAAATAACATTCAATACAACACAAGATAATGATATTCAGAATAGTTCTAGGTTATGAATTAGATGTATAAACAATAATATTCAGTACAACAAAAATACACCAAATAATATAATATAATTTCCAGTTATGTGGTTAAGCGATGCCAACAATTAGAAACTTATACGGGTAATATTGTAACATGCTACAAATAGGGTAGGTATAAAATTTTAGTAAAAACTGTATTTATTTTGATTCTTCCCGGGACCAAATATTTATTGGACTGGCCCTAGCATTTATCTGAAAAACCAAGTGGATGGAACAATGGCTAGGTCTTGAACTCTTGGAGAAGGTTCTCCTTGCCTCTTTTTGCTTTGCACTCGGAAGCCTTTGGCCACACCCAATTCGCCCAAATTGTACCCATTAGTCGGCCCAAATTGTACCCATTAGTCGGCCCAATATCGACCCAATCCGGCATAAACCACGATGTATCTCATCCGACCAAAAGAACAAACAAAGGAATCTATGCAAATAAACAGAAAAACAACTCAAATCTGTAGTAAAAAAAAGAGAAGTGCCTCAAATCGGACCCGATCTAAACATATAAACCCAACAAAATAGTGGCCAGTTCGACCACGCAAAAAGAACAACAATCCAAAACACGCATATGCAAAGTAGCGAACATCTTGAGCACCCGATCTACAGTAGGAAATGCAAACGAGAACAGATCCGGAAGTATCTTTGCTCGAGAGGTTGGAAGAGATGGCGGCGGTCACGCTATGTTGTGTTTCGCGTTGCGAGTGCAGGCAGAGAAAACAGAGAGAAGCAAAGAAAGGCAGCGAAGAAACTGGTCGTGGCCCGTGGCCCGCGCGTACGTAATACGTGAGTGAGCGTAGAATACACAGACAAACCGATCAACATGGTCATGCGTAATGCAACATGCAAGCACAAGAACAGAAGGTGCAGCTGCGCTCGGCCGCGCGCATGCATGCATGCACGCTGTTGGTTGGTTGGGCAGACTAGGACGAAGCCGCGTGGGCTTGCATAAATGCGCCCACCGGCGGCCGGCCGGGGCCAACCCATATGCACATTCTCCGGGCAGATACGTCGCCATCGCTCGCTCCCGCAGCACCGTCAACACCACCGGCGAAATCCGCGGCACTCCTTCGCTCTGTCAGACACACCCACTGCTCCCTCATCCTCATACCACCGTCGTCCATCGTCTCACCGCGTCGCGCCGATCAATCTCAGCTCACAGATTGCCAGCCAGCCAGCGCTCCAACCAACTGCATTTACCCCCACTCCTAGCTCCACGAGAGCTGCACCACGCTTCGATCTAGCTTCAGCTCCACTATATAGAGCACTGCAACCCCTCCGTCCAGCTTCAGAGCAGAGCATCACTCAGCATAGCTAGCTGAGCTAATTAAGCAGAGAGAACCGAGCAATGGGGAGGCGTGTGTGGGCCGTGGCGCTCGCGGCGCTGGCCGTGGTGGTGGCACTCGGAGTGCCTGCAGAGGCGCGTCGCCTGGAGAAGGACGGATTGGGCGGTGGTGGCGGGTTTGGCGGCGGAGCAGGCTTTGGCGGAGGGATCGGCCAGGGCGGTGGTGTCGGCATCGGGTTCGGAGGTGGTAAGGGCGGTGGCCTTGGGGGAGGTGGTGGACTCGGAGGAGGTGGTGGTGCTAGGGGTGGGCTCGGCGGAGGGCTTGGCCATGGGGGCGGCGTTGGGATTGGGTTTGGTGGCGGGAAAGGAGGAGGTTTAGGTGGAGGTGGTGGCCTCGGAGGAGGAGGCGGTCTTGGTGGAGGTGGTGGTCTTGGAGGAGGCATTGGACATGGCGGTGGTCTTGGAGGTGGCATTGGAAAGGGTGGTGGACTTGGAGGTGGCATTGGAAAAGGTGGTGGTCTCGGTGGAGGAATTGGGCATGGCGGTGGGCTCGGAGGTGGTGGTGGTCTTGGTGGAGGTGCAGGCGGCGGTGCCGGTGGTGGTTTCGGCGGAGGCGCAGGAGGTGGTGCTGGTGCTGGTGCCGGTGGTGGCCTTGGAGGTGGTGCAGGTGGAGGAGGAGGACTCGGTGGTGGTGCGGGAGGAGGTTCAGGTGGTGGACTTGGAGGTGGCGCCGGTTCCGGTGGTGGACTTGGTGGTGGCGCTGGAGGAGGTGCCGGTGGCGGCCTTGGAGGCGGCGCAGGTGGAGGTGCCGGTGGTGGTTTTGGAGGCGGCGCGGGTGGAGGTGCCGGTGCAGGCGGTGGTCTCGGTGGCGGCGCGGGAGGAGGTGCCGGTGGAGGCGGTGGACTTGGTGGTGGTGCCGGAGGAGGTTCCGGTGGAGGACTCGGTGGCGGTGCTGGAGGAGGTGCCGGGGGTGGTGGCGGACTCGGTGGTGGAGCCGGTGGTGGCGGAGGAGCTGGAGCCGGCGGCGGATTCGGAGGTGGCAAGGGCGGTGGCTTCGGCGTCGGAGGCGGCAAAGGTGGAGGCTTCGGTGGAGGTTTAGGCGGCGGCGGCGGTGCCGGAGGTGGCGCAGGCGGTGGTTTCGGAGGAGGCGCTGGCGGTGGCTTCGGAGGAGGCGCAGGGCTGGGCGGCGGAGCTGGCACCGGTGGCGGCGGAGGCTTCGGCGGAGGCGCTGGGGGCGGCGGTGGCATCGGTGGTGGCCAGTGAGGTCCGCGCGCGGGAGCGGGCACGCGCACGTCGCGGTTGCTTCGGTCCATGCAGGCAAGACCAGCGTGACGACGTGAGGCGGCTCGACGACGCGCGTAGCAGGCTGGAAGAGAAGCAATCTTCTTGGTAGTCTATGTACGTATGGGAAGTGAGCACGAATAATTCGCGACATTCCTTCTCGTTGTGTATTATAGTATTCAATGCATTTTTATTTCCGAAGCCATTTATAACCTTTCCAAATGTACGCCACGAAGAGATATATATATATATACGGATTATATATTACGGAGTAGTGTGCTCTGTGATGATACCATTTCGAACATGTGTGCATCAGTGCATCTACGCACGTAGACCGGCCTGCACTGGTTCACTCCATCAATTTGGTCTGCAATTGCAGACTTGCACGGTGGAGATTTTTTTCTCCCTGGCACACAAAAATAAGTTTGTATTTATCCATCTACGCACTGATCCCTCCTGTTTAAAAAATTCGAAAATTATATTTATATGTTTTGAAATTTTTTGAAAAAAAATTCTGCATATAGCCAATCATATATCCCACTAACGTGCAAAATATCAACTTCAAAAACTTTGTATTCTGAGCTATGTGTACCCATAATATAAAG
Organism: Poa pratensis; assembly: GCA_947311845.1. Taxonomy (NCBI): domain Eukaryota; kingdom Viridiplantae; phylum Streptophyta; class Magnoliopsida; order Poales; family Poaceae; genus Poa; species Poa pratensis. The sequence continues at coordinate 53,051,932 of CAMZMU010000052.1, forward strand.
TATCTCAGATTAAAATTTACACATTTGTGAAATACACCATCGGCTACATCTGGATTTTTCTCAGATTTTTGGGAAACTTAGAAATATGATTTTCTAATTGTTTAAATAAGAGAGCACTGGTGCCCAGGATCACAAAACACTTTCCGAGACTTGCAGTATTACAACGCATGACGTTGATGCCATGATCCGAGCAAGTGACATGTTTCCTACTTTTCTACTCATTTAGTTCTTCAGTTACTCAAAAGCCTGTCTCTTTGGTTCAAGAATTTCATCTTCTTTCAATATCATAAAAAATCATGTCGCTAAAGGATGTAAAGAATAACTGGAAACTTTTAAGCAAGTAATATGATTCTTTATTGGACCATAAAATAATATTTTTTTTCTCATAATTCCTTCCTTCTACTTGAGATCAAACATCAATTGCAACAATTCGATAGATATAGGAAGTTTTCTCCTAATACTGTTTGAGATAATAATTGGAATTCGATAAACATCAATTGCAACAATTCGATAATATATTTTTTGGAAAATAAGGTCAAGGCAAGTAAACTAAACTCCAAATCTCAAGCAATGGTCAAGAATCAAAGCATAACTCTAAACAATGTTGTTCATATCAAGTACAAATCATGCACACTTTGTTAAATTTTGACTTGATAGACAATTTGACCACGGAAAGAGGAGTCAAGAGTAATGTCATTGATTTAGTTTATACTCTAACTCTTTTTATAAATATGCTTACTTAATCTAGAAACACCTACTGAGATATTTTTAAAATCGTAATCTTTGCTAATCCTTACCATAGGTACGTATAAATTATATTTATTATGCATTATAGAAAAAACAGTTCTAGAACAGACTGTTGTTACACCAAAACCAAGCGTAAATAACATTCAATACAACACAAGATAATGATATTCAGAATAGTTCTAGGTTATGAATTAGATGTATAAACAATAATATTCAGTACAACAAAAATACACCAAATAATATAATATAATTTCCAGTTATGTGGTTAAGCGATGCCAACAATTAGAAACTTATACGGGTAATATTGTAACATGCTACAAATAGGGTAGGTATAAAATTTTAGTAAAAACTGTATTTATTTTGATTCTTCCCGGGACCAAATATTTATTGGACTGGCCCTAGCATTTATCTGAAAAACCAAGTGGATGGAACAATGGCTAGGTCTTGAACTCTTGGAGAAGGTTCTCCTTGCCTCTTTTGCTTTGCACTCGGAAGCCTTTGGCCACACCCAATTCGCCCAAATTGTACCCATTAGTCGGCCCAAATTGTACCCATTAGTCGGCCCAATATCGACCCAATCCGGCATAAACCACGATGCATCTCATCCGACCAAAAGAACAAACAAAGGAATCTATGCAAATAAACAGAAAAACAACTCAAATCTGTAGTAAAAAAAAGAGAAGTGCCTCAAATCGGACCCGATCTAAACATATAAACCCAACAAAATAGTGGCCAGTTCGACCACGCAAAAAGAACAACAATCCAAAACACGCATATGCGAAGTAGCGAACATCTTGAGCACCCGATCTACAGTAGGAAATGCAAACGAGAACAGATCCGGAAGTATCTTTGCTCGAGAGGTTGGAAGAGATGGCGGCGGTCACGCTATGTTGTGTTTCGCGTTGCGAGTGCGGGCAGAGAAAACAGAGAGAAGCAAAGAAAGGCAGCGAAGAAACTGGTCGTGGCCCGTGGCCCGCGCGTCTTATATAACCTAGAGGAATCTTCTTCGCTCCTACTTACCATCTCCTCTCTTTCCCCGTACCATTATAAATGCAACAACTATAGAGTAAATTGCAAAAAAAAAACCTAGCGTACAGGTTTCATTATGGCTAGTATGGCATTAATTAAGTTCTCACTAGATAGTTTACGTGCCATAGTTGCCACTTGATAGTTTGCAAAGTGTCGTCCTGTTGTTTCTAGTTTTTTTTACAGGTACCCTCAATGTTTAAAGTGCAACTGCCCTAAATGTGCATGTCTTCTTACATCTTTAAACAAGGCTCTTACAAGAAGGCCCTGAATTAAAATACATTTGCATAACATAGCATTCAATTACCAAAATGATCAAAATCATATTTTCCAGGCCTAGCTAGTTGTGTCATAGATCTTTGAGTATGACATGCCAAAATCGTATTGAATTTCAGCTATTTCGTCATGAATAATCCATCAATAAAATATACTTTTACAATATGAACTTATGCTTAGAAAATTTGTGCCTTCGTCATTATACAAAAATTAAGATAAGAAGAAAGCATTTGTTCGGTAGTACCAATTTTCTTATTGATCCAATCATTACAATGACTTTGCAAATGTGGATTTACAGACTTGAGGGCGCTTCCTTTTGGGTAGCTAGACAAGCAGGTTGTCAAAGATGCATCCAAGTCCAACCCATTGTATTTAGCTTTACAGCACCCTTTCTCGACATATTTTTAGTGGACAATATAGACGAATCACTAAAATACCTAAATATGTGCTTTTGCTTTTAACTTTTGGCTTGTACCGTGCAACATTATCTAGTTAAAAGCAAAAATTCAAAGCCAAGAAGCAAGCCGAACCAAACACCCCAAAACATATAATATACCTGTTTACTCTCACTTAAATACAACTCAATGGGAGGGGGATAGAGGCTCCAACTTCACCTCAGAGAGCTCTACTATCGATGTTTTTGCATTGAATCATGTTGACATTTAGGAAGATGGAGCCTTAAGACGACACTTGGGAAGTCCAGGATAGCCAAAGTCTCCCTACTCAGCTCTTCTACCAACTATATTCTAACATGGGACTAAGTCATAGGCAAGGCAAGGGAACTTATTCCAAAATCATCAACGTGTCATGCTCGCAAGGTGTACAACCACCTTTTCTATGGTGCCTACATACACCCCCCTACATGTTACTACTTCCTCGGTCGACCGAATTGTTCGAGATACCCCTACTTTCTTGTTGTTCGATTACGAAAACAATGGCACTCTATGTGGAAAAGCTAACCATAGTGTGAAGTTAAAGCTAAAAGTTGATGCCCGTACTGTTGGGTTGCGTGCATGGAAAACAAAATTTTCGCCAACTACGAAACAGCCAAGATCTACTATGAAGATACAAGTGCAAGACATGCATATTTGATCCAACTGTAAATCGTTACCGACACCGTTGAAGCGGAAGAGATGCCGATGACGACGTTGATGAAGCTTGTGGAAGAACTCCCTCGGCTAAACCTAGCCGAGAGAACATCGTCGACTCCTCGCGCCCCGCCTTGATCTAACAGAGTGAGATAGAGTCAACCGTTTCTCAACGGATCACCCCTCTGAGTTTCGCACGCATACATCGGAACTAGTCCAGCAGGGCTTCGCCGTCCACACTTGAAGCACTCATCGCTGGTGTATATGAAGGTGGAGATCTCAACACATGAGAAGGAGGGAGAGAGAGATTTGACATCTAGATCTAATCTAATCGGAGAGGATCCCTCTAAATATTTAGAGGTTCCCTTTAAACCAACTAGAAGAGATCTAAACTTGTGTGTCTCCAAATAGGACGGGGTGGGGTGGGTTTATATAGATGGCCAAGGGGTGGAGGGACTTGGGCAAGGGGAAAGACCCCTAGCCCAATTCGGTTTTGGAGGGGGAGTTGGAGATGGACTCCAACTCGCCTCCCCCTCCTTTCCTTGATGCGCCGGCCCTAGGGGGGGGGGGGAGTTGGAGTTGGACTCCAACTCCTCTCCCCTTTCCTTGGTGTGCACTCAATAGGGGAGAGTTGGAGTTGGACTCCAACTCCCCTCCCAATTCGGTTTGCGGGGAGGAGTCCTTGTCTAACAAGGTCCCCCCCCCCCAAACCGCCTCACCCCCATGGGTCATAGGCCCACTTAGGGTTCGGCCAAGGGGGAACTTCCCCCCTTGTGGCGCCTTGGCCCACCCACCCCTTGTGGGGGTGTGGGCCCACTAGGCAGCCCCCTTCGGTGGGCTCCAATTTATTTAATATTTTTCCAATAATTATTTATTAATTAAATAAATTAATATTTAATTAAATAATATTTTGTCTAATTAATTCTTATTTGAATATTTACTTTTACAGAATATTCCCTGAATTAATTACTTATCATATAAAACACTTTTAAATGATCCGGGACACCCAGTGTCCGCAGACAAAATATTCCAGATAAATATTTCCCTCTTATATAAACCCTCGGAATAAATCCGACCAGTGATAGAAACTATTTCTATTACTCCGAGACACCTAGTGTCTGCATAATCCAATCTCTCTGATAAAGATATTATCTACCACGCAGAAATTATTCCGGTGATACTCTCTCTGTATCCAGACCAACCATATACACAACAAACTAGAACTGACTTAAGCGTTTTACCCTACAGGTTTGATAACGTGTAGCTATAATTAGATGTTTCCATCTAATCACCAGCTAGGGTCAGATACATGGGCTACCTGAATAACTGCTACCGTTATGCGAATGTCACTCTGTTGAACATGTTGACTATTAATTCGTCATTACCATTACTCGCGATACTGAAATTACCTGAGATAAAGTATTCCTGATATTTCCATGAATCAATCCCTGATTCACTATATCTCCGTCTATCTCGTTACCGGTAAATTTCCTTTTTCGTTCCCGTAATCCGATATCCCACATGATGTAACTTCATCATGCATTGTCTGCAGAACATATTGGATATCATACATAGTGAGTGGGCCCTGGAAGTATCTCTCTTTTGACAGAGGAGTAATTTCCCATCTTGGAACATTAGGTATTATGCAAATCTTGGGAATCACCCAGTGACTGTCATTTTACCACCCAGTTACAACCATGGTGTTGACAGTACCAAAGTAATTCTTCCAGTATACACAACCCTAATAACCTCATGGTATAAGGACATGTCATATAATAACCATCTGCGATATTGCACTAAGGACAAAAAGACACTTTGGAATCTTCTTAGCATATCAACGGTTTGGGTCTACCAAGCCATATTGTTTCCACCAACATTATGCCACTCATTGATGCTGACATAAACAATGTCCCAGATCAGGAAAACATGGTCTCTAGCAATCAATGAATTAGTCTAAAAGGCAAGACTATGGTATACTTTATTATGTTCATGTATCTACACGTGCGAGTGAGTTTTCCTCTGAATCACATATCCAGGAGTCACCGCAGTTATAACATAGAATCATGAAGCATAATTATGAATCAGATGTTAAACTTTATTGCCTTTTGGGCATGCATCCAACAGTCTCCCACTTGCACAATAAGCAATTTACTATTTACACAAGACTCAACATCTGGGTGAAACAATGGTTTCTCACGCTTCCTTTCATGTGGTAGACATTTGTCATCAGACCCTTCCGGGGCTGTGTGAACTTTATGCATTATGCAGAAAACTCTTTTCTATCATAATCCCCTTGATCATACGATCAATTGCAGTCTGGGCTATTCAAGGTGAAACCTTGGTACTCTAGCTAAGGAAACAATTATGCTATTCTCACAACATTGTTGCTTCTTTTGTAAAAAACCACACCTAGTTCATTCAATGAACCAATAACTCTTTTGGAATCACTTAAGCTCCCACTGTTACTGCGACTTGTTGTAGTGTTATGTGAATCTATGCTCAAAATAAATTAAGCATCCTAACCCTTGCTATTTCACAAAACCATAAGATCATGTTTTATCCTTGGTTTATCCTTTATGCTTATCTCATAAGTCTTTGTCCAATGTAACTCTTACATTTAGATATTCTCTTTTGAATTTCTTCAAAACACCATTTAGAGAATACTTTGTAAATTGGTGTCAATTGAACTTTTATTACAAAGTCAACGTGCCAACAATTTTCTTTTATCACTTGATATTTGAATCCAAGAATGCATTATTCAGGAAATTCCCGTGATGATAAAATGAAAGAATCATTTGATCATGCTCACCACTGATATGCTATCGTGGTTCTTGCATATGAATTTCCTTATCCGTCATAAGAACCTAGTTCTCTCATGTTTCGAATTTTACTTCAAAACACTTTGTTATGCATTCTTACAGCAAGATATTAAATCATTATCAGGATACATCCTGTCATGATACTAATTCCTTGCTCCTTACGTTTCATTGAACAACTTTTCAATGATACACATATTCTATCAAATGATGCATTTTAATGGTTTCCAAAATTAATTGAATACCATAAAAATAGCTCCCACTAACTTTTAGGAACTTTGCAATTTCCTATGAAGTCGAACATTGCTTGTTTTACTTCACATAATTACAAAACTAATCCAACCTTCATATCATCATCTCTCTGTCACCACAGACATACTTTTAATGACAAGTTGTGTATTCATTTAACAAAACCCTCGAGCTGTACCTAGTACACATCCTCGATAAATTTTCCTTCAAAGGAATTTGTTTTGTTAACATCTTATACAAACATACTCATTAAATAACTAGTATTGTATTCATTTAACAAAGCCCTCGAGTTGTACATTGTACACATACTCGATTACTTTTCCTTAGAGGAATATACTTTGTTAACATCTGATACAAATCTACTAGTCCCATTTAGATCAACAAAGCCGTGCTACAGATCATATGATCCTGAGTAGTCAACTCTTGAATTTGTCATAAAACCATTTATGATAAAACAAGCTTTATGATCAAATATTCCAACAAGAATTCCTTCAAGTCTCTCAACTCGAACTTGATGATATTACTAATTAATATGACTCTAAGTCATGAAGGTTTGGATACTATAGCACCTTATCTTAATACTTTGTTTTAGCATATGGACTCAAGTTTCCCAGAAACTCATATGCTCTTTATCTTGTTAAGTGATTATTTCTTGACAAGAAGTCATGCTCATATTGCAATGACTCTCGGTATTAGTCTAAAAGAATTGTCAATTGGAATTGCTTCCGCCTGCATAACTTATGATAACTATTTCCGAAGATTCAATAATCTCTTCAAGAATCACCATCCTCCCACTGAATTCAATAAGGAATAAATTCCTTAAGAATCACATCTATCTTAGTAACAAAACATTGTTACTTATGTGGTGTTATAAGAGGACTTCCAATTAACTTATTGGAACAACCAACAAAGTAACTCATTGTCTTTTACTATTAGGATCAAGTTTTTCATCTTTCTAAAAATCTCAGAACCTAAATCCATCATGTCCCCAAAGTTTATCTTTCAAAACAATGACATGAGGCAAGAGACAATGAAATTCTTTTTGTCCTTTAACTTAGGACCAAGTTCCAATATTTCAGAAACTTGTAGTACCTAAGACCAACGTGTCCATTCATAGTTTATCTTTCAAAACAATGACACGAAGCAAGACAATTAACTGTGCTAAAATTTACCTAGCGAGCAAACATATTCTAAATTGGGTATTGCCAAACATTATGCAGAAACAAGAAGATTCTTAGTGCTGACTTCATCATACTTAGCCAGATCATGAATTGAAAACTTTCAAGACATAATTATAATCACCAAGACTTTATATCTAAAACATTTTGTGAAACTTTAGACATTAATGATAAAATCATTAACAGTCCAAAACCTTTATCTTTTGTTGATTTCTCACTATGTGCAATATCTTGGATTTCCTTCCATCATGCATATGATGCATCCAAGATGATAGTGTCACACGAAGATGATATCAACACAATCACAAAATATTTTAGAACAAATGATATTCCCTTAACTTCAAAAAGATTTGCAACTTGATCATCCCTAAAGGGAATGATCCCCAATATTCTTTATCATAATAAACAGGACCAACTTGTCCTATAAATTCACAAGCATATTTATCGCCAAACATGCGATATAATGACTTGAGCCGAAGCTCACAAATCTTTCAACTCAAAAAATAAAAAATGGAGACGTCTTCATCCCAAGGACGAAGGTCCATGCGCCAAACTTGGCACACACTACCACCTTTTATTCTTCATACTTCTTACTTTCCGCAGCCCTTATATTGAAGGCAAGAAAAATTCTTTGCAATCAATACTCCAGAGATACTAGTAAGAATAACAACTATCATTTAAGTACAACTCTTCTTATTAGTGTCCGAAATCTTTTACAGTTCCACTTCCAATATCTTTTTCTTTCCTCAGAAGAGATATTCAGGATTCCCTGAACTAACCTTTTAAAGCTTATCCAGTGTGTTAACACCTTCAGCCTTCTTCTTCCTCTTTTTCTTGAAGCATGCGAATTGGGCAACAATCGAACTTGATTGGTATCCCTTATCACATAAACTTCTGTAGATTTCAGCATAGCAAGGAGCCATGTAATGTTTTCTTCCTCCCACTCATGTTTTGAATCATGATGCATCCGTTGTTTAAACGAGGAAGTGAAGATAATATCAAATCTGTATTTGGATCAACTAGGATTAGAAAACCCCAGAGTCTGCTGCCTAATACCGCAATCAATCATCTTGATTACATGCTCGCTCGCTGAGCTTCCTTCTGCCATGTGACATGACCAGAAAACCTTTGTTATCTCATAACTCTCAGTCTTTGCCTGAGTCTGGAACATGGCTGTGAGTACGACGATCATGTCGCTCAGCAGATATGTGATCCAACCGCTTCTGCAACTCATGGCCCATGCATGTCAACATAAGACATTGGATAGAGACAGCCTCAACACTCTTCAAGGTGTGAGCTTCCCTTTCATAAGTAGTTTTGACAACAACCCCCGAAGGAGGAACATCGAGAACATACTTATTTTTGGCACTCCTAAGTATAATACTTAGGAAACATACCAAAACAACATATTTACTTCTAATGGTAGAAAAGTGGTTTCCTTAAAAGTGGTGGACCAAGGCAAATAGTGGGTGTTACGTGTGTCGATCTACAACAATCTAAAGTTCACTAAGACATGTTCATAATTATTTTTCTGGCACTAGTTAAAGATAAACTAATAACGTGCTCCCACTAAAATTGATATTCCTCAAGATCAAATTAGTGTATACGAAATTCATGGCCAACATACGATCAAGTATGTATACATAGCATGTCGTAGCTTATAACGGGTAGGTCAACAGACCAATCACTTCCTGCCGTGACTTTCGTTTCATCTTTGGATGGATGTGCTCCGAACTCATAACTAGTTATGCTTGAACTTCAAAACAACTAACCGATCATGTGATTACCCCCAAGAGCAAGGGATCACCGTAGCACCTCTCAATGTGGAAGTAAGGTATCGATCCGCAGGAGCAAGAAGGAAAAGTTATCTATTCCCTACAACTAAAGTGTCACAAGTTTTAGTTGATTATGCACTAAATAAGTTTAAAGAACAAGGTGGTTGATTTGATGGATGGAAGTTTAATGTAACCAAGCAAGAATGTAAAAGTGTCCCAATCCTCTTCAATGCAAGAGGACAAGACAAAGGTTTTCTCTTTTAAGAACAATGGACATGGGTTCATGGGTTCACTTAATCCTCTCTCCCTCATCTACTGTGATTATCATGTTATAGATAAAGTACACACAATTGTCATGTTTTAATGGTAGCTTTTATAACGGCTATATGTCCTAAAACACATAGTTGAAATAAGTACTCATTTGTGTTGCTAGGTCACCCTCGTAAGGCTAGCGTGGTTGCTCTCACTCCCACATCATACTCTTTCTTTTTACCCCCAGATAAAGGATGTTGGGCGGTACTGTGTCACTCAATACCTATGCCATGTCACATCGGCCATCCCGTACCCACATACATTATACTTCTTAATGGACAATATTCTAAACACTAGTGCAATGATTTATATTTCGTGTGCATGACCACATCTGTCTCATCTATCTACACTTGGTGGTGTCAATCACCTCATGATAAAGATAAACAAGGCATTATGCATAAATCAAACCATCACATGCATCATAGAATATCTCCAAAGTATGACAAGTCATAAAAGATCCAACACAACAGTAAATGCATAACAAATATTATCTCACACCACAATATCCACCATGGGAATTACATAGATGACCGTAATCATGTTCAGCAGCTCATATAGTACTAATTAGTGAAGCACAAAGAGAGGAGAGATACATAAGTTACCACCACAAACCCAAATCCAGGGGGTGGACTACTCCCCCTTCATCATGGAGATGGTGGAAAAGTCGTTGGAGAAGGTGGAGACCACCCCGGCAGCGCCCCGCCGGAGTTTTCCCCCTCCAATCTGCAGCTCCTGATCTCCGTTTCGGTGTTTCTGTGTTTGTGCGGCGCTCCTTCCAGAGAACGTCGGGGACCTTTTTTATAGGCGTTTTTAGGTCAAGACGGAGTCGGTGGACGAAAGATCGACGGCAACGGAGCCACGAGACCCAAATGATTGGGCCCCACGCGGCCACAGTACCTGGCCGTGTGGGCCACCCTCTTTTCGCCTTGCGGGCTCCGTTTGCTCAATTCCTTTGCTCCTACGTCTTCTTCCTTCCAAAATAACGACCTCTATATTTTCCAGGATTTTATGACGACGTTTGGGTCCCTGAAACATAAAAGGAAAGAAATAGGGTTTTCTGCCTGCGCAGGGTTAATTCCATAAAAATAGGAAACAAATATTTTATTTCCTAAAATCATTAAATAACAGTGGTATAACCCTTATATGATGCAAATATGATTAGAATATAAGTGATAAAGTGCAAAGTTCATGTATGCATTTTACATGCATCAACATCCCCAAGCTTAACCCATGCTCGTCCTCGAGTATGAAGGTGATAAAACTAACATGGACTTTGCAATATAGCACTAACAATGGATATCAAAGATGATTGCTACTGCTACATAGAGTCAAATGATTCATTCTTCAAAGGAATAGCAATATGCAAAACAGTTTATCAAGTATTCAATGCAAGGATGTTCAATGATAGTTCACAAAGTGTAACATAACAGATAGTAATATGGACATTCTTACTTTTGCATACATGTGGTCCATAGAGTGATGATGAAAATCTGAATATGTTTGGTGGACACTTTAGAAAGATGAATAAGTGAGTAGAGGTAAAGCATGCATAAGTTTCATCTAACCTCCAAACTCTCCTACTTAAGTTAATGATGGCAATGTGGTAATACTTGGTGTCAAGCTCTCATTCCCCTATCATAGCATCTTGAATGATTATAGTTTAATGTGAGAGCAAATATGAGTAGTGTGCTTGACAAAGTAAATGTTGGGTGTCTCATGCCCCTTGAATACAAGTACCTACACCATGAGTTACTCAACTTGGGAAAAGCAAGTTCAAGTTATCTATCATTGTAAGTAATAATAGTATCATCAAGAGCGTCAACTGGGGTACCTCTTGTCCCAGGATATGGAACAAGCCCATATCAAAATGACAAGCCAAACAAACAAGATGAACCACCTCAACACCCTTTTTATTTACCATTGGAATAGATTTTTATTGTAAGGTGTGTCATAGATAATTCACCATAGCATGTAAGTAAATTTCCACCATGAATGATGCATGGCTTAGATTAGTGGCCCAGGCGTCTCTCTAACCATTTATACAAACTCATTCAAACTAAATCATTTCCCCCTTATTTCACCATGATAGGCATCCATAGACAAAAGCACATGATATCAACTAAATGGAGCATGTTGAAAGCTTCGCATGTGACAGCACATATGGGCTAACTCCCAACCTCGGACATTTATCAAGCCACTAGCATCATAATCTTAATCACAATGGGTCATGTTTTATTTATAGCAATGATAGTAAAAATGTGCATCAAGTTCATGAGAGCTATATAACCAACTTTTCCCATGGCAATCAATAACATAATCATTTTCATTCAGAGGTATAGATAACACAAATATCATGATGAACATACTTAGAATAGCATATAGCTAGTAGGTAGATATGGTGGACTCACTGGAATAACTTTGGTTGAAGGTTTTGGAAACAAGTTTTAACTTGTTGGAATGTTTGGGCTAGCAAAAGGGAGAAAGTTGACCATCTAGATGCATACATGAGTGTCCATAGAACTAACTAATCCATGTTAAACCAAGTAAAATAACAATCAGCACCAAAACATGAATAAGTGATAGCTCTTCAAAAAGGATTTGCAAACTATTACTCATAAACAAGCTCATGAATCATGGAACTATATGTATCATTAAAAATCAACTCAAACATCCCTCTTCCTAATCTTATAAAAGCATCCAACATATTTCAACCCATATTTCCAGTAGCTCTCCCATAAATGATAGTGTGGTGGTCTCTCAAAAAATAAAACCAAAACAAACAAAAAGACGCTCCAAGTTTATGCGATAAAGTGTTTCGATCGAAAAACAGAAGTTGGACGTGTGCAAACCGAGAGTGTGTAGGTCTAGTGGGGTTGTCTTCACATCCCCAAGCTTATGGTCTTCACCATCCTTGGATAGCTCTTGGTGCATCTCCTCCAATCCCTATGAAAAACTTCAAAACACCGTGTCGTGGGTTTGTCACGTCAGGTGTCATAGATGACTTCGTAGGTGTGGGATTATGCGAGTCAAGCATCTCCGAGCTTGGGATCGCAGGAACAAAGATCAACACAGATTTACCCAGGTTCGGCCCCCTCAATGTGAGGTAAAAGACCTACTTCCTGCCTACCCTAGATTGGTATTGATATGATAATCGAGGTGTTACAATGGAGGCGATCCGATCTGGTACTCGCCGTATGAGCTAGGGTTTAGGGCTTGATAGCTTGACCCGCTCTAAGTCCTGCGAGTCCTCTTTATATACACAGAGGCTCGCTAGGTTACAAAAGGAAACTTCCCCATAAGGAATACATCCACAGAGGCCTACTCGGAGACTACTTGGTCTTCACGTCCTCCGGGATATGTCTTCTAGATCTTTCCCCTTATGGCGGTTCAATATTGGGCTTGCTCCCAAGTGGGCCTTCGTCCGTGCGAGTAAGTTAAGTCGCACTGGGCCGCGGGTTAATCCAGAAAGTATTCCCCCGACATTAGCCCCCAAGTTTAGCTTGGATTTCGAGTGAAGGCTCCTTCGTCTTAACAAACCCCTGAGCCGCGCACATGAATTATCCCAGCTGAACTCCAATTTTCTTATTTCCAATCTGCGGCTTATAACTCTTCTTGGCGGCTCAAGAACGCGACTTATCCTGTCTTGACGGTTGATTTTCAGATCTAAACGTCTTCCGCGTCTGGGTTATTTATCTTGGCTCATCGTTTTCCCCAGCGTTCTGCATCAAGTCCTGCATTACGCACCGCTACTCCTTTCCGCCGCCTCCAATCTCGCTTCTCGTACTCACAATCCTTCGGTGGATATCTCCATCGATCTGAGAAAAATGTCTCGCCGCAAGTGCAACTGGGAAGGCTCGTGGGTCGACGAAGATTTCCTGGAATCCCTATCTGCACGGGGCCTTCTTCCGCCAAAAGATCAATGCGAATGGCGGGCGGCTGGTGAGGAGGTAATCCCCAATCCTCAACCAGGAGAAGTAGTGATTTTTGCGGAGCATGTTGAGCGCGGGTTCAAGCCCCCGGGCTCTCTCTTCTTCCGCTCCTTGATGCAGCGGTTAGGTCTCCGCTTCCATGATATTGGCCCTAATTCGATGTTGCAAGTGAGCAACTTCCACGTCCTCTGCGAAGATTATCTGGGTATCCCGCCTTCAATAGATTTCTGGCTTGCTCTTTTCAATTGCAATAGTCAAAGGGAAACCACAGATGGTCCTTTTCTCCAATGCGGCGCCATTTCCTTCCAACGCCGTAGGGGTAGTATCTTCCCAAAACTAACTCTTGCCAAGAAAATCAAGGAGTGGCAAAGGACATTCTTCTATTGTAAAAACACTTCTCCTGAGGGTGAAATTCCTCTCCTCTTTGGTCTCCTCTTCCCTTCGAGGCTACCGATGCTCTGTCTTCCAAACCTGATCCTTCTTCGTTACCCTTTATCGAATCCCTTTAGACAAGGTGAGAGCGCTGACACTCCATGGTCTCACTGGATTAGATCTCATATCTTGCTGGACTAAGTGGCGAGTTCAGCCTGTGAGTCGCCGCTCGCGGCTTATGGTGGATTTCACTTGTCATGCAAACGACGTCGATCGTACTTGCCCTGAAGATTGGGACAAAGGGGAGTGGATAAATTTCATTCGCCGAGTGACGGACGAGGATATTGACTCGTATGACAACGTCGGACTTGCTCCCTTCTGGGCTGAGCACAAGCCTTTTGTGGTAATGTTTACTTGTCACCTGTTTCCTCGAAAATTCCTTCTCCAAAATTAATTATTTCTGACCTGAGCTCCTTTTCAGATCGATCCCTATTTCTGGGTTCTTCCTCAGAGGACGTCGACTTGAACCAAGGATCCGGCTGAGTCGTCAAACAAGCCGCAGCCTTTGGCGAAGATACAGTTATGCACGAGGGTAGTGCTTCTGAAGAGGAACAACAAATGGCCGACGCTCTTCTGTCCTCGACTCCAAATACACCTTTCCTGGAACTTCCTGAGGTGCCTCGCAGGTCCTCGAAACGTATTTTATGCCAGAGCTCAGAAGACCCCGCGCAGCCTGAGAAACGTCGCAAAGCCTTGGCGTTACTAGCAGAAACAAGAGCTGCCAAATCTTTAAAACTCGCTGATCCCAACAAGGCTACTTTTTCTTCCGAGGCTGTTGCAAAGGATTGCTTCTCAATAAGCTCGGGTAATTGTTTGCGACTCTTCTCCTTTTCTTTTTGTTTTACGTATTTCTGGCAAGGAATTGCTGATCACTACTTCTTTTCATACTCTGTAGGTTCAGATTTGCAAGGTTTATCTTCTCCTTCCTCTGGTTGCCTGATGAAGAGTATCCGTGTCGCCTCTGGGTATGGTTCGCCTTCTTTTCAATGTTGCGGCTCTGCTAGGTCAGCTTATTAACCCATCAATGTTTTGCAGGGCTATGTCTGAAGAGGCTACCAAGTCTAATTCCCATCCCACTTCTTCTCAGGATGATGCTGCTGATGAAAACGTGGGAAACAGTAATGGTGCGACTCAACCAAGGCCCTCCCTGGAGGAAGGTATTGCAGACGCGGCTCCTGCCGCGACTCCAGTCGCAGCTCCATCCACAACTCCTGCTGCTGGTAGGGTATCTACTGAAAATAGAATTCCAGCTCCAGGAAATAGTTCTAAGTCAATCGCAGATGCCATAATTTCTGCTGGAGACAAGCATGCTGCTCTGCTGCGCGGCTTAGTTGAGCAATTTTCTTCAAGTCGCCAGGTACATATACCGTAGCCCCCAAGGATCAAAACCTTGTGTCATCGCACGGGGTGTTGATTCTTTTCCTGGCTTCAAATCTCGAGCCCCCAAATTCCTGGATAATTTACCTATGCGTTTTGCTCTGTTTGTTTTCAGCGTGAACTGTCCTTGCTTGATGCTTCTGGCTCAATAAAGGGTAAAGGCATTTCCATAGACCATCCTGAAATGATGCAGTCTCGCCTGGAGCAGCATAATGAGGTCATTAGGGACCAAGATCAGGAAATAAAATCTCTCAAAGGTCAACTCGACTCCTGCGAAGAGCAATTTAAAGAACTTGAAGCTGATATGCAGCAGCGACTCATGGAGAAAGACGAGGTCATTAGATCTTTGCGAGAAGGGCTGACTCTTAAATCTGAATTGATTGATCGCCTGAAGGGAGACCACGCAAAGGAACTCGCCGCGCGAGATGAAAAATATAACTCGCTGCTCAAAGCCTTTGAGGGTTTTGGCTCCATGGTCAAATCAGCCGTCCTGCAGCTTGCTGGTTGGTCTTTTATTCCTTTAAT
This sequence comes from Poa pratensis, assembly GCA_947311845.1. Taxonomy (NCBI): domain Eukaryota; kingdom Viridiplantae; phylum Streptophyta; class Magnoliopsida; order Poales; family Poaceae; genus Poa; species Poa pratensis. Next base: position 53,067,662 of record CAMZMU010000052.1, read on the forward strand.
CATACATATTTTGGGTAACCAACGTTAGTCTCTGACTTGTTTCTTGCCTTTTCTTTCTTTGACATAGGACCTGAGGCCCCAGTGTCCCGCTCCAACTTGAAGGATCAACTGGTATATCTGTCTGACTCAGCCAGCGCTTCTTAAAGGTTACCAAGGAAGTTATGACGGTAATCTCTCCTGCGACTGATGGCCCAACATCTTGCGAGTATTGGATAAATAAACTGCTCAAGGCTCCACATTATGTCTCTGATTGGAAACGATCCTCTGCTCGCGCCGGAGCCGCGCATGTCTTGACATTGCTTCGAGCATATTATCCAGAGATAGATGTTGGCAAGGTTGCTCGCCACGGCCTGGCGATGAGCGCAGATGATACTGAACTGCCAATAAGCGAGTACTTCGATATCTGGAAAGGGATGCGCGGGTATGCCACAAAATTTGTTGATAACTTAGACTTGGGCACTTATCTCGATAAATTCAATCTTGATGGGAGCAAGGTGTCAAAGGAAAAGTCCTCAGGAGCTGAGTCATCTCGGGCTGCCACTCCAGCAACAGTATCTGGTGGCCCTTCTGCCTCGTCTGGCGGCGCCCTGATTATTAGGACACCTGCGACTGCAACTGCGAGACAAGCCGCGCCAATTCCCACTCCTGTTGCTCGGAAGAGGAAAAATAAATAATGTGGGACATGCCCGTTAGTCTGTAAGATATTCATGTATTATAAACAGTATTTTTGTGACCTATAAGCAGGTTCTTTTCTTGATAATTCCATTAAGTAGACGCTCGCGCGGCTCAGTATTTCCTAGGAACATGTGTGTTCAGGGTCGAGAGCGGCCATGATAGGCAATCAAGCTCGATTGACGCCACACCCCAGTACTTTGGTCGCATAATGCAAGACGCTTCTAGCTTAAGGATTGCCACTAGTTTGGCAAAATTTGAGGTGCGATTGGTACTCGCGATGCTCGTAAGGAGCCCTCAAGGGTCAGTGATATATGAAATTCAAAAGACTCAGCGACTCAATGATAGTTGAGGCGAAACGACAAACCCTTGAATGTCAAGGGTGCCGGCTTTATTTCATAATCACTCGATGTTTTACAGGGTGTTACAGGATGATGCAGGCCCTTTAATGCGGGTTTTCTATTCCCCGCAGGCCATGCATACTTGATACTCATCGCACTTAGTTGCGAATTAATACTCCTAACGGAGTGGGTTGAACACCTGATTGGTTCAATTTTGAGTCGCTAAAAGCGACTCGGGTCGAGCATGATAGCTCCGATGTATGTCTCATGTTGAAGCAGAAGCAACTGTGTTGGGCGATCAGCCGCACTGAGCTGCGACTTATGTTGAGTTGAGTTTGCTTTGTAAGGACTCACGATAACTGACCCTTTGGCTGGGGTTGTTGATCGAGGCTGGTTATGCACATGCGCCATTTCTTGTCTTCTTTTTGTATCAAGGCGACCTCTGGGGCATTATCTTGCTGATGCGCGACTTCTCGGTGGGTATTTACCATCCGGTGGCTGCATCCTGTTGGCCGCTTCCGCGGTACCTCCAACGCGACTCGTTTTGAGCTGCGATTACCGATCTGCGACTGATATCCATGTAAGGAGTTGGCGATGCAAGCTTCTTCTGCGAGTACTGAGCCTGCGTTCTCGCATTCTAACGCTCTCTGCCTGTCTCCATATATTGTAATAACACCGTTTGGTCCTGGTATCTTTAACTGTAGGTAGACGTAGCAGGGGCGAGCGGTAAATTTGACATAGGCTTCTCTTCCAAAGATCGCATGATATGAGCTTTTGACTGCTACAACCTCAAAGTCTAGGAGCTCTGTGCGGAAGTTCCGCTCTGTTCCAAAGCTAACTTCAAGTGTTATCTTTCCGATTGGTCGCGTAACAGCTCCTGGGATTATGCCTTGAATTTCTTTCCTGGATGGTCGCAGCCTCGTCTCGGGTATATTCATTCTTCGGAGCGTGTCTTGATATAGGATGTTTACTCTTCCTCCTCCGTCCATTAACCTTACTTAACTTGTATCCCGCGACTTCTGGCGTGACCACCAGAGCTGGCTGTCCTGGATCTCTTACTTCTGGGGGGTGATCGCCGCGACTCCAAATAACCGATTGCTCTGTCCAGCGACGATACCTTTCTGGCGTTGAAATCTGACCGCTCTTCCGGCTTCCATCCGTCGTTTGTACTCCACTGTATGAAACTGTCCTATGTTTCTTCTAGGTAAAACGTCAGGCTCTTGACGAGAGCTAGATTTATTCTTGTGCTGCATCGATCTGCTGCGAGCTGTATCTGGCGTGTCGCCTTCTTTCCACCTCCGGTAATAATGACATTGCGCCTTTGTGTGACCCGCTGGCCTGCCATCTCTCCTGCGATGTAAGTCGCAAGGCACGTCGAAGATCCCCTTGCAGTTATTAGGGGTAAGGCCTTATCACTCCCTTGCTCCTGCATCTGGTGTGCGCGACGTTCAGTTTTCGCGACTGCAGTTTCCCGTTGGGTTCTGTGATAAGCCGCCTGTCCCTTTATCTGTCTTTGCGTACTTGTCAGCCGTTGCCAAAAGCTGGTCGAAACTATCAATCTTGTGCTCAGCGCGACTTAATTTGTGCACCAACGGCTCAAATCTACAGTTCTTTCTCATAGCTTGTATTGCAGCTTGTACTGTTAAGTTTTTGGCGGAGCCAAGGATCTCCGCGATTCTCTTGATCCAGTCGCCGCTTGATTCGTCCTCTTTTTGAATGCATTGTCTAAGGTTTTTCATATCTTCTGTTTGGAATCTGCGGATGAACTTGTCCTTCAAGTCTTCCCATGTGCTTATTGATTTTGATGGCAGCCTTAACAGCCAATCCCTAGCTTCTCCCTGTATTGCCAAGTGGAAGTATTTCGCACGTATTTCTTGAGTCACATCAGCCCCTGTTATGCTTGCCTCGTAATCTTCTATCCATAAGGCAGGGTCTTGGTCACTGCGATAGGTGGTGACTCGCTGCGACTCGTCGAAGTTCGGGGGGAAACGAGTGAGCCGTATTTCCTCTCCAAAACATGCTGGTCCTTTCAATAATGAATAGGAGTTTACTGGCGCTGAATCTTCATCTGAATCAGTTTCAATCTGGGATGGCTGAGTCGCTCCGGACGTCCGTGACTCGCCTTCTATCTTCTTTTCTTTTTCCAATGATACCTGCAAACCTGCTAGCTGGTTGACCACTTCTTCGACGCTGCACCTTTCTCCTCCCCATGATACCTCGTTTTGCGGCTCATTGGGCGTGACTCCATACATATTTGCTTGTTGTAAAGCAGCGGTTTGTAGTAGGTCGATCGCATAGCGAGCTTCCTTATCAGCTCGTGTGTCTCCAACCGGTGCTATCTTTGACAATATCCCTATCGCGGCGTGCACGTTGCTCTCTGGGTCGCCGTGGAACTGTGATTTCATCTCTCCTTTGTCCATCTTGATCTGATGTTTTTGCTGCCAACGACGGAGTCGCCACTCTTCTTCTTGGAGTTTCTTGCGCTCAGATGTCGTCTTGGTTCGCACCGCCTGGTGCTTCGGCTGGCAGCGACGGAGTCGTCGACCTTCTTCTTGGAGTTTTTCGCGCTCAGCCGCGAGTCTTTGTGCCTCTTCACAGAGTTCCGTCCTGATAGCTTCAATCTCTTCAATCTTGAGGTCTCCTTCCTGATTTGGTAGAGATCCCCAAACAGGTCTTGACGGGACGGGGATGGGCAATCTTGCCGTAGCTTGTTGTAGCTCCTCCAACACGCGGACCCTGACCGGCCGCAGCTCCTTCACCGATTCGCTTCCTTGAGTCGCGTCCATAGATCTGCGACTGACGGATCCGACGAAAACTTTTACTGATCCGATGGGAACGATGTATCCGAACTCGATGCGATCTGCCTCGGGTCCCCACTCTGAGTCGTCGATGAAGGGGACCCCATTGATGTCTTCAACTTGGCCGATGGCGATGTCCTTGAAGCCTGATTTCGATCCTGCGCGGAACGTGACGCTTTTGACCGCAGGCCCCACGGTGGGCGCCAACTGTCGTGGGTTTGTCACGTCAGGTGTCATAGATGACTTCGTAGGTGTGGGATTATGCGAGTCAAGCATCTCCGAGCTTGGGATCGCAGGAACAAAGATCAACACAGATTTACCCAGGTTCGGCCCCCTCAATGTGAGGTAAAAGACCTACTTCCTGCCTACCCTAGATTGGTATTGATATGATAATCGAGGTGTTACAATGGAGGCGATCCGATCTGGTACTCGCCGTATGAGCTAGGGTTTAGGGCTTGATAGCTTGACCCGCTCTAAGTCCTGCGAGTCCTCTTTATATACACAGAGGCTCGCTAGGTTACAAAAGGAAACTTCCCCCATAAGGAATACATCCATAGAGGCCTACTCGGAGACTACTTGGTCTTCACGTCCTCCGGGATATGTCTTCTAGATCTTTCCCCTTATGGCGGTTCAATATTGGGCTTGCTCCCAAGTGGTCCTTCGTCCGTGCGAGCAAGTTAAGTCGCACTGGGCCGCGGGTTAACCCAGAAAGTATTCCCCCGACACACCGTTTCTCCCATTTCTTTTCTGTGGGGTGCATTAATAGTGATAAACAAATAGGTTTCTTGCTGCATATAATCCTCGAACAAAAATTCATATGAGATGTCTAGAAAGTGTATATTGTTGTATGCCTACTCATAAACTCAATTGGATAAAAAATATTCAACTTAAAAGCTCAAAGCATGCATCAAACAAAATGGGACAGAATCTGTCTAGAAAAATAGCAGCGGCAAAACGTATTTTTCTACCCTACCAAAATTTCTCGAAAAATTCCCAAAACATTCATGCATACAGAGGATAAAAAGTTGCAACTACAGTTCAAATATGAGCTCATTCGGAGTTACATAATAAGAACTAAAAATCATACCGTGCACTGATTCGTGCAGGAATAAAATCTCCGAACGCTATAAGCAACTTTTTCAAACCAAAAAGGGTAAAACTTGGCACTTTATTGAAAATTCCAGAACCTAAACTATAAACAAAGTCTCTTGGTACAGCAAGAGGACACAAAGAAAATCACACAAAAAATAACCGGGTTGCCTCCTGCAAAGCGCTTTCTTTATAGCCATATAGCTAGGCTTCTTACTTGTTGTTTATGGAAGATGAAGCTCATGAGGGAGCTTGAATGTTGTTCCCCTCTTCCTTGGGAAGTATTCCATGCATTATACCAGGGTCCCATGGTGCTCTCAAACCGATCAAAATAATAGTCAAGTTGAAACATGGTTGAGAGAAAAACAGAACACAAAAGTAATAACAACGAAGTCTAACTTTCTTTCTATGCATTGGCATTTTGTATATGAATGAAGTTTTACAATGCATATTAACAAAAGTTACTTGCAGCCCATAATTATTAGTAGCATAAAGAGGGTTCTCATAACCTCCTCTCTCATAATAGTTGCAAGTAATAGAAGTGTATTCAACCATATAACCAATAGGATCTTCCAATTTAGATAATTTAGGCACATAAAGAGGATCATTAAATTTATTTTGGAATTCATTAGCATGCTTCCCTCTTTCAAAATAGTTGTTAAGATCAATATCAAGTTTAATATCATGGTTGCAACAAAGATTTGGAACTAAAGATAATTGCAACCCACATAAGTATTTCTCAACATAAGCAAATTTCTCCTCTATGGTGTTATTAGGAGAATTCAGGAACAAAGTAGGACTCTTATTAGTAAGAGTATTTTCACAAACAGCAAGTATATCATTTTTATCCTCACATAAAGTAGTAACAAGTTCTAAACATGGAGGATTATCAATAAGCATAAGACCATCATCTAAAGCATTATCATATAACATATTTAAGCAACACTCCTCATTATTATCGATAAGTTTACTAACAAAAGGTTTTTGAGTTTGAGTGTTACTATCATATGTTGATGGTGAAGTTGGGGGATCCAACTCTTCATTCTCCAGTTGTTCATCTTTTTCAGCATCTTCTTGAGATTGCATGGGCATCCCCAAGCTTAGGTTTTTATCCTCTTCTTCACATTCTTCCTCTTCCAAGCTTATGTTTTCACCATCCTCTTCCTGAAAAATATTAGTTCTTTCCATGGCAGCAAGAGTTATTTTTTTATGTTTAATAACATAAGCATCTACTTGAGAAAAGAAATAATCAGCTTCTTTTAATATTTCAAGTTCCTCAAGTGTAAATGTTTCAAGTTCCTCAGGTGTATAATCATCCAAAAAAACCCATAGAAAAAGTAACGAGGAACTTACAACCAAACAAGTTTAAAGGAACCTCCCCAAGCTTAGATGGTTGCAAGATATAAAACAAGTTAAAGAAACCTCCCAAGCTTAGTGTAGTGCACACGAGAATAGAAACTTAAGCGCTACGCTCCCCGGCAACGGCGCCAGAAAAGTACTTGATTACCCCCAAGAGCAAGGGATCACCGTAGCACCTCTCAATGTGGAAGTAAGGTATCGATCCGCAGGAGCAAGAAGGAAAAGTTATTTATTCCCTACAACTAAAGTGTCACAAGTTTTAGTTGATTATGCACTAAACAAGTTTAAAGAACAAGGTGGTTGATTTGATGGATGGAAGTTTAATGTAACCAAGCAAGAATGTAAAAGTGTCCCAATCCTCTTCAATGCAAGAGGACAAGACAAAGGTTTTCTCTTTTAGGAACAATGGACATGGGTTCACTTAATCCTCTCACCCTCATCTACTGTGATTATCATGTTATAGATAAAGTACACACAATTGTCATGTTTTAATGGTAGCTTTTATAACGGCTATATGTCCTACAACACATAGTTGAAAGAAATACTCATTTGTGTTGCTAGGTCACCCTCGTAAGACTAGCGTGGTTGCTCTCACTCCCACATCATACTCTTTCTTTTACCCCAGATAAAGGATGTTGGGCGGTACTGTGTCACTCAATACCTATGCCGTGTCACATCGACCATCCCGTACCCACATACATCATACTTCTTAATGGACAATATTCTAAACACTAGTGCAATGATTTATATTTCGTGTGCATGACCACATCTCTCTCATCTATCTACACTTGGTGGTGTCAATCACCTCATGATAAAGATAAATAAGGCATTATGCATAAATCAAACCATCACATGCATCATAGAATATCTCCAAAGTATGACAAGTCATAAAAGATCCAACACAACAGTAAATGCATAACAAATATTATCTCACACCACAATATCCACCGTGGGAATTACATAGATGACCGTAATCATGTTCAGCAGCTCATACAGTACTAATTAGTGAAGCACAAAGAGAGGAGAGATACATAAGTTACCACCACAAACCCAAATCCAGGGGGTGGACTACTCCCCCTTCATCATGGAGACGGTGGAGAAGTCGTTGGAGAAGGTGGTGACCACCCCGGCAGCGCCCCACCGGAGTTTTTCCCCTCCAATCTGCAGCTCCTGATCTCGATTCGGTGTTTCTGTGTTTGTGCAGCGCTCCTTCCAGAGAACGTCGGGGACCTTTTTTATAGGCGTTTTTAGGTCAAGACGGAGTCGGTGGACGAAAGATCGACGACAACGGAGCCACGAGGCCCAAATGAGTAGGCCCCACGCGGCCACAGTACCTGGCCGCGTGGGCCACCCCCTTTTCGCCTTGCGGGCTCCGTTTGCTCGATTCCTTCGCTCCTACGTCTTCTTCCTTCCAAAATAACGACCTCTGTATTTTTCCAGGATTTTATGTCGACGTTTGGGTCCCTGAAACATAAAAGGAAAGAAATAGGGTTTTCTGCCTACGCAGGGTTAATTCCATAAAAATAGGAAACAATTATTTTATTTCCTAAAATCATTAAATAACAGTGGTATAACCCTTATATGATGCAAATATGATTAGAATATAAGTGATAAAGTGCAAAGTTCCTGTATGCATTTTACATGCATCATCATGCTGCTAGAACGGTTCGTACCCCCTTCCCAAACCCTTGGCACACATTACTCATGGATACATGGCGCACGGTGACAAGCATCTGGTTTGACGGTGCCACGGTTGGATGAGCATGATCTCCTTGATATTTTTAATTTTAGCTCAAGTAATTAAACTATGCAGCTACCGAGGAATCTCCCTAATAATCACACTACTGCGTAATCAAGGGAAGAGCAAGAAACAAGATATAAAACATGCACAAGTAAATAACACTTCATGATGTAGTATAGTCTTCTTCCTCCATCTACCAGTGGCGCCTCCACCAGTGCAGCCATGTCGAGGTTCACGACATTTGCATGCCTTCTCCTATCCTCCACTATCACCATAGCTCGACGAACAAGGAAGAACGGCACGCCGGCCAAAACAAGACAAGGTTAGTCAACAAAATAAATATTTGGAGACTATACCACATCACATGTCCTGCAAAATAGAGTTAGAAGCCTCTAACATTTGTTTGCATCTTTTAGCGCGGTTGTACGATTTCCTAAAACCCCGGAAAAAACTACGGCCCTCACCAGGCATAATTACTCGTGTTGCTAGATTGACCTTGCGGGGTGATTGTTGGTCCCAACATTCCGAAAACATTGCGGACCCCAATCTAGACGATTTCCAAAGCACGTGACCCCCCGTGTGGACCTAGTCCACATGCCCATCCGCTATCAAGTCAACAAGACCAACTATAATAAGATTCGAAGCTACTGAAGCATTTTGTTGGCGCCGACGGGCATACTAGGAGCAGCCGGAAGGTCCACAGATTGTCAGAAGTCCGAGATCATACTATGCCGCTGGAAACAAGACGAGACCGCATATTGGGAGGCAACATAAATAACTTGAATGTTAGAAGAAATGACTTCAATAACATACCTGCACAAACTTATGCGGTGCCCGCACACCATGTGCTATAGATCAAATCATGTATCTACGCATAGACCGCTCTGATACCACTGTTGGGTTGCATGCATGGAAAACAAAAATTTCACCAACTATGCAACAGCCATGATCTACTATGAAGATACAAGTGCAAGACATGCATATTTGATCCAACTGTAAATCGCTACCGACACCGTTGAAGCGGAAGAGATGTCGATGATGACGTTGATGAAGCTTGTGGAAGAACTCCCTCAGCTAAGCCTAGCCGAGAGTACATCGTAGACTCCTCGCATCCCGCCTTGATCCAACAGAGTGAGATAGAGTCAACCATTTCTCAACGGATCGCCCCTCTGAGTATCGCACGCATATATCGGAACTAATCCAGCAGGGCTTCACCGTCCACACTTGAAGCACTCACTGCTGATGTGTATGACGGTGGAGATCTCAACACATGAGGTGGAGAGAGAGAGATTAGACATCTAGATCTAATCTAATCAGAGAGAATCCCTCTGAATATTTAGAGGTTCCCTCTAAACCAACAAGAAGTGATCTAAACTTGTGTGTCTCCAAATAGGAGGGGGTGGGGGTTTATATAGTTGGCCAAGGGGTGGAGGGACTTGGGCAAAGGGAAAGACCCCTAGCCCAATTCGGTTTGGGAGGGAGAGTTGGAGATGGACTCCAACTCGCCTCGCCCCTCCTTTCCTTGATGCGCCGACCCTAGGGGGGAGTTGGAGTTGGACTCCAACTCCTCTCCCCTTTCCTTGGTGTGCACTCAATAGGGGAGAGTTGGAGTTGGACTCCAACTCCCCTCCCAATTCGGTTTTACATGATCCGGGACACCAAGTGTCCGCAGAAAAAATACTACGGATAAATATTTCCCTCTTATATAAACTCTCGGAATAAATCCGACCAGTGATAAAAACTATTTCTATAACTCCGAGACACCTAGTGTCTGCATAATCCAATCTCTCTGATAAAGATATTAGCTACCACGCAGAAACCATTCTGGTGATACTCTCTCGGTATCCAGACCAACCATATACACAACAAACTAGAACTGACTTAAGTGTGTTACCCTACAGGTTTGATAACGTGTAGCTATAATTAGATGTTTCCATCTAATCACCAGCCAGGGTCAGATACATGGGCTACCTGAATAACTGCTACCGTTATGCGAATGGCACTCTGTTGAACCTGTTGATTATTAATTCGTCATTTCCATTACTCGCGATACTGAAATTACCCGAGATAATGTATTCCTGATATTTCCATGAATCAATCCCTGATTCACTATATCTCCGTCTATCTCGTTACCTGTAAATTTCCTTTTCTCGTTCCCGTAATCCAATATCCCACATGATGTCACTTCATCATGCATTGTCTGCAGAACATATTGGATATCTTACATACCGAGTGGGCCCTGTAAGTATCTCTCTTTTGACAGAGGAGTAATTTCCCATCTTGGAACATTAGGTATTATGCACACCTTGGGAATCACCCAGTGACTGTCGTTTTGCCACCCAGTTACGGCCATGGTGTTGACAGTACCAAAGTTATTGTTCCAGTATACACAACCCTAATAACCTCATGGTCTAAGGACATGTCATATAATAACCATCTGCGATATTGCACTAAGGACAAAAAGACACTTTGGAATCTTCTTAGCATATCAACGGTTTGGGTCAACCCAGCCATATTGTTTCCACCAACAATATGCCACTCATTGATGCTGACATAAACAATGTCCCAGACCAGGAAAACGTGGTCTCTAGCAATCAATGAATTAGTCTAGAAGGAAGAGTGGGGTATACTTTATTCTGTTCATGTCTCTACACATGCGAGTAAGTTTTCATCTGAATCACATATCCAGGAGTCACCGCAGTTATAGCATAGAATCATGAAGCATAATTATGAATCAGATGTTAAACTTTATTGCCTTTTGGGCATACATCCAACACGTACAAGTCTTGGTGAGTTTGATGCCTCATTCACAAGAAGCGAGAAAATTAACACCAGAGGGAATAAGACGAGTGGAACCTCTAACGCCAACAAGGATGACAACCTTAAGCCAGGTCAAATTTGCAAATTCCTAATGTGATGTCATAAGGTATTACTCATTCCAATTATTGAAGTGTCTATTTGTTAGTTTTTTGTTGAGTCCAATAATTTGTACTTACTAGTTATATGAATTATATAGTTTTTAAACTATTTTATACTAGCTAGTATAGTAGAACTGCGTAATAATTTCAGATTTAACTCATAAAGTGGAAGTCATTCGACTAATTAATTGTTTCAAGCGAGTTGGTTCAACTTCCAACTCTATGGTTCATAACATATTTGTATACATTTGGAAGAAAAAAATAGAATAATCAATATTAATGTGATTATTGACTTGTTTGATAGGCCTAGGCGTAGATCAACGTTCCAAGTAGTATAAATTTAATTTAATTTTCAATTGGAGACAATTTATTAATACAATTGTATAGCTATAGTTTACAGACAGTACTTGATATATATTCCTGCTTTTTATGGTCCCCCCCCCCCCCCCCCCCCCCCCCCCCCCCCCCCCCCCCGGACCCCTATCATGAAATAAATCCTAGTTATAAAGTGCAACAACAACAAAATTGGTGGAACAAAAAGTAATATCAATAACAATATGTTGTAAAAAGGCTAAGTGGCTTAAATTAGTGCTTGCAAAAAAATGGCTACAACTAGAAAAACATGTATACTAAGTGGTATAAAATGGTGGGTGTGAATCAATTTGTGACTGCGAGTGAAACAAAACAATCACACTAAGTGAAAAAATATAGTATACTTGACTACGACGGGAACGAGTATTTGTATTAAGTGGAAAAAAATCATGTGTATGGAACAAATTATGTTTATGAGTGGAACAATTTTTTTTGGCTAAGTGGAATAAATTTTATTCGTTGGAGAACAAATAATGACTTCGAGTGGAATAATTATTTAGCGTAAGTGGAACAAATTTTTCATGAACGTATAAGGAATCACGACTTCAAGTAAAAAAACTAGCTAAAACTAAAATACATGCCAGGTAGAAAAAACATGTCTATCGGAGGAACATCAGTGATTGAAACAAAATTTTAGAGTAAATCACGGTCACTCGTAAAACATAAATTATACCAAGAGGAACAAGAAAATTGTACTCGTGGAACAAAATTACAGTCGCAAGTGGAAGCGAAAAGTTAGTTCTCACTGAATAGTCAATGGTTAAAAGATCAAAATTCAATATTTGAACAAAAATATAGAAATAAGAAAAATGTGGGTGTTACATAGAAAATATGAAAATATACAAAAAAAAGATATACCACAACATAGTAGCAAAACCGAATTCATGCAACGATGACCCAAAAATAAATAAAATATGAAAATATTCTTGCTAAGTGGAATAAAAAATTAAATTAAGCGAAAAAACCACAACTACCGCTCGGCGACACAAAAGTGGACATGAAAGAAAAAAGGGATGTGAAGAAATCATGACTACCACTCTTGGAATAAATCACGAACTATATCGGAATAATTTTTTGATCAAGTAGAACAAAAAAAATAGTGCCAATGGAACAAATAATATCATTAAACGGAACAAAATCTAGACCATAATTTTTTGTTGACATTTTCATTTTTCTCATTTCAACACAACCCCATTAAAATCGTTCTGGATAGCAGGCCAAATCTGATCTGGGACAGAGTTATACCAGATTCCCAAATGCCTTCTACCCTAGCAATTTTCGCTAACTCATTAGCTACAGAATTACACTCCCTTTTAACCAACAAAGAAGAAAACAGCACCATGTTCCTCCTCAGCTTGTCAATCTCTCTATAGACGTAGCACAGGCTGGACGTGTCTGGATGAACCACGTTCAGCGCTGCCCAGACGGTCGCACAGTCAGTCTCCACGGCAGTTATCTGAATTCCTTTTTAAGTGCAAAACTTCAAGCGTCTAAGCAGTGCATTTGCCTCAGCCTCTTCCGCATAGTAGCAGGTTTGCAAATGAGCAGAAAAACTCCAAATAACATGTCCATTGTGGTCTCTAACCACACCTCCGCAAGTTGCCTGACCCGAGGTTTGAATAAAGGACGCATCGAAGTTCAGTTTCAAGTTACCTTTCGCAGGTGCTTTCCATCTTCTGATCTCGTCAGTAGATATGTTGGAATGATCTGGAGTACATTCCCCTGGTTCATTCTCTCCACCGTTTTTTAGCATGTACCCAGCTAACAATAAGTTCTGAACATAATTTTGGAGAAATATAGCAGAAGCTTCGATCGTACCTTTTCCATCTTCATGAACAATATTATTTCTCAGGTGCCACACCCTCCAGAGAAGAAGCAACACAAGTGGACGTACTTCAGGTAATATGTTTTCCAGCAGTATTAGGAGCCAATCTGGTCCGGTATAAGCAAACAAGTCTTCTCTTGGGAGATTCCAACACTCTCTCATTCTGCTTCTGAGCGCTTTGGCCTTGGTACATAACACAGGTGCATGGAAACTATTTTCCTCTCCCATGCCACATATGTTACAGGTACTGTCAATCTCAAGGGTTCTTCTCCATTTGTTCCTCTTTGTCGCCAGGTTGTCTGCAGCACATCTCCAAGCAAAAATGTGAATCTTGTTTGGAACCTGTGCTTTCCAAATCAGCTTCCATATGTTTGTAGAGCCATCTCCCGCATTGCTGCTACCACAATTAAGGTGGGCCTTTCTAGACATGTCAAAGGCTAACCTATAAGCATTCTTAACCGAAAACATACCATTCTTCTCAAAATGAGCAGGCAGGGCAATCTTCCTCATCCTCCATTGGTCTAAGCTTCAGAATATCCTCAGCATCATGTGGTTAGAAAATGTGCCTGATCTTTGGTTCGTTCCACATCCTAGTTCCATGCACAAAAAGGTCACTAACCTTCCTGCATCTGGTATTGTTCTGAAGAAGGTTTGTAGTCATGGGTACTCTTCTGGGGATCCAATTGGCTCTTTGGAATTGGATCTTCTCCCCATTTCCAATTCTCCACACTATGCCCTCCTTGAGAAGCTCCAAACCATGTTCTATGCCTTTCCAAGCAGGGGAAGCATCAACCGTGAAAACAGTATCAAGAAGCCTGCCATTAGGAAAATATTTAGCTTTTAGGAATTTTGCACAAAGGCTATGAGGTTTGGTCAGTAACCTCCAAGCCTGCCTAGCAAGTAAAGCTTGGTTGAACAAATTTGTATCCCGAAATCCCATGCCACCTTGACATTTTGGCAGAGTCAAATTGTCCCAAGCCGTCCAGTGTACTTCCCTATGGTCTTCATCCTCTCCCCACCAAAATCTAGACCATAATTTTAGACCAGATGGAACCAATGACAAGTACGGGAGAAAGAAAAAAGGAAGAACAAGTGGAAACAAATGTTTAACACATGAGGAAAAATAAACTCCTACTAGTGGAGGATATTTTTGGTCCAAGTAGAGCAAGATTTTAACACTCATAGAACAAATCCCTCCAATACCTAAGCTCCCTAGGAATAGAGCTCCATGGTTTCTCCATGTGTAAACGTTCCATTGGTTACATCAGATCAATGTACAAATAATATTATTTGCCATCAGCTAAATACGAAACTCACTTTTCTATCTACTGTATACGAAACTACGGTCCCACCCCTCTCTTAGAGCATTTTCAATAGCTTCCCTATTTTATGGCATAACCTTTTTTAGGTCATTTGGGGCCAAAAATCTTGCTCCAACACCTATCATTGATATCAATTTTGCCAAAAATAACACCAAGTGATGCAAATACATAACATTTGGGCTACTATTATATAACAGAAAGGCAACCACACGCACGTTAACTGCCAATTGGAAGATTCATGTCGCCTTCACACCTCTCCTTCGGTGACAACCGCCACCTCTTCTCCCATCGATTTGGCCTCGAATTCGACAGTTCCGCCACAAACCGATTCGGCCGCGAATCCACCACCATTGCTCAAGGCCACCACAAATCGAGAGGATTCGGCCTCGAGGGATGTCGATCGTCTCTTTCCACCTTCGCGCAGCCACCATCAACTTTCATCTGTATTAGGTCATTTGTAGCCAAAAAAATCTTGCTCCAACAACTGCCTTTGATGTAAATTTTACCAAATAAGTTTGTCAAAAAAAGGTGCTGCAAAACACTTGGGCTGCTACTATAAAACGGAAAGGCCAACACGCGCATGGCAACCGCGAATCGGAATTTTCATGTGGTCCTAACACCTGTCCTCCGGTGACCACCGCCGCCTCTTCTCCCATCAATTTGGCCGCGAGTCCGGCAGCTCCGCCACAACTCGGACCGATTCAACCGCGAATCCACCACCACTTCTCAAGGGCACCAGAGATCGAGAGGGATTCGACCTCGAGTGGTACGGTCGCTCTGCTCCCGTGTGCGACCACCAATAGCTCCCATTTGTAGCCCCGGCTAATGAGCCGCCCAAGCGACCCTCCTCCCCTTACCATCCTCATTGTGCCTCCTCCTTCCCTGCAAGCACAAGCACGAGCGAGACACAACAGCTCTGCATCTGGCTACACTTCGACTAGCCCCGCCTCGCACGGCTCCTCCGCGTCCACACACCAGTTGTCGGGCTCACCTCTTTAAGAGATTACAAAATTTCAAAGTTGTCACTTTTGTATTATACAGTTTATACTGAAGGTGCTAGACCAATACATGTAATTTTTTCTGAAAAGGGTATGAATTTGTACCTGATCATTTATGAGACACTATTTTTTAGTCAGATCAGCATTTCATGTATTGATAACCGCAATAATACCCTCAGGCGCAGCAAAGCGCGCCAACCCCTTCTAGTCATAAGTATAGCCGTAATGCAACAAGATTTAGACTAAATGGAAAAAAAAAACACTGCCCGTTAAACGCGTCCGGAGATATTAGCGCAACAGAAGTCCATGTCTAGTTTTAAAGCCTATATCAAATAGAAACTAAAAGAATAACATTCTAGAATTAATGATGCAACAAATATCATATATTGTACAGTAAAAAGTTCAAAATATACCTTAAAGAGAACTAAAAAGAAAAAAGGCCAAGCTTTGAAGAATGGAAATTCATTTACATGAGTGAGCTGAATTGGTTAAAATACAAAATCAGAGCATAGTATGCTCTTTGTAATCTCTCGTTCCCTTATAAATATCCTTTATAATAGATAAAATTACAGTGAGAAAGTCTCCCACTGTTCAAGCTTAAAAAAAAGAGAAACAACGGACGCACTGTCCCGCTCTAAATCACCAAGAAAATAGACAGTTAAAATTCAAAAAAAAAAAGACAGGCATTTAATCGGATCTTCTTTCGCATCCAGGAAGAGAGTGGTTCAGTGACTACCAGAGCCATTGGTTAAGCAGGTCAGATGAGAGCGGCGATATGGCTTTCAAGCTCCAGGGAGCCCGGTATTTGAAATTTAACATATATTAAATTTAAAGTTTTGGAAAAAATTCAAAACAAATGCCACGGTTTAGATATCCTTATGCACTACGACTGTGAAAAAATCTCTTTGTGAAATACAATGTATTTAGCCTCAGAAAAAAGAGAGACAAAAATCCAGATCCGAGGCATGATTAGATCAACTTTTTTTTTATTTAAAATTTGTTTGATTTGTCTTTTTTGCTGGGCCCAAAATACAATGTATTTCAGTCTGAAATTTTCCAGGAACGTAGTGCATGTGGTTGCCTACATCCAGGTATTTCGTTTCGATTTTTTTGAAACGTTTACGAAAATTTCAAAAACGGGCTACCTGTTGCCCGGGCTCCATTGCGACTATTCGCAGGTCAGATGGGCTATTAGGCTGAGTGCATTAGTGCTTAGCCGAGCGATTCCTCGGTATGAATCGTTTGAGCGATAGGGAGCCCATCAAGCTTGGCGCGCTCCGGAAACAAAGCAGCGGTCCAGAATAATGAAACGAAGCCGAGCACCTCGCACTGCCGTTCTTCTACGACGACGGATGCAGTGCTTCAGTCGTCAACTCGTCATACGGTGTCTTGAATTCCAGAACAGTTTGTCATCCCGGAAACTACCCAGGATGTTTCGCAACAAACACCAGTATAATATTATTTGCAGACCGTTGATTCAGTTTCCGTCCTAACAGTATCATACTGCTTAGCGAGCTAGTTCGTTGATTGTTGGACGATGCATTGGATTACGGTTTGACACGGAACCAGGATGATTTGCCATTCTGAATCAATAAGATATCTGACTGACTGACTGACTGACTGCCTGATTGATTCATTCATCCACAAACTAATCCCAGGAAGGATCCCACACATGCATGTAGTGGCCTGCATGTGTGCACGAGTCTATCTGCTCTTGACTTTTACCGCGCCAAACTGATGAATTGATCACCTCGCACATGCATGAGGACCAATCAACTGGAACATGACCAGTTTAATTTGATTAATTAGTCTGTTCTACCTCGCCGGTTACTGACTGCTGACAAGTGACGTGTCATCCGAGACCACGCTGTCCTTTTTTTGTTTTGAAAACCACGCTGTACTTCTGGGCTACTATTCATCTCTCTCATTAGTCATTCCGCACCAAGCATGCAGGGTTTCTGATCGTTGCTCGACGAACACAAACAGCTGCATGCCCGATCGGGTAACAGTTTGCTCCCTTCGATTGGTGAACATGATCAAGGAGAAGAAGATCATTGCGATTGTCCTAGTGTGTCCCATGCAATGCAGGAACGGCCGGCATGTCGAGCCATGCCCAGGACGTACATAAGGATTCATACATAGTATGTTGTCAATGTTTGATGCCGAAATTAAACTTTCCGCCATGTTGATGCCCGGATCGATGGAACGGCCACCGCCATGTGCCTGAATAGTTAGAAGATCGGCCTCCTGATCTACAGAGGAATTGCCCTGCGTTCCAGGCTTTCCTTTCCGCCCCGTGTCTGCGTCAGGCCCGGGGCGCCACCACAAGACCACGCGTCTGTTGGAGAACGTGCGCGGCGAGGCTGGCCCTCCATGCGCCGGAGCATATGCGAAGGCTGATCTACCGTCGCTCCATGTCGTCGGCGTCGGAGACTGAGATCGATCGATCTCACTCGCTCGCAGTCTCGCACAATCAAACATCGTTAGCCCAGGACTGTGTTCTGCATATGCTCGCCACATGGCCTAAGCTGTCGTAGAAACGATGGATCATTCGGGAATGGGGATCTCTGTCCGGAAGCAGGGAAATCTAAATATATCAGCAACAAAAGAAAACGGAAAACTGGAAGGAAAAAATGGCGACGTTTGGAAATGGCAGGCAGGTTAGATTCTCTCCGATTTTTAAGATGCTGAAACAGTCAGAAATGACTAAGGCTTTGCTCTGAGCTTCCTAAGCATGGGAGAATGCCCGTGCACCGCTGGAGTCCACGAATTCAGAGAGGTTTCCTTCTTATCCACTTTGCATCGTATACGCAGGGATCAGGATCAGGCTGCCATCTCCTGAACCCTGGACGAC
This sequence comes from Poa pratensis, assembly GCA_947311845.1. Classification (NCBI taxonomy): domain Eukaryota; kingdom Viridiplantae; phylum Streptophyta; class Magnoliopsida; order Poales; family Poaceae; genus Poa; species Poa pratensis. The sequence goes on from CAMZMU010000052.1 coordinate 53,085,951, forward strand.
CAGAAAAACCCGCAGAGGTGAACAGTCGGGCGGCAGAGGCGCCATGCATACAGATACAGTTAGTTCTATCTTCCATCTGAATTTGGTCCACATTTCCCAATCTGCATGCGTTCCATCGAGTTAACATTCACTGGCCTCAGTTTTACATGGTTGAGAGCAACTAAAAGCTTCATCGTGACTCGTGGACGCTCTGAACTCGCTGTCGATGTTAGAGCATCTCCACCGACACCCTCCAAATGAGTGTCCGACACCCCCAATTGAGACCCAATTAGGATGTCGGACATGTGTCCGGCCAATTGGGGGTGCAGCTCACAGCGGCGCACCCCAAACAAGCACTCTAATTTTTTTTAATCCTTAACATTTGTTCCATTGAGTTACCATTCACTAGCCACATTTTTACAAGGTTTGAGATAAGCAAAAAGCTTCGTTATGACTCGTGGACGCTCTGAGCTCATTGTCAGTGTTAGGTCGGTGCTCGATTTTCAGTCTGCTTGGACACGTACTGCACATATGCGACATGGAACGTGCTGTTCCTGCTCCATGCCTGATGCGTCGGCGCTCGCTGATGCACGAGCTTGTCTTTCTATCAGGGTTGGTGTCAAATGGTAAGCCAGTCCAAGCAAGCAAGCGTGTAGCTAACTGCTCAGGTCTCTCACGACTCAAACAAGACAAACTAAACGAGAAGATGAAGATGCGTGTCAACTTTGTTAGCTGTCTGGATCATGGTTTGATATACTAAATCCACATTCTTGAATCTGGACAAGAAGCTAGAATTTTGTTTGTTACTTAAGCCACATACTTAATCCCCTTTTGACTTTTTATTACTTCAGCACTGATTTCTTTTCCCACATAACATATTATTGGTGGACTAATTTTTTTCTGCAGTTTGTATTACCTGTGCACTTAAGACATTTTTTACCTATTTCAATATTGACTGCATACATTCTCAAATTAGTGAATATGTGTGTAAGATATGTCTAGATACATACGAGTCAACAAAAAACTAAAATGCCTTACATTAGTGAACGGAGGGAGTATTATATTGATATAATTTGGTTTTGAAGAAAATGATAATCTAAATAGTGCCTAAGTCATGAATGGCTTTTTCTAGACAACAACGAACAATGGTTATTACGTTTTCACTTCTAATATGTCTAAAATAGTATAAATACATATAATTAAAGTTTGGTTTCCATAATGCAAGATGCAACTATGCCATTTATATAGCTCAGTTCATACACTTCAGAAGTATTACATATTAAGTTTCATGCAATATATTTTTATTTCATTAATTGGCAAAGACAGATGATAATCAGGGACGGAGCCAGCAAGGGGCGAGCTGGGGCCATGGCTCCCCCTATGCTGAAAAAAATTGTGATACCTTCCATGTATTATGTGTACTTAATCTCTAGATTAGTCCAAATTAACCCATTTGGCCCCCCTCAAGTAGTATAATGTCTACTTGGCCCCCCTTGTACAAAATTCCTAGCTCCATCCCTGATGATAATAAGCGCATTGTATAAGAATCTGCACCTTTCTATATTCATTGGTGATAACTCTAAACAATGTTGTTTCGGTATCAAGTACAAAGCATGCACACTTTGTTAAATTTTGACAATGGAAAATGGAGTAAATAATCGCTATTGAGGTTGCTTACTTAAGAAATCGATATTGAGATATTTGTTAGATCTCATCTTACCATACATATGTATAAGTTATATAGATTATGCCTTATAGGAAAAACTGTTCTATAACTGACTATTGTTACAAAAATACAATTTTATTACACCAAATAATATTTAGTAACATTGTCAGCTACGTGGTTATATTATGACAACAAATAGAAATTATACTTCATGTACAAATAGAAATAATATTTAGTAACATTGTCAGCTACGTGGTTGTAACATGCTAAAAATATGATAAAGTATAAATTTTAGTAAAAAATGTATTTATTTCGATTCTTAACGGGCCCAAATATTTCATGTACAAAAACCATGTGAGGACGAATAATACTCGGGAACAACAAGAAACACCAAACACCACATCGAGAGAACAGGAGCGGGTGAATCAATGAACTACGGTTAGATGCACCGTGATTAACTAGTGGGATAGTAGGTTGGATGAAATACTTCGCTCTGCTTGGTGAAGGAAAAGCCCAAGACGAGCATCGGGATTATGAGGGACATGTGGTGGAGCAAAGGTGGCGATGGGAGAGAATGAGGAGGAGGTGGTCGACTCGCATAGACGCACGAAGGTTCCGAGGGCTAAAAATTTTTGTAGAGAGTTGCCGTCGTTTGCTCACGTGTATATCCTGGTGACCGAATCTTTTCTATTGGCTTAGGGCATGAGCAGGGGTGGCAGTATCAACCAGCTTCCCCAACTCTCATGCAGGCTATCTCCTGCTATACAAGGGTTCTCCCAATGCAGCCGTCAATGAAGATGAGCATTTTACTAGACGATTCTCTATTGTCTTCTATAACTATAAGCCAAGAGGAAACAATATGTCGCTCCCAAATATTGAAGTTCAAAATTTGGGAGCAGGAAGACCAAGCCAATACAGAGGATGGTGAGTTATTGCATTACATACGATGACTATTGTGCCGACGTGCCAACATTTACCCCAAAGAATTTTTTGGTATCGCTTTAGGACGAAGGAGTTACTCACACGGCCGCTTTAGAATGAAGGACTTGTTCATGCGGCTAGTGCATGGCATGAGGGAGTACAATAGCTAATTCTTGAGAAGAAAGGCTGCACCGAAATGGCTGATTTTTCACCAATTCAGAAATGCACTTCTGCTATGAGATTGGTTGCATATGGATTTCCTAGAGATGCATAAGACGACTGTCTACGCATGTCTGAGTCCACAACTATTGAATCCCAGATTCAGTAAGGTGTAGCATCGTTTGAACCAAAGTATTTGACAGAACCAACTAAAGAAGAGACATCCCGGATTATGGCACAAAATGAAGCGAAAGTATTTCCTAAGATGATTGGAAGTATCGATTGCATGCATTAAACCTGAAAGAACTGTCCACACAGCACTGTCCATACTTCCAATCATCCATACTTCCAAGGACAGTGCAGTGTGGTATTTGAACTTGTCGCAGTTTTGACCCGTGGATTTGGCACGTCTTTATAAACCCGTGTTGCATCGCTTTTCGGGGTTTACAAGACTTGTTGAAGGCCATGCTCCGGTGGTAACTATGAGATAAATGACCATCAATCTACAAAAGGGTGTTATCTACTCGATGGTATATATCCAAGATGGTCAACAGTTGTGAAAACAATTCCCGAGACTCTAGATAACAAAAAGTCGGTGTTTGCTTCTTGCTAGGAGAAATGCGGAAAGGATGTCAACCGAGCATTTGGTGGTGTGATGCAATCTTGCATTTTTGTTTTGTTTTTGGAAACAGGATTATTGCTGGTGTACTTAAGGTGCCTATGCATGTGCGTGTGCATGTACCATGTGTGTGATGGGATACGATAGGATACGATACGTTTGTGGAAGTAGGTGAGAATCAAGAGAATGTGCGTGCGCGCCTAAGCTCTAGCCGATGCATGTGAATCACCCCTGGCAGCATGTTCGCAGCGCCCATGAGCTAGCTAGGGAACATGGCATGTACGAGTAGGAAGCTCTCCCTCCTCGATCCATAGTGCCTAACGTAATCATGGCCACCATTGTCGATCGATCGCGCTGGACCTCCCTCGCCAACGTCCCAGAAGAAAACACCACGACAAGCCCCATGGACGTACGCGCCAGTACACTCTGCACTGCACCAGGCCGTGTGTCCGTCCTTGCAATCAAAAATGCAGCGGCACGTACACACACTCGAGCGTCAAACACTACATGCATCATGCAAAGCCTAGGGTCGTCCTTCACGTAGGGCCATGGATCCCGACTGGCTGAGAACAAGCCGCATCTCAAGTTTAAAATTCAGTTCACCATGCAAAAGCAACAAGAATACAAAGGCAAGTGGTTAAAACCTCTCAAGTTAATTTTATATCTCGGGGCCGAGGCAGAGGACTACAAAGCCAGCCATCGGGAAGAGAGAGCCTCCTCCTCTGCCACTGCCAGCCACCACGACTCTGCTGCACTGCACAGGCGGCGCGCGCAAAGCAAAGTAACAACCACCTCAGCTCCGCGACCACAACAGCGTCGTGATTTGCCATGGCGTCCTCCTCGTCGACGATCCCCACCACGACAGCGGCGGCGGACGAGAGGGACCGCAAGCGCAAGCGGGTCGGCGTCGGCGAGACGGGGACGGACGGGACGCAGAACCCGCGGCAGCACGCGCCGGCCAGGTGGCGGACGCGGCGGGAGCACGAGATCTACTCCACAAAGCTGCTCGACGCGCTGCGCCTCGTCCGCGCCGGGGGCGTCGCCCTCCCGCCGTCGTCGAGCTCGCGGGCGCGCGAGGTGCGCGACGCCGCCGACCGCGCGCTCGCCGTCGCCGCGCGAGGCCGCTCGCGGTGGAGCCGCGCCATCCTTTCCCTCGCCTCCCGCAGCCGCAGCCGCGCGCACCGCGTGCGCGCACGGGCGCCTGCCGCGCCGCAGCCACGGCGCGCGCCGACGACGGACGCGCCCGGCTCGGCCTCAGCGATGCCGTTGCCGGCTCTGGCGAGGAAGGCGCAGGCGCTGGGGCGGCTGGTGCCCGGGTGCCGGAAGCTCGCCTTCCCGGCGCTCCTGTCCGAGGCGTGCGACTACATCGCCGCGCTGGAGATGCAGGTGCGCGCCATGGCCGCGCTCGCGCAGGCCCTCGCCGCCGTCTCTCCCTCCTCCTCCTCGCCGCCGTCGCCGTCGTGATCCATCCACACCCAGCGAGCTCCAAGATTAAATTTTCCGCGCATGTACATTTCACCGTACCCTTTTAGCGTGTGGTGATGAAATTGACGCACGATCTAGGCTGGCGATTGTTACCCGGCCGCGTGCTAGCAAGCAAGAAAGAAAAGAAACAGTACCTAGTGGCTCGCTCGTTCCTTGTAGATTCTCGTTAGTGTGCTTCGTTCGGTTAATTTGGGTTAGTGCGTGGTAAATGCAAGAAATTTTCATACTGCTTGGATTCTTGGTGTGTTGTGTTCTGATCAGCAATTTGACGGCTGCATTTGTGGGGTGCATAGAGGCAATCCCGCAAAAAAAAAAAAAATGCTGTCGATTTCTTACGATCCTATAACATCGGATTTCCGTTATTTCTGATTGACCAAATCGAGACGAACGAACGAACGGGAACATCGTATTTGTACTAGGGTGGCTAGCTGCCTGTAACGACGAAAGGACGATGCAACCATAATTCTGCATGTGGAAGGATTAAATCACACGTGACTCGTCTCAGCGGCGGGTCCCGGCGGCAGCCTCACATGGGGTGGGGCCGGAGCCGCCTGTCAGGTGTCACGCTTGCGCGCATGGCCTAGCTGCAGTTTATCTCTGCCGTTTAAGCACTATAGAAAAAAAAACAAAAGGGACAGTACCAAAATTTATACAGCTTGGCTGTAGAAATACAGTGATGTACCGGTCGGCTACGCGACAAGCTTAGCTCGCTTTCGTCCGCGCGTGGAACCCACGCGAGCTGGCTGGCTGGCTGGGTGCGGGGAGCGGGCCCGCCTCGCCAGAGAGAGGCAGCCGCACATGCGCCGTGGTGGCCTCGCTGTCGCGCGGGTCCACCTGCCAGAGAGGTGGCGTGCGATGGCTGGGTCTTGGTCGCACGTGCTCCGTACGTTGTGCTGGGGATGGATGTCGCGGTATGATTGGCTTCCGCTCGCTCACATACGACATGGACATGGAGGCTTTCCCGCCCGAGCAACCGACCGACCGGTAAGGGCGCGTCCCAGACCAGGCCGGCCAGGCAGGTCTCACAAAACCACTCTCCTAGTCATGTTGTGTATGTCGTTTGTTAGCCTGTATTAAAAAACGTGGCATCGGCCGGGCTAGCAACACCTATTTGTTTAGTTGGATGCAAATCTTGGTTAGTCTCATCTATTTTCACATGAGTGAGATTATCATCCACCACCACACTTGGATAAGTGTACGTGGTGTATCAATGGAGCGACAGCGACGCGAAATGGCGGCGGCAAAGCTCGACGGAGACGACGCGCCATGGCGGCAGCGGAGGTCAACGGCGACGACGCGCCATGGCTGGGTAGCTCGACGGAGACGACAAGACATGGCGGCGGTGGAGCTTGACGCCGACGACGGAGTGTGCGGCAGCGGCGGCGGCAAATCAGAAGCCGAAAACTGCCGCTCCGCCCCTGGAGCTCGGCTCGTCTCGTTCGTGCTCGGCTCGCCGTCGCGCCCTTGGAGCTCGCGGACCAGCGCCGCCGTCCCGCCCCTGGAGCTCGCGGACCAGGAAGCCCACGGCGCCCGCCGACGGACTCCGGCTCGCCTGCGCGTACAAGGACGGCGTCGACTACAGTACGACTGGGCGTGTGTGCGCGTGCGCGCTTCGCGGTCGAGGACGGCGTCGGCTGCGGCACGGCCGGGCGAGCGCGCACGCGTCGTGGTCGAGGACGGCTGCGGCACGGCCAGGCGTGCGCGTCGGGCGGGTGAGCTAGCTAGCTAGCTGTGTGTGCGCCGGGCACAAGATCTATTCATCTACAGTCACTGAAACAAAATACTCACAACGCGAGATTTGTGTGAAGTGATGAGATAAACCTACTCCTCACAGGAAACTTCAAACGATCGAGCGTGTGCGATTAATTTGACGAAATTCGTCAAAAAAGGCTTCACACATGAACACGAAATTAGAAGTTTACAATTAACAAAAGTCGAAACCGTTTGTCAGAATGAAATCACATTATCAACACGCATCATTTTCGTGCAAAGCTTATTTTGATTCGAGCACTGTAGCACTAATTGGAAGGAAGAAGAAGAAGTAAGGGTAAGGAGGGTGAGGGGAAGCAATAGTCACATACGAGCTTGCAGGAGTAGGGCTCGCTTTTGCAGCTGGCCGGCCTGGCTCCAGGGACACGCTCGATTTGAGCGTGCCTGCTGGGCCTGGCCCGACGTTGCTTTGCGAAGCGTGCTGACTTGGTCTGGGAGGCCACACATGTAACCAATGGTTGTGCCGTTGCAGCTGGCGGGCCAAGTTTGGCCTTCTGCAGGCTACCAAACGCGCCCTAACTGCACGACGGAGTGGAGGCTGTGACTTGTACGTCCCCATGCATGTATGTACTCCGTATTACATCGTGTAATTCAGATTGCAAATTGACAAGAGACAGTGAGACATGGACCTAGAGGTGTGCTTCCTTAATTAAATTTTGACTTGGTAGACACTTTGACTACGAACAAAGAATATAGAATATACACTGGTTCAGTTTATACTCTAAAAGTTTTTGTTAACATGTTTATTTCAACATACACTCGAAACCCCTATTGAAATATTTGTTACATCACATTTGTTTGCTGATATTTACGATAGATAAATACATGACAATTATATATTATATAAAAATAGTTTTAGAACATACTTTTGGTATAAAATAAGGTTTATTACGAAGTGGATGTACAATCCATTTTCACAGGTTCAAATCCTCACGGAGGTGGATTTGGATTCTTATTATTTTTTAAAAAGTGTTGTAGGGGCTTACTCTACTGTAGTCCATAAAAAAAACATTCTCTCCGTTTTGAAATAAGTGTCGTGTTTTTACTTCAAATTATGCCAAAAATTATGTTTGTAAATATTGTAACATACTAAAAATAAATCATACTTCTAATAATGTATTTTTATGTTAGCAAATAATGATAAATCATACTTGTAATAATGCAACATGCTAAAAATAAATAGATAAGTATAAATGTTTAGTAAAAAAATGTATTGCCTCGGACACGAATTTCCAACTGTGTCGGCATCAAACGAGTTTTTCACCATTATGATTTTTAAAACAATTCTACGTACAAAAGGATGTACAAAGTTTGACCCTGTCTATCAGTTTAATTGTTGTTACGGGAGCACTACAGTATTATGTAATCATACAATACTCGACAATCTACAAACGATGTGTATCGCCACTCTTTCGACATGATTCATGCACCTATATATTCCCCCACCTCTCGTCTCTCAGGGTACTTGGCTGGATTTTCCGGGCGCCTTCGGTCACAACATTCGTATTTTGCAACGTGGGCTCGACCGATGCCTAGCTCGATCGATGAGAACACGCGCTTAAATTAAGTAGTCGCTGAACAGAGCGTGTGCCGACGACGACCACAAGCAACAACGGTCCAAAGAGTAAAATCCACCGTTGGTACCTGAACTTGTCCAGCGAGAGCACATTGGTCATCGTACTAAGAGAATACACATTTACGGTCATCAAAGACGACGAGAAGGCCCAACTACGGTCACTCGTGCCAGGAGCTAGCGGTATTTGCTGATGTTGACCGGTCTCAGCTGTGCTTTTTTGTAAAAAGACCCCTGTCCCAGACAGTCATCCCCAACCTCCAGCTCCTCACGCGATCTGAACGTACGGGAGGCCGGCGCTGCTCCGCTGCCCGCCGACCAGGAAAAGGATAGGGGGCCACTTCACGCTCGCCGAAGGCCGTACCGAGCACAGGGGAGGCTAGGGCGAGTCGTATCGACCTCGGCCGTACGAGACTACGGGAGGCTGGGGCCTCGGTGACCATATGAGCATGAGGCGGCAGCACACACAGCGCGGCGCGAGGCCCGCGGCGGTCAGCTCCAGACACGCCCCGTAGCCGCGAAAGGAAGCTCCGCTCGGACATCTTGGAGACCGTAACGCCCTCCGCGGCGGTGCACGCCCAAATCCCGAGCACCAGCAGTGAGCACGCCCAGGAGATGAACTCCCGTTGGCGCCCGATGCGCTCAACACGCACGCGGACGCCTTAGTTTCGAGCAAGTCGCTCTAGACGCTGGTGTCGCATCTAGCTCCTCACGCGATGTGCACGCAGGGGAGTCACCTGCGGCCAGCGCCGGCACCCCTCCGCTGCCCAGCCGGCACCGCACCGCTCCGCTACGCCGCGTCCGGGAGCTCCTCTGCCCCTTCCCCAACGACGAGCAAGGCGCTCAGGCTGGCGCGAGTGTGTGCGCCGCCCCGTGCTCATCGTCTCCCAAGGGCACGGGCATGCATGAACTCCGTTCTCCAGTGGCACCTGCGCCGTTCCGGAGAAGGAGGCGCCATGCGGCGCGGAGCCGACGCCCAGCTCATCGGTGCAGCCCTGTACCCTGAACTCCATCACGGCATGCCTGGCCCGCCCAACAAGGGACAGCGACAAGCTCCATCACGGAATGGCACTTTTGTCTCCGGCCGGCCGGACGAGCGGAGGTGGTTGACGGGGGGCGCTGCTTCGGGCTCGGGCGGCATTTGCATCCAGAGCATGTCGTGAATAGTGTCTCGGCCTCATCGTAGGTAAGGAAAATTAACGGGATCGTTTTCCAAAAAATTGCACTGCGCAGTAGACCAGTTAACAGGGTGCCACGTCATCAAATACACCGTACCATCAGCCCCAGTGACCGTAGATGAGCCACTAAGTCGTATTTAGTTACCGTAAAATGGTATTCCTGAAGTACGGTGACTAAAGTGAACCTTGTCGACAAGTTCGATGACCTACGATGCATTTTACTCCGGTCCAAATTAAGCGTTTCGCGGCCTAGGCATAGCTATGTCCTTGCGTCTATGCATTGGAGGGGCCCGACCCCGACGGAGAGTGAGATCCATATATGTCATGTGCAATGCTTCGATCGGTCTCCGACGTGGCCATATGCGTGCGTACGTGCATGGGGTCCAACGTGTTTCGGTTAGTTGCCTCCCAGGACGTCGGCGTGGCACTCCTCGGCCGGCCCGGGCCCGGGCCCGCGCGCTGGACAAAATGCGCGGTGCTTTTGTTGCCTCCGATCGCACCACCAAAAACACCCCGGTGCTCGTCTCACACTCTCACGTACCACGAGCACACAATTGCATGTCTTGGCGGTTAAGGTACGCATGGGCGGAACCAGGATTGAGTATTAAGGGGGCCAAACATGCTAATCTTCTGTTAGAGGGGGCCAAACATACATTTTTTTCCAAAATTATACCTAAATTAACCTTATATGCATAAAAAATTGCTTGATGTAACCATGCATAGGGGGGGCCATGGCACCTGCTTGCCACCCCTGGTTCCGCCCTTGAAGGTACGTAAAGATGGACTCATGCAAAAGTCCACATCTTTTTTTTTTTTTGCGAAACAATCCACATCTTCGTTAGTTTGTTATCTCCTTAATTAATTATTATCCAATTCTTGCACGGTTTTACGATACATCGATCGGTGGATATGCGAGGGCGAGGTTACGTGACAGCGTGCACCACGACATACGTACTACTGGTTCGGACACGCGTGGTAAATAGGAGTGGTCGTACCCTCCCGTACTCATGCCCGCTCCTCGGTATGGGTGATGGGGATGGATGCAGCCAGGAAACGACGGCGACGCAGGTCAAGCTGTAACGGAGGAGTAGGACGTTCGTGGTTATGATGATGTTGTTTGGTGCTGATGGAGGACGAAACTGCACGCATCACATTTTATTTCACTCGAAAACGAATGCATGCGGATCATGAGATGGCCATGCTTTAGTCGAGTCCGCATGACCTAGCTCTCGCGATGGCGAAACCGTGGCCCCCAGCCCCTCCTCCCTCCAAGCCACAGCCCGGGGCCTCCCCGTCCCCCGTCGACCTCCCCGCAGCCCTCCCAGCCTCAGGATCCGCGCCCGCGGGCACGGCCCTGCCGCCGCCGCCACCACCTCCTCCCCGCACCCTCCCCCTACCACCCTTCAAGCCCACCATCCTCGCGCCCCGGGCCTCCCTGCTGCCCCTCCCGCCCGCTAGTTCCACCGCTGCGCGACCCCAGCTCGCATGGCTCGGAGGAAGGTCCAGATCCAATTTTGCCAGCTTTCGGCTCGCCGCCGAGGGGGGCCTCCCCATCCTCGTCCGTGTTGGCGCCGACCTCGGCTGCGGGATGCCCTGCTGATCCGCGCCCCTCCCCTGTGGCTCCGGCTGTTGCTGCGCCCCGGCTCAAATCAGTGGTGGTCGCTGGCAGCAATGGCGGGCTGGCCTCCGTGGAAGTGAAGTCCGGTGCTGTTTCCGAGGGTGTGCGTCAAGGAGTGGGGGACGGAGAAGGTTGGGAAACGGTCGGACCAAGGCGCCGTCCACGCCATGTCCCATCGCCGCCACGCCACTCTCTGGTCTACACCGAGCGGGAAGCGGCCTTCAGGAGGAAGCTGCGCGGGCGATGTTTCCGCTGCTTCTCCCCACGCCACTTCGTCAAGGATTGCAGGGACCCGATTCGCTGCCTCACCTGCCGCTGCTCCGGCCACCGTGCGCGGGAATGTGTCGACCACCTAGCCACCTCCATCGCCCATGACGCTTCGCTTCCTCGCGCCCCTCCGCCCGCTCGCCGTCTGGATGGCTCCTCCTCATGGGCCGAGGTTGCGGCCCCTCGCCCTGCCCCTCACGCTGGCGGCCCTCACCAAGCAAGCATGCCAAAGGTAGTGGACTGCCCTGCACCTACTAGCCCAGCAGCTCCGCCCGCCCCGCCCGACGCGCTACAAAACCTTGAGGAGCAGGCAGCGCTGTTGCGGGCAAAGCTACGAGGCTTGGTCGCGTCTCAGCTCGAGGAGATGGTCGCGGCTCAGCTCCAGATGCAGGATTCGATGCAGGGATTGATGGAGCGTGTTGGGAGCTTGCTGGCGCAGGCTGAGGCTGCTCTCCAGAGGCTCTCCTTGCCGCCGACTGTGGTGCAGATGAGTCCAGAGCCATCTCCGCTGGCTGGTGACAATGTTGGCTGCGTTGATGGTGCTCTCGAGCTATTTGGTTGTTACTCCCCTAGGAGTGTGACCAATTCGGCGCTTGCCCTAAACCTCGACGCTCTTGGCTGCTTCAGAGCATGTTCCCCCGGTGGCGCAGGTGCCCTCGATGCAGTATCGTGGAGTGGAGATGTTTGTGCCTTTGGCATTGCAGGAGTTGAGGGGTACAGATGCCGCTACCCCGGAGGAGAAGATCGCCAAGGTGATGGCCCAGTTTGACGTGATTGAGCCAACGGAGAAGACCTTGCCATTCTTGATGGTGGATCTCTGCAGAGAGATAGCTGACATGCCCAAGGACAAGCAAGTTCGGGAGGATGCTCCCTCTTTGGCGGAGCGACGAAGCATCCAGTTGGACAAGAAGAACAACGATTGTGCCATTCCCGCAGCCAAGCGCGCCGAGTTTAGGCGGGCGGAGGCTTTTTGGGAAAACCCAAAACTCAAAAGCAAAGGGAAAGCCACAGAGGAGGTCCTGGATGAGAAGATGTAATTTTATTTGCAGATGTACGAGAAGCAGCACACACTAGTGACACCGCAGGTGATGGAGGATGTTCGAGCTTTAGCTGCGAGCAATGCTTGAGCTCTTTTGTGGGGAGGGTGCATTTTGGTGCATCTCTAGTCGAGAGTTTTCGAGTGTGTTTGGAGAGGTTCTTTTAATTGGACTAGCTGAATGCCCGTGCGTTGCTACGTTGGTCGTCAAATTGGTTTGGATGCATTTGACTTTCACCTCGCCTTCCACTTCCACCCCACTCAAAATATCCAAAGAAATATTTTTTGAACAACTAATCATTCAACACGTTCAGTTTTATCTTTTACGAACTCCAACTAAAGTCACAGGTTGTAGTGCATTCCATTTAAGTCAAACAACGTTCTATATCTAAATAGCTAATCCCACAAATAGATTTTTCTTCACACATCAAAATACTAACAGAAGATCCGCTACAAGGACCAACAAATTGATGCCAAAAAATTAAGGCAACGGTTCGTAATTAGCAATACAGTAGACACACATTTACATGTCTGCACAACTTGCTTAGCCTTCTAAAAGGTCCTAGTTCCCTAGTTGAGGTTGAAACTCCCTTGTCAAAGCAACATGGCAGTCATGCTGTAGTCGCACAACAATCATGCACGGAACATGTTCCTCCTCCACTCCCTCCTTGTCTTGACTTGTCATCGCCAAGCTATTTCTTCCCCTTTATAGCACACCCTTATCTCTCTCTCAGTTCTCAAGCACCTAGTCGCATCCTCCATCAATCTTTGTGCGCCACTATCACCTTCAAATTTGTCAAGTTAGGGTGCCACCGCGCGCGCCACAGTAATTTGTCCCTCTAAAGCCTTTGGGGTGCTTGTCGCCAACTCCAAACGTACAGGAAGCACAAAACTTGTAGTATGTATCCAGTTAGTGGAATCAAATCATGTAGTTGCTTTTTTCAGGTTGCGACAATTTTACGAAGTTAACAATACAATATGTAGACACAATGTATTAGAAAAGTTGTGATTAAGAATATGCATAGATAAAATATATTTGTCTCGTATGGAGTATCTGGATGATCGAAGTGTGAATAAGAAGAATGGCACAATTGCACGAGAGAGAAATTATCCATGCACATATAAAATGTGCAGTTGCAATATTATTTAGGATTTGCTAAAATATATGTACCCGTGTGGATCAATATTGTTATGACGGAAAATAAATCGGTGGTGCATGTTGCGATTTGAGTAGTTAATTATCCTTGGTATTATGTGTATATAATTATGTGAGACCGCCAACACCAACTGTGATATTTTTCTAATGACTTATAACCTTGCTAACAAAATGATCCATTTGAGAGACCAATTTAATTATGTGTAAAATACTGAAATGGTCGTATCATATAGAGTAAAATGTCAATGTGTAATACACAAGATTAACGCTTTACATCTCTCCTTCCACCAGAAAAGCACAAAAAAAATGGAGTGGACAAATTCAGCCTCATTTTCTAGTCTATGTGTACCAAAGTACCAATGGATAAAGCTTATGCTTTCCACATAAAAAAGAAAAAGAGACGCATGCGCAGCGGTGGCATACGGAGAACGGGAGAAGTGAGGCAACCGTTCCAGCTTTCATTTTTTCTCTCTCACTTTCCCCTCCATCTTCCCTTCGTGAGTGAGTGCGTGACCATGGCAGCAAGAACACCACAATCAAAAAATCATGGCAAACTCTACCCTACGTTCAAATTTGCCCTCCAAATACATCAGGCTTCCATCCCATAATCCCATTACCTCAAATCTCGCGTTGAAGCTCACAGACCCTCTCGTGGCGGCAGGATTCCAATCACTATGGTTGTGACCTTGAGCTGCCGCTGTCGGCCATGGCCGGATTTTCGAGCTCGCCGGCCATGACCTTGAGACGGAATACCTCGTCTCCACCGGATGGGCAGCGGTGGCCACCGCGCCTTCATCTGACTCTAATTGCTCCCTCGGCTGGATGGCTTTGCAGGCTCCTGAAATGCTGGCGGAAGGTGACCCTGGGACATGCTTTGCCCTCCTCGGGCCGTGGTACCGCCGCTGCGTCGAGCAGCCCAAGAGGCCTGAGGGCAGGCTCCTCGGTGCTGGGGATCTCGCCGACGGATGCCTCTTATGTGAGCAGAATGATTTAGTAAGTTTGTGTGACAGAATTAGACTGGTAGCTGGATTATTAATAATGACTCTGTTTTTTTTATTTGCATTCGGTTAGTGGCATCACCTGAATCACCATGTAGATGAAAAAAATGCTTGGATAAATAACTGCATATGGTGTTCAGTTAGTGATGGAAGATGGAGTAGTGCAAACCCCTGATGTGGAATGTTGAAATCCTACATGCGACACTTATACTTGAAAACTTACATGATGCATTTCGTAAGAAGTCTATTGTTTTTAGTAGTCATAAGATATATCATACCATTGTGACCCAAGCAAAAGAGTGTAGATCATGTTTCAAGAGGGTTTGGATTTTGCATGACATAAGTTTGTCTGCCGAAGTCTGATAAGTTACGGGATAATATCCCAATTCGCGAGTTGATGATTCTGTGCTAACGTCTTGGTCGACGGGAGTAGCATGAACTTCGGCTTGTGGATATATTGCAAGTCAGGCCCAACAAGAGTAAACTGGGTGAGACTGTGCATGGCGAGGTAATAATCCGCTGGAATGGTCAACACAGTTATTGTGTCGTCAGCCTCCTTGAATCCCACACATCTGAATAATTAAACAGAGCCGCGTACGCAGGTCGTTGTTGAAACGATATGTCTGTTGACCACATCCTATTGCTTCCAGTTTGTCACCCTGCCAAATAGATTGTTTACTTATCTGCATTTAGAATATTGCATTTAGAATATTATACATTACACTAGTTGAATGCCCGTGCGTTGCTACGAAAGTACATTGCGCCATATAAACTCATTAATCTAAATGGTTCATTAATCTAAATGGTCCTTTTTTCGGCCAACATATTTTTCCTAATCCACAAATCTCAACGGTTGAAATTCCCTCCTGTTTTTTTTGTTTCGCCCATCTAATGATTGTTGCTCGCTCCCTCTCTGATAATTTATCACCTGAGTACCAGCAATTTCAGAACTTTCAAACTAAAATTCCTAGTGCTCCAAAATTAACATGTCTCTCAGTATTACATTAGGTAGCTGGATTAAACAAAGCTACTCGTTGCACCTCATGCATTGATAAATCTGTGAACAAAAACTACAAATGAAGAGAGCTGCATTAGAGTTCTGCGTATTTCCTACGATCACCTGGCAAGCCAGCCTCCATGAACCTGGAATATGAATTATTAGACAGTAAGATAAAAGTGCACATCTAATTGGTATGTCCTCTGTATGTGAAGCACGCAGGGGATAACAGTAGAAAAGCAACCATTGCTGCCCATCAGCCAGATAGTGATTTCAGTACTACATACCTTCTTCAGGGAACAATTCTCAGTTTCGTCTTCTCGTTCATGAGCTCACTTCCATCAATTATCTGCATACACGGTTCAAGGCACATGCCCCGGTCATCCGGTGTCAGTTACGGTTCAGAACAGGAGCAGCCAACGTGCTATTTCTAGCGCGCATATTGCAGGCAGTTAGGTTGAGCAGGAGCAAGTACCTTGACGATGCAAGTGTCGCAGCTGCCACACCACGAAAATAAGCGAATAACAATATTGTAACCGCTCTGCTTATATGAGAGCTTATTCGCCAAATAGATGGAACTGTATATGTTGGTATTCGACATCAATTTATATTGCAGAGTGACTATCATGGACATGAGCGATTGGATAATTTTCACTCGCAGTTATGATCCTATACAGTACTGCTAAAGGAGGTAATTATTCCTTCAATTATTCATACACCAGCTATATAGAGTATGCATTTATATATTATCAAATTCCTAAAGTCGAGCTCTCCTGTATTCCTTGGCCGGTAGCTCTAAGTCTAGCTTTCTTTACTTATTGCTAATGGACCTCAACAGCTTGCCTGACCATTTGCTCAAGAAAGATTCATGATGCCCAGCCAAGTTTCATCGGGGCACACATCCCAATTTGAGATTATTGTGCTATTCTAGTCTCTAAGCAATGCTACTTTTAAATGCCAGTTTACCCAAAAAAAAAAGTTCAGAGCAAACATAATATATATCCTCTAAGTTCCACATCTCACTACAAGGATGGTGAACCAGTGAGAGATGCATAACATTTGAAGTATTCCTACTAAATATCCAAGAACATGTAATCTACAACACAAATGATTACCGAACCAATTAGGTAAACGGTCATGAATGCCTTGCCCAAAAAACATTACCTTGGATGGCATAGTCTATATTCCCTAGATAATATGAAGATCGCCATAGTTGTCAGCTATCTCACATACATGAAGTAGAAGTAAATAAAGCAACTATGGTAAAAAAGAATTAAGGAAGAAGAAAGTGAATGGTCTCGTCTACGATAAGATGACAGTGATGGATATATATAACGAGCAGTTGTATATAAACCTACACTAATGTTAATCGTGTCCCTTTGTAATGTCCTTTTCACTAAAGATCTGTACATAAATCTGCAAAAAGGAAAGTGAACCTGCAAACTGAGTAAGTGGGCACAAAGTTGTGTGTGTCTAGCCTAATCTGATGGCAACAAATATATGGACGAAAGGCCTGAATATTTTATATTTTGGTTTTTGGGTAAAAATAAGAACGTTTGTAGCTTGCATAAGCTAGGAACACACTAATCAGTAATCACCGAACAAATTTGCAGAAGAGATTTACATGCAACAAAGAAAAAAAAAGTAAAGAATATAGAGAACCTAACAACTATTCTAGGGGAAAAGAGCTAATGGGATGCGACTGTTAAAACTATAATCCTCATTTCAGGAATTCTAGATGTGTGTAGAGTAAGAATAAAGTATAAGGTTCAGCTAGGAGTAGTGAAATCCTTTTTACTCCCTCTGATCCTAAATAACCGTCGCTAGTGTGCTATGTATTTGTGCATCGTATGCTAATTTTTCCCGTCACTTTGAATGGATCGGAGTAATAAACTGCAATATCGATGAGTAATCAATGTATCTGTATCCACAACTTGCAGTTCCGTTCAAGAGTTTTTCGCGCAGACAACCAGCCTGAGGTCGACGGCAACCACCGGACAGCACGCACAACAGGTCGACGGCGGCGGCCTCGATGCCGGAAGTCAAAGCTAACAGAGCTCGGGGCGCTCGTGCAGGAGGCAGAGCTCAGGGCGGCCATGCTGGCTGGAAGCGCCTGGGGCGGAGAGCTCGAGACGCGCGCGCAACCAGTGCCGGAGAGCTCCGGGCATGCGTGCGGCGGGAGTTAAAGCTGTCAGAGGTCAGGGCGACCCTGCAGGCTGGATTCGGCCGGCGGAGCGTTGGGGGCGTGCGGGCGGCCGGCGTCAAAGGATGCAGTGGCGGGCTAACCCTAGGTGGCGGCGGCCCTCTGTCACGGGGAAGGACGGGAGGGTTCGCTCTCTGTAACTCTGTTCGCGTTCGGGTAGACGATGCGGGCATCGGGGCATGCCTATTTTCTTATTGGGCCGGGCCAGTTTAGCGATAGCGAGGGACGATGGTCCGGTAGAATCGTGCTATGGAAAGAAGCACGCGACGTACCACGTACCGAAAAACGGACGAAAATTGGGAGGAAGAAACACTACTCGTATTATATAGTAGAGATTTAGGATATAAACCATGCGAGATCACTTTTGGCAACACGAGACGTCTGAGCATCAACTTACATCGTGTCGGTGAGGATGGCACGGTGGACAATATTTCCGTTTCTTGTTTCCTTGATTCGACCAGAGATAATTTTGGTCGTGATGTCCCAAGAGCTGTGGATGTGCAAGTATTTGACATGTTGAATTTAACTTCCCTGTATAATTATTTTAGATAAAGACTTCCCTGTATAAATATGACAATAATCATTAGAATATGAGAATATGAGATAATCGAATTTATTGATGTAGTGCAGGAAAGATATGAAGGGAAGATTTTGTGTTGCCCTGTGATCTGAGGCAAGACGACAACGGTTTGGGGTGGCGGAGGTGCCATCACTATAATCGTGCAAGCTACGCCTGATTTGACTCTGTATGGCGTAGTTTGTTTACTGATGAGGCAGGTGTGGGCTGTACTGTGATAGGTATGCCCGATTATATATGATGGGACAGGCGTGAAATTAGCATCATTTAATGCTGATTGATGACCATACCGTTTGTACCTGGCCACGTTTGTACCAGGCGAGGAAAGATTGGATCCGTTTCTATTTGTTATCTGCTAATTTAATACTAATTGATAACTACCGTCTGAGTATTTAATGTTGACTGATAACTACCGTGTGTGATGTATGGGAAAGTTGGACGAAAGATTTTTGGCAGAGTGCTGGTGTTGGCAGGCTAAGGAACTAAATTTGCTTTTTAGATAGGATAGGAGCGATATGAGGTGTGCCCTGTTAGCTTGGGTTTAGGCTCTCTTGTTTCAGGCACAGACGATGTTCCATGAGTTGAGTGTGCGGTTTTTAACCGCGTTTTGTATGGTTTTTGTGTTCGGTTTCCCTGATTAACTGAACCAATTCTCTTCTTCTATAATGCAATGCGAGAGCTCCCGCCATAGGTTTCAAAAAAAAAAAAACGAATGCATGGACCGCCCTCGATCGTGTTTCATGCACGCATATGTGTACGTTGATCGCGGCCGTAGCCATTCGTACGTACTCACTCCGTTCCAAATTAGTTGATTTGCATTTGTACAAATATGAATGTATCTATACTTGTTTAGTGTCTAGATACATTCATATCTAGACAAATGTGTGTCAACTAATTTGGAACGGAGGGAGTAGTACGTTTGTGGGTGATCGGGCAGATGGATGGCGTGGAGACAAACTGCACATGCATGCATGCACCCGGTACTTGTTGAACTGGTCATGAGACGCTCGTGTGTCTGTCGGTGTCGGCCGCGGCCGCGATGGATCGCACCCTCCGTCTTCCCCAACACCGGCCGGCCGTGGACGTCGTCGAGCTCTGTCGTGTTGTTCTGTGAGATCCCGGCCAGTCGTGTTGCCCCTGCAGCAGTACGCGAGCTCGCTGCCTTTCATGTGGCGCGTGCGCGTCGAGATCGATGGCGTACCGTGTAGTACTAGTGGGCGCTGGGCAGCGCATGTGCGCATCCTGGGAGACGGATCACGATCGATGGCCGCTCCGTGCTCCATGTTACTCGCTGAAAGCTGCGGCTCATTCCGTTTCGCTGTCGGTTCTGAGACGAGACCGCCGTTACCAAGCTGCTCCGGTCCGGTGGAGCACTGGTGCTCGGGTGCAAGAACCACTTTCCGGTGATACCACAACTTGAATGACCATGATAAAACTCTTCAAAACTCAAATTTATAAGTGGCAAAAAAGTTCGAAAAAAACGGTCGACGATCACAAGATGTGTGTGTACTTTCCCTATAAAAAGTAGAACTAAAATTCGAGATACACACACAGAAACAACAAAATTCAAATTGCACTGTAATTAGTGTCTTTTTTTTTGTTGTCTTTTTACATTATTTATGTTGGATTTGTCTTTCTTGTTTCTAGCTATGTGTGTATTTCGAATTTGGCTTTGCGAATTATAGGAATCATGAAAACATAGCTTGTGAACACACGCAAATTTGTTACGAAAATTTTAAACTTAAATGTTGAATTTTCGCAAGGTGTCATGGTATAATTTAAGTGGTGGTATCACTAGATATGCACCGCGATGAGCTAGATGTATATCGGCGTTGTTTCTGGAAAGTGGTTTTGCCTCCCGAGATCCAGTGATTCTCTATTTTATTTTTTAGAAATTATATTTAAAAGTTTCAGAAGATCTGAATAAAATCATGCATATTCTCAATGATGTATGTTACAAGCGTTCAAAATATCAATGTAAAAATCTTTAAATTATAGTCTACACAACTTGACAAAATTTGTAGATTTCAAACAATGCATTGTTAATTGTACTTAGATCTATAAATATGTCATATTTGTGTAGGTTAGAATACAAAGTGTTTGCCACCATCTATAGGCACCATGACATATGACATGGCAATTCCTTTTCTATAAATTTCAGAGTGCTCGCATCGGCCATTGCAGAACTAGGATAAACTTGATAGCCTCGGTCATCAGGTGTGACGCAGCAACCATGACGTACGGCACACATACACAAAGCTACGGTCTCAGCTAAGCCATCATGGCTTTGGACCAAAACCCAGGACCATGTACAATTAGATCTACAACAAAATACCATCATGCAGACAGTACGTGCGTATCTATGTCACAATCATTCCAAATACAGAGACAGTTGCGACTAGCCAACACCCGTCAACGTCAGCAGTTAACCATTCCTGGAAACTACTACTTACAAGTTTCAAGCAAAATTTCACTTTACAAGTTATTCAGTACTACCACCACCAGGCATTCAGAGGGTTTTTTTTGTTTTGTTTTTTGAGGAAGATTCAGAGGGAGTTTTTGTTACTTACAAATGAATGTTCAGTCAGTGGCAATGGCTGTTGTGCTTACAGCAGTTAACAGCACATGCACTGCTAAATTGCTAATGAGATCACTATAAACTGCCCCTTGGATGATTTTCACCCACAAGGCCAGAAGAATTCACAGCAGAAACCCGCACTTGGTCCCGGTCCTGTGAAGAGATTACCATTTTCTTCCTTTTTTGACTGTCCATCTTTAATGGCTTCCCAGCAACGCTTCGACCCGCCCTTCACAAGAGAAATTTACACACTCCTGCCATGCACAATGTAAACCCTACATTTTACATGCTACTGCTATAGGCTATGCCGACATACTTTCTGTTCTCTGCGAGAAGCTATGCCGACATACTGACCAGCGCCCGTACGCATTTGCGCAACCATCAGAACAGAAACAAGGTCAGTTTCATGATCTTACCACAGCTGCAAGCTCATTGGACTCTCCAGATCCTCTTTGCTAGCTAGGGGCAACAAGGAGCTGAAAAGAAAACCCCGGTGCCAAGTACCTGGCGATGACCATCATGTAGGGTGCAGTTGATGCAAAAGAACAAGTCCCAGATGATCCACCAAAAATTCTAGCCAGCTACACTCCAACAGTCAGTTGCTGCCGGGTAACCCACAATATAATGCGGCAGGTGCCGAGCGTAAAATGAGTCGCCGTCAGACATACTCTGGCAGCTCTGATGCCCCAACAATATGGACATTGTCAGCTCTGAGTCTGTACATTTCACCGTTCCATAGACATCATTGACGACATTTTCCATGAAATATTCTTTCAGAGAGTCAATATCAATGAGAGTGTCTGCCTGAGAGATGAGTCCCCAGTGATATACAATGTTGGGCTTGACAACTGTATGATCAACTTCCTGTGACGAATCAGGATCACACTCGATGCCATTACTTTCCAGCTGCAGAGAACAAGTACAAACCATTTGTATTTTCCGTAAAGGAATAGTCGAGTTGCATGAGTATGAAAGGAACAACAAAACGACTACAGCATACAAACCTTGAGAATAAGGTAACGGAAGCGGGACTTAACCCATCCAGCCCAGTCATGCAGTTCTTCAGAAGTTGGAGCACACAGAGCAATGCGAAGAAACTGTCCATATTTTGTTGCATACGGGAAGGGTTCAAAAAGCCATGTCCACTCAAAATCGTGCCTCCATAAGTCCTGTACCAGATATAGAAGAACTGTTGAGAGCTGATAAAAATAATTTCGAAGTAATAATGTCATATACTCATATATGTACACTAGTCTACTACTCCCTCCGTTCGGAAAAGGATGTCACAAAAATGAACTATAGATAGACCATTTTTATGACATCCTTTTCCGAACGGAGGGAGTAATACTTTCTGAAGACGGGTCATGAAAAAGACATCTATCACTAGTGAAAACTGAACTGCACAAACATTTGCAGTTTTGTAGCATTCTCTTTAAGATGACAGACACGAAAAATGTCATATGTGCAGTTTTGTAGCATTCTTGTTGCCTATTGGCATACTCACTAAATGGTACTGAAGTAAAACTTGAAATGAGTATTAACAAGCTAAACCTATATCAAACAGCAGAACTAAATGTGGTTAAATTACTTGATGTGAACAAGGAACATGAGATAGGTCTCATGTTGAATGGCTGATACGCCAAATGGACTATTTGTACTACAAAAAGAAAACTAGAACAAGAAAAGGCGCTCAGAGGTACAGGCATGGAGAAAATATCTGGTGTATGGCGTAGGAATGTCAGAATATGTTGGTTCATGCAAGCATAATTAAAGTCCACAAATCTTAGTTACGCATCACTAATCCACCATCACCATACTACTCCCTCCATTCTAAAAAAGATGACTTCCATTTATGTGTATGTGAATGTATCTATACAGGTAACATGTCTAGATACGTCTGCATGTAGACAAATGAAAGTCATCCTTTTTGGAACGGAGGGAGTAAAACACATAAGCTAATAGTGTTTAGATGAAACCTCATTTCAAGAGAATTAAAGAAAATATCCAGATCACATGAAGGAAAAAAAAGGCGTTCATTTAGGAATTCTGACCACCACCAGACTTCAAAAGGCAGGAAGAATGCAACAAGTGAAACTATCTCAACTACTGACCTTGGTCAGAGCATAACCACGCGTAAGCTCTTCTCTGATCTTCCTCAAGGTACTTTCCGTCATATTGGACGCACATAGCTCCGGTGGAGTACAAGGCATCACTATTGGCATTAAACATCCATCTGAAGGCTTACATTTAGATGGCTGACCATGCAGATCTACTGGAATTTGCCAATGCCAGTGAGCAAAAATCTCAAAGAACATGGTGAACAGACCATTGACAGTAGCATTTGGATATTGCTGGCAAACATATGCTGCAAGAATCGCTAAATGAATCCCAGCAAAGAAACCAAGCAGCTGAAAAATGGCATAAGACATGAAAGATGAAACGTCAGACCAGAGTATAGCTGAATAATAATCAGTAGCGCATATTACACGACATACATGGCAATGAAGTCCTCGCCTCCTAGCCCATAGTTTTATGCATCGCAACAGAACCTGAAAGTTCTGCATCATAAGAATTGACAAATGAATTCTTAATAAATTGAATTTGAGGTGAAAAACAACAATTTGAAGTACGCTTGGGCAAAATTAGTGATGAGCAATTCTAAAGTCACGCATAAATCTAAGGAAACAAGAGCCTGTTAAACAAGACGTACAGAAAAAAGATGAATAAAGAGTTCGAGTAAATAAACTGAGAAAAACTGTAGATTCAAACACGACTGTCTGTCCCTGATGTACAATTATGGAGGGTACAAAAATGTGACTGAGTGCTGGTAAATTAAATTAGAAAACAGTATGCCACCTCTGCATTGGGCACTAGCTGCACAATCTGCTCATTAACACGAACTCCAGACAAACTCCTCCAGCTCCGTGAATCAAGTTTCTGAAGAAACTGAGGGCTAGATGAATTTATAGCCTGCAAGAACAAGTAACCTCATCAAAATGTGGATTTTCTAATTTTATATAGTACCAAGCCTGCATGACAATCATGATAAAGATAATTTGGAGGGCCCTACTCTCCATATGTGGATAATTTCGTAAAGATCACATAAGGTGCAGAACCCAGAAGTACTGCAGAAGCATTACTACAACAAAATAAGATGCTTTGGATAAGAGTTCTTTTGATGAAGGTAATTCCTGTGTTGAACAAACATAAAGTTGGTGACTTCATAGAGGAATATGTGGTGGGTTCTAGGCCTGCTAAGCATGAATTCTCGAATGAGCATTTGGCTAAAAAAATAGAATTTTCTACCGTGCCACAATCACTAGGGACTAGCAAGTGATCCAAACTCATTCGTCAGGTATGCGATAAAAAGCCACAACAATATTGGTCATTGTACGATCCCAACTCTTCAATAAATCCAGAAAATTTAGAAGAGGCGGGGCTTGTTATACATGGACTAACAACCAGATTTCACCAGCCACGGTTAATTTGGGCGGGGTGCTTGTAAGCATGGCCTGGAGCAAGATTTCTCAGTTTGTATTGTGATAAGCCTGACAAAAATTCGTTCGGCTCATGCACATGTTGAAACTACTGGTACGCAAATGAAGCAAAGTACAAGGTGTTCCTTTCGTTGAAGTTGATGTTTTCGCAGGCTGGTTTCATGAAACAGCTGATACGAGTGAGCCAATGAGGTACCGTGGGCTTTTCCTGCCTAATGGTAAAATGGACAAATGGTATTAAATGTCCCAGAAGTTTTTTTGCATGGCTGTGGTCAAATTGTGGGGGTGATGTCAAGGAAAACAAGTGAGATCTTCTCACATGGACAGTGAAGCTTGATGCTCACGATGAGCAACATGGGTTATCTGATCTTTTGAATGCGGTGTCAGATATCAGGCACAATTAGTGAACATCTAAGAAGACGAGGAAACAGATAGACAGCAGGTAGGGGTGTACAATGGATGCTAGCTGAGTAGGACCCAGAGCCATGTTTGGTGATTTAATTGCTGGATTTAAAGAGATTAAACAACAAGATGATGCTCTTAGTTCCTCACATAAGAGCACTTTGAACATCACTATCGCCAACAATATCGCCTCGTTTGCATATAAGAGGTAGCTTTGAAGGTTCTTAGTAAGCTGTTCCCTAACAAGTTCATTTCATTAAATGTTCAAAAAAAAAGTTAATTTCATTAGTTAAGAAGGTGATTGTAACATAGTCAGACAGGCTCGTCTTATAGAAGGGTTGGTAGTGCACAAACTTGCCTCAACTGCATCAATAACGGGGAGCTGGGCATATGTAAGATCAACTGAAATCCCGCTGAATATGAATCGCATCAACGGAACCTTGGCATTTTCTACAGTCAGCAGTCCTGATACTTCGGGCCTGCGCTGAAGAATTTGTCGCAGAACAACAAAAAAGTGGTGCTGCAAGATCGACATTTGTTAGCATCCTCAAGCAGGCTGGAGAAACATGAAACACAAACGACAATACTTACTGGCAAGGTTGCAATACAAGGGCCAACACAGAGAGCATCGATGTCAGATTCAGGTCCATGAGCCTTGAAAAACAAAAAAATTAGGTCAGCAGTCGCACATGATTTATTGCATCATAAGAGGTAAACTAGATCAAATAGCAGGTGAAAAAGTACCATGTCACAAGACACAGAAATTACGATATCACCTACAATTAACGCTACAGACTACAGAATAGGCATTGTAAACAACAGACCATTTCTACGGACTGGGATTCAGTGACTGGCCTCTGGCCAGTCACGTTGTAACTGGCCCCTCTTATCAGCCCTTGATTCTTCATCCAACGGACACGATTAAGTCAAAAAGTGAACTCAAAATTCAAACATTTTATAAAAAATTGAAAAAATTCCAGTAGGTAGTAGATGGTCCGTTATGTATTATGATAAAGTTTCGTGTCATTTGGATTGTCCGTTTATGATTTATTAGCGTTTTAAGATTAAAATATGAAAAGCTATTTAATTTTTAACCAATCATCCAAATGACACAAAACTTTATCGGAACACATAACGGACCATCTACTACCTACTGGAATTTTTTCAATTTTTTCTAAAATGTTTGAATTTTGAGTTCACTTTTTGGATTAATCATGTCCGTTGGATGAAGAATCAAGGGCTGATAAGAGGGGCCAGTTACAACGTGACTGGCCAGAGGCCAGTCACTGAATCCCAGTCCCATTTCTACTCCATCTACCTTCATTTCAATATAGTTTATGTTGGCTTAATTTCCAAAAGGTGTGAAACGTTAAACCTATGAATTACTACAAGCATGAAATTGTATAGAGTTGGAAATAGGAGACAATCCAAGCAATACGGTAGGCTAGCAACATAGCTGCACATAATAACCCTGCAAAAATTCTAAGAAATCATCACACCATTTGTTCCCCAGTGTCTCGCTTACCCCTAACGTGTAAGAACCATAGGTCAGGACAGTAGCCGTCACCCGCGTTGGGGGCACCCTCTGCTCATAGCCCACCACCTTGGCCCAATCCATCACTATCTGCGAGAGCAGGCGGTGAAGACACGACGAATCAGAAGTTCAGAACATCCACGCCGGAATATCGAATTTTTAATCCCCGGACCCGATTACCTTTTTGAGCTTGCGGATGACCTGCTCCCTTGTCCTCTCCTCGTCCAGTGTCGGAATAGCACCCTCGTCGTTCAGGAACTAAGGCGAAGAGAGCACGGATTAGTTAAAAAATAGTCGGAATTGCCGCAGAAACCTGGGGAATCGGGAAGTATCGAGAGCTCACCTGGACGAGGGAATTGCTCCGGCGGGAATCCATATCGAAGAGGTGGGTCGCGGGGAGCCGGAAGGGGAGAGGAGGCGGCGGAGGCGGATGCGGAAGCGGGGCGAGGAAGACGGGTAGGGTTTGGGGGCCGTGAGCCACCGGGGCGGGGTAGGCCCAAACTGAGAGCTCCGACGCCATTGCCGGCAGAGGATGATAGGCGTCTGTCGTAGTCGGAGACATGGGGGAGGCGGCTACCGGCGGCGAGAGGGAAATCTTCCTCCTTTTCTCTCCTCGCTGAGGTTCGTCGGGGTTTTGGTGGGAGACGACAGTCGGCAGACAGGAACAGGAGCAGAGGAAGGCGGCGGCAGTTGTCGCGTGGGGTGGCGTGGCGTGGCGTGCCGGGATGCAGCTGGGCCAGGCGCGTCAGTGTCTGAGAGAGCGCCGTGGCATTGGATCCGGGGCAAGGACACTGCGTCCAGAAAGTTCTCACCCCCTTTCTTGGAAGGTTTTTTTTTGTGTACCCGCGTTTATTTCTCTCCACGTGTGTAAAACTACGCCCAAACAAATTTCGATATCCGTCAAGAGCCACATCCGGCCCAAATTGGGTCTGGTTTGCGTATTTTCCAGACACGCACAGACGCTAGCGATGTACTCCCCTGCCCCCTTTCTCTACCCGGTGCCACACAATTCCACTCCACCCTTTCCTCTCCTGCTCTAGAAAAATTCCATGACCAACGCACCCAATCGAGACTTTTTTTTTTGCTCCCGGGTACCAGTGCACCCTCCTGCTAAAAAAATTCGAAAACCATATTTATAAGTTTCAAAAAATTCTAAAAACAAATCCGCATATAGCCAATAATATATTCCACTAACGTGAAAAATTTCAACTTAAAAAACGTTGTATTCTGAGCTACACGAAAATGACAAATGTGTAGATCTAAAAATGTATATTTTCAAATCTCTAAGTTTTACAAGATTTGTTATTTTTGTGTAGCCCATAATATAAGGTATCTCAGATTAAAATTTTACACGTTTGTAGGATACACCATGGGCTACATTTGGATTTTTTCAGAATTTTTTGAAACTTATAAATATGGTTTTCGAATTTTTTAAACAGGAGAGTGCACTGGTGCCCGGGATCACAATCCACTTTCCGCAACGCACCGCCCTAAGCAGGCGCCACCGATGAAAGCTCGTCCCCGCTGTTGCCGTCCTTGTACTGGCGCCCGCACCGTGGCACCGGTGAAGCCGAAAAAAGCTCATCCCGAAGCAGAGATATTTCGAGACGTTGAAGTGGGGAAACCAAGAATGAAGGTGAATAGCAAAAAAGAAGCCACCGCTGCCGTTGTGGACACCGATCAAGGCCATACCCGTCAAAACCGAGCAAGCTACCCTCCTCATGCTAGGGTACGTCCGCGAGCCGGCACCGTTCCTGGCCACCACTGCGGCGGCCAGCTCACCCGTCATGTCATCATTGTCGGCGCCGTCGTTAGCTTACATAGAGAATGAGGACAAGATGCTTCACGAGCCATGGATGAAAATTAGACAAAATCCAATTATGGGGGCAGAGCAAAAAATGCAAGCATACTGGAAGAGGGTCCATTTCATGAACAAAAGAAGTTTGAACCCAACAAATTTGAGAGTGACAGCAGTGAATTGCCACTTTCCAAAAGAGATGGAGCTTTATCCAAGCGGAGTGCAACAAATTGTGAGGCTCCTATGATCATGTTTTAACCAGACCATGAGTGACATTGGTGTTAAGGACTTGGTACATTTTTTGTTCCCTCCTTCCGTCCATCTGTGTCCTACTAACTACAAGAAATATGCTCACTAGTGACTCACCATATTGGTCACTGAATGGTCACGTAGTATCATTTGTGACCTTTTTGTGACCAAAAACATTTGGTCGAAAGCTGGCAGTCACAAACGAACGTACGTGACCATTTGGGTGCAATGGTCATAGACGTTCATGACTAAAATAAAGGGTCATAAGTGTTATGACCAATTGTTTTGGTCACCTGCTATCTGGCATGTCCACGTCAGATCCTACGTGTCCAATCCTACGTGGCAAGATTATGACAAAATCAGAAGGTCATAGAACAGATTCAGCCCAGTCTAGTTTGGTGCTTTATATGGGCCAAGCCCAACAATTCAACCTTTTTTTAGTGTTTTTCTTACCATTTTCTGTCAGCTACATGGGCCAAGCCCAACATTTAAGCCTTTTTATTTTTGGGCAGTGTCCTAAATACTTTTCTTTTTCGCAAATATGACCCACTTGTCAGTATCTTCAAAAATGGGTCCCAGCAGTAAATTTCTATATGAGGGGCCCAAATGTCAGGTCCTGTTAAGTGGGTCCAAAACTAGGTTATGATTTGCAGGTCCCATCTGTCAGGGTCATAATCAGGATATTAATTTCATACAAAAACAGAAGAAAAAATTCAAACTAGGCAAACTTGGCATATTACGATCAAACATAATTCAAATCATGTTTACAATCAATCATAGTTTACATCTGGCATCCAGCTACCTAAACCACAACTAAATATAGATATCTAACAACCTAACGAAGTAACTCCAATTAGCTAGTGAACTGCAAGTTTCTTCCCTTCCAACTTCTTCATGTAGATCGACACGAACATCATTAAATGCCAGCATCACATGTTATAGACCAAAATGGTCAGGAACGATGTAAAAGCAAAAATGCACCAATATTATCGCAGCAAACAAAATAGCTAGAACATGCCAACAGGACTATCATACACCTACTCACTGAGATCTTATAAAGAGGACAGGCTGCATACCGAAGTAAAAATGATGTGTAGCATGCCAAGATTTTACCCCTATATAGTAGCATGCCAAGATTCTATGCATCAAACCTAAACAAATAGGATATGCAGTAAACAAATAGCATGCCAACATAAACTTTGTTTAATTTAAGCCACTTAACTCTTTGATAAAAACCATTTTATTTCTCTTAAAGAATCAAGTGAATTCACTTCTACAACAATAGCAGTCCAATCCACGTTCAACTAAAGGCTATCCAGCGGAACATCTGACCAGCAAGTCATAAAACTAAGCTAATAGAACAGGGAGGGATACTCCTCCAATCGACACAATGCCCAAAGGTGGGATTATACCTTGAAGGAGACAGGGTACGACCCTGAGGTCCGGTAGCTTGCTGGCATCGCAGACGGTGACTACGGTTCCAATGATCCCTGCAAGCAAGCTCGCATGATGTTACTCAAAGAAATTGCTAGAGATGTAAGAAAACAGTAGTATAACCAGAGCTTCATTTGAAGAAGCATGTACACAAATGACAATATTTTATTATTGCAGTTCTTTAAACTTAGCTAGACTAACCAAAATAACATGCAATGCCGATTCATTTTACATATTCAAATGGATAGAATGAAACCAAATAGCTGACAATGAAAAACCAATGCTACAACTACAAACTGTTGTTAGTAATAGTTATCATTCAAACTCTAACCTCACATGGACATGGATTATCATAATGTAATCATCCAGTAATTCAGCTACCACTACATAGAGCCGCTCGTACCACACAATGAATAGACAACTTTAACTGAAACAAGGATCATGTTTAGGTTTTGCATAACATTGTACTGTTCAAATCCACTAATTCCTTGAAGTACCAATATTCTACAATATCTGACCAACTGAGATGGTAAACAGTAAGGACTACTATTGTTCCTTAGCCGAGAAGACTATCATCCATGAAAACAGAAATAGAAAAGGCATCACTAACATAATGGTAATAAACTATTTTGTAATCTGCAAATTTATTTAGGTACTTCCATAATTTTCTGTAAGGTAACTAGAGATAATAAATTTATGCTAGGTACCTCTAGATTTGTTACTATAAGCAGAGACGGCAAGATTTAATATCACCGTTACTTGAAATAGAGGTTTCCAGATTTACCCAGACCCAAAAGCTATGCACACGAAATGGTATGCCCTTTCTTAGCTCATACATAACTGCATACCTCCTCACTACAACTACCCGACATCACAAAGCGCATCTAGTTAGTTGTACCGGTATGTTTTCGCCAAATTCACCGGCTTAGACGTCTGAGCAAGTAATTCTAAAATATCAGCACGCAAGTAACTCTAAAAGACTATTAACCTAGAAGCATAATATTGGGGATAGGAATCAAACATCACCTCGTCTTCATATTCTGCACAAAGCAACATCTAGTTAGTCTCTTCACCCTCGTGGTGGAGCGGAGGTCGGAGACGCCGGATCCATGCAGGGCTCCAGGTCCTATTGGTTCCATCCACATTCACGGATCTGCAGGAAGATAGAAATCGTAGGGTGAGAAGGAGATGGTGCGGCGCGAGGGAAGAGTAAGAGATTGAGCAAGGCGTGGTCAGGGGAGCCGGTGGTGGGCGAGGCGCTGGGTGGTGGTCAGCAGAGCTCGAAATGGTCGTCGACGAGGGCCTCCGTCCAAGAGGCCGGAGGATGAAAGCACCTTTGGATCTGCGAGAGCACAAGCGAGGAGGGGTTCAGTAGAGATCAAGGATCCGGTGGAGGGAGGAGTTAGGGATTCCCTTACCATCTCTGTCCTGTCGAAGAGGCTCGAAGCGGGTGGTCGACGCCGACGCGGAGACACCCGCTCGTGCACCACCGCCTCGCAGAAGGCGCCGCCCAGAGCCAATCGACTGAGCTGCGCGCTACCCAGAGCAGCACGCACTACCAACGATGGGCCTGGACGACGCCCGTGCCTCACTTATTCCGTCGCGCAGACCCTCGCCGCCGCAGTGATCCTATCGGCGCTCTCTAGTCGCCGGAAAGGAGGATGGGTGGAGAGGACGGCGGTGGAGGGCTCTGGATCTCAATCGGGAAGAGGGAGAAGGAAGATTGGGGAGAGGAGGCGGCGGGGAGGAAAAGAGGCTGGAGGCTAGGGTTTGGGAGCACGGGGGTTATGTGGCTGTGCTTACTCAAATTACGATTTGCCCCTGGTTGTGTGGTGGGTGACGGAACTCTGCGGCTATTCAAGTCATTTCGCCAAAAATTGGGTGGGCGGGAGTTTTGCCGCCGCTGGATCAAAAGGGTATGGACGGCTCAGATCATCTACAGTGAGCATAGTGGGCTGATCCGTGGACATAGTGGTTCGCGTTCTCATTGGTTCCAAACAATGTTGGTGTTTCAAACTGGCATACGAAATTCAAAAAAAATCAAATAAATGGAAAACCTTCGCGTAGCGTCATGAAATGTGACCTAGTTACCATAAAAAAATATAAACTTGCAATTCGGAAGTTTCATTGAAAACGTGTTCCAGAAACTTACTATCATGTATAGACATTCATAACTTTCAAGACTAACAAGCAGTGTTTCGGTCACATTCATGACATAGTTTGTCTAAATATGCCCAAATTTGGCACATGTGTGCATTGTGGCATGACTAACAATGTTGCCGACCAGCGATTTTGACATGTTTCACAAAAACATCCACTTTTAATTTTTTAAGTGCTAATAGCCCATTTTTTGTGAAGCAGCTACCAAGAGTGTCGTCCAAAATTGAACCAATAAAAATTGTTCACATAGTAGATATCATTCTATGAACAATCACCAAAAAGTATTCATTTCTGAGTTTTTTACCATTTTCCGGCCAATTAAACGGTTTTGTGCTGATTCTATGGAAATGGCTAAAATTTAAACTACAACTGCTATATATCTTGCCCGTTATTTTTCAGAATTTCATTTCTAGGTTCACAACTAGTCATTTCATCGTAGATACACAAAAATATTTGCATTATTCAATCACTACACACGAACGGTCATGACCAAGACTTCGACTAAATTTTCAAACTGGCATACGAAATTCAAAAAAAATCAAATAAATGGAAAACCTTCGCTTAGCGTCATGAAATGTGACCTAGTTACCATAAAAAAAATATAAACTTGCAATTCGGAAGTTTCATTGAAAACGTGTTCCCATAAACTTACTATCATGTATAGACATTCATAGCTTTCAAGACTAACAAGTAGTGTTTCGGTCACATTCATGACATAGTTTGTCTAAATATGCCCAAATTTTGCACATATGTGCATTGTGGCATGACTAACAATGTTGCCGACCAGCGATTTCGACATGTTTCACAAAAACATCCACTTTTAATTTTTTAAGTGCTAATAGCCCGATTTTTTGTGAAGCAGCTACCAAGAGTGTCGTCCAAAATTGAACCGATAAAAATTGTTCATGTAGTAGATATCATTCTATGAACAATCACCAAAAAGTATTCATTTATGAGTTTTTTACCATTTTCCGGTCAATTAAACGGTTTTGTGCTGATTCTATTGGAAATGGCTAAAATTTAAACTACAACTGCTATATATCTTGCCGTTATTTTTCAGGAATTTCATTTCTAGGTTCACAACTAGTCAATTCATCGTAAATACACAAAAATATTTGCATTATTCAATCACTACACACGAACGGTCATGACCAAGACTTCGACTAGATTTTCAAACAAGCATACCAAAACAAAAAAATAAAAAAATATGGAAATATTTAACTCAGAATATGACACGATCAAAATAATTGTCTCAGAACATGGGAAATATATTGAGAAATTTTTCTTAGAAATATATTGAATTTAAAAAATAATCAATTTTTTAAAAATTTCTTCAAAACCCTATGTAAAGCAATATATAAGGTTCGTGGTATTTTGCTATTTTATTTTGAAAAGAAACAGTCCATAATAATCTATAATTGCAGGGTGCATATTTACAAACAATGCAAAATTTATTTGGTTTAATTTGGAGTTCAAAATCAAAAGAAATATAAGAAAACATAAAAGAATAATAAGAAGGAACAAAAAAAACGAGCCAGCCCATTACCTACCCGCATGGGCCAAGCCTGTTTCTGAATCCAGACAGGATGCACACTCCATATAGGCATGCTTCGGTTATAAATCAATACCACGGTGATAGCTCATTGGTAAGGCTCGACGGGACGAAGTAGAGGTCGGGAGTTCGATTCCG
This sequence comes from Poa pratensis, assembly GCA_947311845.1. Lineage (NCBI taxonomy): Eukaryota > Viridiplantae > Streptophyta > Magnoliopsida > Poales > Poaceae > Poa > Poa pratensis. The sequence goes on from CAMZMU010000052.1 coordinate 53,119,495, forward strand.
GCTCCAGCACTATTTTTGCGAAATATTTGACGCAGTTTGGACGGGCTGCACACGCTTGTCGTGGGTCCCACATGTCTCGCTGGGCGGGGCTGTCCCTACATGTCAGGATGTATGTGTACGGCAAGGGTGGGCCCCACATGTCAGGCTTGGTGGGGTACGGTAAGTGTGGGACCCACATGTCAGGCTCTGTGGGGTAGGGTAAGGCTGGGACCCACCTGCCAGGTGGGGCTACTGGGTGGGACCCACCGGTCTGGTGGGTTGAGGAGTGACACGTAAGCACAACTGCCAACTAAGCACTGACACGTAAGCAAAAACTGCCAACTAAACACTGACACGTAGGCAAGAGGCTGAGTTGGCAGTCCACTAATATTAATGACCATTTAAATTGGTCACAGGCGGCTAAAGAAAAGGCAATATGTCAGAGCTTTTTAGTTTATGACCAATTCATCTAACCAGGTTATGACCATTCAGACAAGAAAATTCACTATTGTTTCAGTTTTAGACCCTCCAAAGTTGTGTATGACCAAATGGCTTCAGTTGGTCATAGATCTATGACCAATTTTCCTTGGTCACTATAGAAAAGTCACTAGTTGACACATTTCTTGTAGTGTTTCTTTTTCACGTTAGAAGGGGAGAGGAGGCAGCGGAGGCGGATGCGGAAGCGGGGCGAGGAAGACGGGTAGGGTTTGGGGGCCGTGAGCCACCGGGGCGGGGTAGGCCCAAACTGAGAGCTCCGACGCCATTGCCGGCAGAGGATGATAGGCGTCTGTCATAGTCGGAGACATGGGGGAGGCGGCTACCGGCGGCGAGAGGGAAATCTTCCTCCTTTTCTCTCCTCGCTGAGGTTTGTCGGGGTTTTGGTGGGAGACGACAGTCGGCAGACAGGAACATGAGCAGAGGAAGGCGGCGGCAGTTGTTGCGTGGGGTGGCGTGCCGTGGCGTGCCGGGATGCAGCTGGGCCAGGCGCGTCAGTGTCTGAGAGAGCGCCTTGGCATTGGATCCGGGGCAAGGACACTGCGTCCAGAAAGTTCTCACCCCTTTCTTGGAAGGTTTTTTTTTTGTGTATCCGCGTTTATTTCTCTCCACGTGTGTAAAACTACGCCCAAACAAATTTCGATATCCGTCAAGAGCCACATCCGGCCCGAATTGGGTCTGGTTTGCGTATTTTCCAGACACGCACAGACGCTAGCGATGTACTCCCCTGCCCCCTTTCTCTACCCGGTGCCACACAATTCCACTCCACCCTTTCCTCTCCTGCTCTAGAAAAATTCAATGACCAACGCACCCAATGGAGACTTTTTTTTGGTCCCGGGTACCAGTGCACCCTCCTGCTAAAAAAATTCGAAAACCATATTTATAAGTTTCAAAAAATTCTAAAAACAAATCCGCATATAGCCAATAATATATCCCACTAACGTGAAAAATTTCAACTTAAAAAACGTTGTATTCTGAGCTACACGAAAATGACAAATGTGTAGATCTAAAAATGTATATTTTCAAATCTCTAAGTTTTACAAGATTTGTTATTTTTGTGTAGCCCATAATATAAGGTATCTCAGATTAAAATTTTACACGTTTGTAGGATACACCATGGGCTACATTTGGATTTTTTCAGAATTTTTTGAAACTTATAAATATGGTTTTCGAATTTTTTAAACAGGAGAGTGCACTGGTGCCCGGGATCACAATCCACTTTCCGCAACACATCGCCCTAAGCAGGCGCCACCGATGAAAGCTCTCGTCCCCGCTGTTGCCGTCCTTGACCTGGCGCCCGCACCGTGGCACCGGTGAAGCCGAAAAAAGCTCATCCCGAAGCAGAGATATTTCGAGACGTTGAAGTGGGGAAACCAAGAATGAAGGTGAATAGCAAAAAAGAAGCCACCGCTGCCGTTGTGGACACCGATCAAGGCCATACCCGTCAAAACCGCGCAAGCTACCCTCCTCATGCTAGGGTACGTCCGCGAGCCGGCACCGTTCCTGGCCACCACTGCGGCGGCCAGCTCACCCGTCATGTCATCATTGTCGGCGCCGTCGTATGGCTATCTACTCGGACCCGCCCCGCCAACGTCCCTCTTCTCCACCTCGCCTTGGGACAGCTCGCTAGAAATCATTGACTTATGTGCCGACCATCGTCCCCGCCATGCCTCCCTCGATCTCAATGCCGCACTTGTCGCCGATGACTCGCCCATGACGCAAAGGAAGCTGAGCGGGTCATCCATCGATCCTCCCGACACATGTAACATGTTCGACAAAATGTCGGGGCCAACGTCGGACGACCCAAGGTACTACGAGATCGAGATAGGCGAGGGTGTTTTGACAAACATGATCAGTGAGGGTGGCCAAGGGACCGACAATGATGGTGGCCAAGTGACTAAAGCCCAAGAAGGTGTCCACATCGAGGATAGTTGGCCGATGAGATAACTCAACAAGCCTAGTCACAAACGAGGTGGCAAAGCATGAGGACGGCCTGACGTTAGCTTACACAGAGAATGAGGACAAGATGCTTCACGAGCCATGGATGAAAATTAGACAAAATCCAATTATGGGGGCAGAGCAAAAAATGCAAGCATACTGGAAGAGGGTCCATTTCATGAACAAAAGAAGTTCGAACCCAACAAATTTGAGAGTGACAGCAGTGAATTGCCATTTTCCAAAAGAGATGGAGCTTTATCCAAGCGGAGTGCAACAAATTGTGAGGCTCCTATGATCATGTTTTAACCAGACCATGAGTGACATTGGTGTTAAGGACTTGGTACATTTTTTGTTCCCTCCTTCCGTCCATCTGTGTCCTACTATACACATGAATATATCTTGTTCTTTTCATATCTCAAATAGGTGCTTCAATCTTTGGAAACCTTCGATACCCAACATGGGGGTAAGGCATTTACCTTGACTAATGGCAATAAAAGTGTCAAAAGTGGACAAATCTCTATGCGTCACTGAAAAGAGGCGGGGGCCCATCAGTAATCGACCTGGAGGCTGTTACCACAAGTGAGAAGAGCCAATGCTCACTCAAGGGCCAAGAAAGCGGGGCTCAATGAGGCCAATACCCGATTAAGAACCAAGAAAGTGGACGTAAAGCATAAGGTCTAAGAAGAGCCCATTGACAGTTCAAAAGAGATGGAGCTTTATCCAAGACAAGGCACGGATCATGGGGGGCGACTTAAGCACCATGTTACCAACAAAAAGGGCTTGGTTGTGAAGATTGAAGAGGCAATAGTTTTTTATCGAGTGAGATGCGTGGTCATCTTATTTGTGTGTGTTTTGCTAAAATTATGAGGTCAGAGCAGGGCTCATGCAATTATTTTGGATACAATGTTGAGCCGGCATGGCATTTTCTTTTGGTAGTGTATTTTTTTATTTGCTAGATTATTTTGGAGAAAATATGTCAAATCATGATAAGTGAAAAAATGGACGGGGCGATCAAATAGGTCGCCCCGTTAGTACACTGGCCAGCCAAACAAGGGTGGACGATTGTCCGCCAAACCATCCAAATGGACAAAAACCGGACATATTTCCTATCCATTTTGGTCAATCATTTGGAATTTCCCTAAGGCCAACTCCCATGGCGCTCCGATTTTTATCCACTTTTATTCGTTTGTGGCGTCGGACTCCGCAGATTGTTCATTCGATATATCTAGCGTCCTTTGCCATTTTGGGCAAACATATCATGCCCGGTCGCTTTTTTTTTATTTTGGTCATTTTCCATATCAGTTGGCTAGCAAAATTTAAAACTTAAATAACTTGTAGTATACGATGAAATAAATATATAAATGTCCCATAATGCCTTCTTCGAGTCATTGTCTACCATCTTTGGCCCAACAACTATAAATAACATGACTTTTTTTAGGACAATACTAGGCGTCCTCCGGGGATCTCGCGCGCCGATCCCCCGGGTGGAGAGCCGTCCGATGAAACGTCTGTGGTCATTGGATCCGCTCTGTACGAGTCGCATGCAGAAAAAGACGAACATGTCGCTTTCACGCGTAGGTGCCCCACAGTAAAGGACGCACATTGGTCGCGTGTGGCCGCGATTCTCCGGCCTGCGTCATCCCTCGCTTGACCCAGCTGATTGGTTCGGTTATTACCAGAAAAGAAAAAAAAAATAAGAAGAGAGATTGGGTGTAGCATGTACATGCCAAGGAAAAAAAAAGATTAGAAGAGGATCAATCGCTTCATTTACTAGTTACGTAATGACGTAATGACGGTGAGCATTTTTGGGTCGAGTTCTCTCGCGGAAGCATTTTTTATCTTGTAGCAAAAGCAGTTCGATTATAAAATAAAAAAATAGAAAAGGACACGAGACAGAGACCTCATGGAAGACGTTGTACCAAAAAATTATCCTATTGTAGCAAAAACCTACCTCGTTAGAGACCTCGCCTAGCAAAAACTTTGAAAATTTGTAGCAAAACCAAATAAGCAAAAAAGTTGTTAATTAACATCGTAGCAACAAAAAATCTTCCACCAGGTACTCCGATGAAACTTATGAATATGAAACAGTAAAACAATTGTAGCAAAAAAAATCCAGTAGTAGCATTTTTTTGCTATTGTAGCAAAATTGTTACATTATAGTATTTTGAAGCAGAAACTATTCGTGAACTCGTCAGTAGCAACAGCGCGAGACGTCGGTAGCATCTTCTCATAGCTTTTCCAGATACCGCAGGTAGCATCGTCGGCTCGTCAGTAGCAACGACACACACCATCAGTAGCATCGTTGGCTCGTCAGTAGCAACGACACGCGCCATCGGTAGCATCGCCACGTGTCATCGGTGCATCGCCACGTGCCGTCGGTAGCAACACCGCACGTCGGTAGCATCGTCGCCTCATCGGTAGCAATGCCATGCGCCATCGGTAGCATCGCCACGTGCCGTCGGTAGCAACACCGCACATCATCGGCTCATCGGTAGCAATGTTATGCGCCATCGCTAGCATCGCCACGTGCAGTCGGTAGCAACACCGCACATCGTCAGCTCGTCAGTAGCAATGACATGCGCCATCGGTAGCATCGTCACAAGCCGTCGGTAGCAAACAACGCACGCCGGTAGCATCGTTGACTCGTCGGTAGCAATGCCATGCGCCATCGGTAGCAACACCGCGAGCCGTGGACACGTTGTTCGCAAATCTACAAAACCGTTGTAGCAAAAAAAAATTGTGCTGTTGTAGCAAAAACAACTTCGCCAGAGACATCACGGGAGACATCATAGCAATTTTTTTGTTCTACTATAGCAAAACCACATAACAATAATAGCAAACAAAATGTTATATTGCAACATCGTAGCAAAAATTCTTCCGGTGAGGTTCTCCGATGAGACTTATGATGCAAAACCTCGTAACAAAAACATTGTGGTATTTTAGCAAAACCACGAAACTATTGCAGCAAAAAAATGTAAAAAAATTACTGTATCGCAGCTGAAAGCAGCACGACAATGTCATGCAACTGCGACCGGAAGCACCAGTGCCTTGCCACGGGAGCACCGCCGTGCTCATTCGGTAGCACCGCCGCCCGCCCATGGGAGCACCACCGAACACCTTCGGCAGCGCCGCCTCCCTACACACCGAGCGCCTTCGACAGCGCCTCTGCCCTCCCATGGGAGCAACACAGAGCACCTTCGGCAGCAGCAACGAGCACCTTCGGCAGCACATCATCCTAACGTATGCAGCTCCACGCCCTCGCCTCGACTTGCCGCCTTGGTCGTCTTCTTCCCCAACGACGCGGGCGCACTGCTACAGCAGAGGTGGAGCACGGCGGAGGGGCGCCGGCTGGTAGAGGAGCAGAGAACAAAAGGTGGGTAGCACCACCCCGACACTGCCTGTAGCACTGCCGCACTCCCATGGTAGCACCACCGCCTTCCATGAGCCCTTCGCAGCAAAGGAAAAAACTCGAGGCGGAGGACGCGAAGGGGATGGGGGCGGTGGCGACGGCGCCGCCTAGGCAGCAAGCTCGGACTCGAGCTCCGGGAGGAGTATCTCGGGCTCGGGCTGGAGGAGGAGATGAGCCGGAGGTGCTTGAGGAGGAGGCGACGAGCTCGGGCTCGAGCTCCGGGAGGAGGCGCTGGGGAGCCGTCCCGGCGGCGACCATGGCCACTTCTAGAAGCACCGCTGCTCACCGACGGGTAGCACGGCCGCTCGCCGCCCGTAGCACCGCCGGACACCTATGTAAGCACCGCTGCTCACCGAAGGTTGCACGGCCGCTCGCCGCCGGTAGCACGTGGGCTCCGCTGGTGTTCCTTCGCGCCGCCGCCGTCCTAGCCCTCTGCATCATCCACAGGCGACGTCGCACGGTCCACGACGAGCTCGACCGCTAGGGAGGCTGTGAGGAGGAAGCTCGAGCGGGCAGGAGCAGCGCCAGCAGACGGCAAAAAAAAGCTCGAAGTAGCGCCAGCGAGCGTCGGTGTCTGGGAATTCGTACGCGGCGCGTATTTAGGTGTGAGAGGAACGACGGCGGCGGCGGTCGAGCGGCGGCGAGCTCTTGCAGAATCCTGTGGAGAGAGGCAGTTTACGGTGGAGGCGTGCGTGGCGGCGCAGAGGGATGCTGCCGGGCGTGTGCCGGTGGTCTGGAGGTGTAGCAACGGCGCGACGCCATGGCAATTCTGGACGGCGTCCGCGTGAGAGGATAAGGTAGGAAGGAGACGAGCGGTGGAGAAAAATGAGACGAGACGAGACATACGTGGGGTCGTTGCTTTTCTATGGCCACGTGTCGCGCAGACGAGGCGGGGGATGCGAGTCGCCGATCCCCCGGCTGATTGGAAGTGTTTTCCCTTTTTTTATAACTAAAAAATGACTTAATGTCTCTGCAAGAGACACGACGTATAACACCGGTAACACACATGACTTGATGAGTCTACATGAGATGTCGCGAGTAGGACGTGTCAGCGCATAACTTGACGCCTCCTCAAGAAGGTGTCGTACGTAACACCTGCGCCGGATGGAACCGGGTCTGGAGGTGGAGGGGCGTTGCATGCCTCCATAGACCTCGGTAGCATGAAACTAAAGGCCTTCACATCTCACAATCTGACCGCTGCGTCAGCGGCGGAGCATGCAGGAAATCAAGGATGGGCCGGTTCAGCTAGAGTGGGCCAAATCAACACAAATAACATACCAGTTTCTATTAGTGGGCCGAAGTAATACAAGATATTTAAGCAAAAAGCAAATGGAAGGTTGGGCCATGGCCCAGTATGGTCTACCTGTTCCTCTGCCAGTGCGCTGCGTCATCCACATGACCGATGGCTACCATCGTCGTCGAAGAACCAAGGCCGTCTCCCCTATTCCCAAACTCCTTCATAGGATCGAACCGACTGCCGCCATGCCACACCGCCCATACGACGATGTTGTGCAACCACCGCCGCTGGGGCGCCACAGCAAGTAGGAATCCGTCCACGTGGGATAATATAAACGCAACACCTCCCCCTGCACAAGGATGGTCGGCGACGAAAACCAGCACCGTGATCTCCTTATCGAGGGTACGCCGGCCCGTGCTGTCTTTTCTATTGGGGTACAGAAGAACTCAGACACTGTCTAGGGCTTTGCCCGGCTGCGGCGAGCGGAGGAGTGACAAGAGGAGAGGTGCTGGCGGCGGCTGTTAGGGTTTCTCCTAGCTAGGCTGCCGGGGGGGGGGGGGGGGGGGGGAGCAAAACCAATATGATTATCTGAGACGGAGAAAGTAATTAATACATAGGAAAGCTGCTTGCCGCACGCTGCCAAGGAAATCAAAAAAATCAAGACGAGGCAAAAATGCAGATTAATTTTCATTGAACAATAAAATCTATAGTTGGAGTAAAAACTCTATGACCAAAGAAACCAACAGGTAGAGACTAGAGAGATGACAGCGTAAAAGCTGCACGTAGCGGCGGGTACAACTACCTCATGCTGAAATGACAAGGAAATTGGCTCGCCTCGTGCACCTGAGAGTTACATTTAGTTGCGAAGCGCGTGATCCCTTTCAACATTGGTGAGTAGCAGATCAACAAAGCAAAACTGAAATCCATTGTAACCAGACATAAATAGAATACATAAGTCATACCATCATGTTTATAAAAATGAGTAAGAAACAGTACAGATTTCAGTAAAGAGAGCCCGAATCACTGACTCAAAAGGCCTTGTTTTACAGAAAGAATAAATTTAGGTGATGCAACATAAGTATTTCAAACTTAACTGTAAATACTTTTATGAAATCTTGGATTGCAACAATGGGGAATATCTAAAATTTTAACCGCACCTTTCTTATTCCCCTTCTAATTGGCTCTCAAATGCATTTGTACATTTTAGTACCCAGAGTAGTACAAAGCATATTATGTAAGCAAGATTTTAGCAAAAAAGATCTGTTATCATGTTAGTGTACTTACATGGGAATCTACAAACAGCTGTGCCACGAGAAACTAGTTCCCATGTAATAAAACTTGAATAAAGAAAGACTGCGTAAAAGTGCTTGCCACCCAAGCAAGAGAGAATTCCTTATTTGACCCTTCCTTAAAATCATCTTCCCTATTTGGCCCTATAAAACAAATTCTTCCCAATTTCACATGTTAACTTCATTTTCTTCCTTATATGACCCTCTAGTACATTCTGAACACTAAAAAGACTCTCTTGCCCCTAATAAATTAAGTGATAAAAAATAAAATTAGATTTCTGCTATTATTAAAAATTAAAAGATGAATAACGGTCAGAGTCAATCAACCGCAGGATCGGTTTTAACAGCGAATACGACGCCAATTCACAGGTGACAGGATGCGCGGCGCGACCGACCTCGTCGTCCAGCGAACAGGACAGGCCGCATACGTCTTGATTTGGTCCGCACGTGGCACCATGCCACAATCCACAACGAGCGACGTCTTTCATCGTCCACGGCCGATCCTCCCATTCGTACGTCAGCCTCGAAGCAGCTCTCGTTGGAGCGCACCAGGACGCGCATGCATGCACGCCGGCCGGAGAGCCGGAGCCGGAGGCGCCGGACGCGCATGCATCCACCACAGCGTCATGCTTGCTTGCTGGCTTCCGCAGTTCGCACGTAGACGTGCAGTGCCTGAGTAAGAAAAGAGATTAGGAGGTCTTTTGCATAAGAAAACAGTACCGGACTAGTCAACACCTTGCCCGCATGGACCAGACCGAATTCTTCCTTTTTTTTTGTCAAACTAAGTTAATGGAACAGACCCAATTCTTCCCTTTTTTTTGTCACACAAATGATCAGGGGTAAAAGAGTCTTTTTTGTGCTTAAAATGTACTAGAGGGCCATATAAGGAAGAAAATGAATTTAAGATGTCAAATTGGGAAGAATTTATTTTATTGGGCCAAATAGGGAAGAAAATTTTAAGGAGGGGTCAAATAAGGAATTCTCTCCCCAAGGAACTACCAAGCTGTAATCAGAATTTGGGAAGGAAAACCACTGAATGTAAAAGGCTAACCATTTTACCAAGAAAAAAACACATGTACCGAGTGATGCCACCCAAGGAAGAACCAACACGTTACATGGCCTAACACTACAGAGCAGTCAATGGCACAGAAGATAGAGACATAGTAGTCCACGATATAGAAACGACACTAATATCATAGGACAAACTATCTAGCCAGGAAACAATCTACTCCGATATCCCCAGCATCTCCAACAAGAGGGATTGAAGGGTGGAATGTCTTCAAATGGATTAACGTATCCATTCATTAACATGAGAGTCTTGTCCGCAAGAAAAAGAGACCACGCAACACTAAACTTCAACTCAGAGTCACCCATGTGACATGTATGTTGTCTTGTGTGGCATTTTTGGGGCGTTTTGAAGACGCTTCCATGTGCAGCAATATCACCAGATGGTGCATAAGCCCGTACGAGAACTTTGAGCCCTCCTTTCAATTCCATAGACACAACCTGCCTTGACAGATTGAGGTAGCCACATTCACCCATTGGCATACTTCTATATCTGGAATCAAAGAGCACAATTTGCCTATGTTTAGGGTCAGTGCTATCTTCAAAGCTGCCTGCGGAGCATACAACTCTGACTCCACACTCAAAAGGTGACGGTTCCCCAACATGGAAACCTAAGATTTTAGCCTAAACTGATTGATTGAGTTGCTGATATGCTAACTCTATCTTGCAAAGGTGGTTTTCAATATCAGCACTAGAGCCAAAGAGACGAGCATTGTCACCATTGTAGTAGAATACTTCGCTGATCAATGGCCTATCATAAGGTTTATTTCCACGGTTGACTCTTAACTGAATTTCGATTTCAATGGATTCCTCAGACACAATTGCACGACATGGTCCAGTTGAATCATATTTTGGTGGCCAACACGGTCGCAAGCCCATCCACACATTGTCAAAGTGAATTTCAGATCTCCTTTTATTTTTTAAGTGTATGCATTCCTTATCCGAAAAGTCACTTTGGCTCTCGGGTACCAGCGATTCTGTTACAAACATGTATAATTACACTTTGGAGTTTTTTTTGTATTATGAGCAACATAAAAATGATAAATTTTATATATTTTTAAGATTTGAAAGTGTATAGCCAGATCCACACATTTGTCATTTTTTATTTAGATCAAAATATAAAGTATTTTAAATTGAGATTTTTGCAAGTTTGTGAGTTAAGTTATTGACAACATGTAGGATTTTTTTTTTCAGATTTTAGAAACCCGTCAAATATATTTTTGAACTTTAAAAAATAAGAAAGTTTGAGAGCCAAAAACCCGTTAACATGCAAGAGTGAGCGTGAAGACAAGATGGTCATGAATGGGCCGTATGATTTTCAGACCCCCTTGGTGAGCCACATCTGGGCGTGCCGGCCGAATGTTCTGAATTCCTAACTACGCATCTTCAAATTCGAGATGAAACAACTCATGATAACTGCAGAGTGATCTAGTCGCGCGCACGCCGAGAACACCTGCCTGCTGCTCCCTGAAACTTATCGAACTTTAATTTTAGTATAAATCATTGTAATAGCTATTTTCTTTACTATGTTTAAACTATAATTGGACTATGCAATCATTCTTGTTCAAAAAAAAAAAAGACTATGCAATCATTTCCTATGTTTTAGATAGTAATTCATTCATACTGAGAAAATTGGATAGGGGGTGCCGTTTGGGGGTACCGGTGTGGGCGTCACCCCATAATTGGCCGGACAAGTGTCTGGCACTCCCCAAAACGGATAGAATTTGAGAGGTGCCGGAAAAATTTTCAGGGTGGCGCTATTTTTTCCATGGCAGGCACACGTTACTTGTTCGTGTGAAAAAACTTATGAGTGCTCTAACTAACCGGATGAAACTTTATGTTTGTGTTCTGTCTTTTTTTTTACAGCAAAACATAACAAATTAAGGAAATGGAACTTTGTGTTTTAGGACGGGATGAAACAATAAATCTCACATATGCATATTCGATTGGTACTCAGTAAGTATCCTGGTTGTGCAAGTGTGAACACAAATCATCCTCTGGTGCCTACATAATCCACCCGACTTTCGCACTATATTGTTCAACTTGTGATATGATTTGTACCAGTCAAGAGAGGCAAGGTGAGAAAAAAAAAGTGTGAGAGTTAGATGATATTGCCAACTGGCATAACCTTAGCACTTCAAAAATTGTTCCCTGCAGTCAAGTAGTATAGTAGCAGTCCACTCACAACGTATATGTGTCATACGATTAAATAGGGAAAAAAGGAATCATTGTATACAGACTTTGTAGCTGGCCATCGTGTCTCTATAGGAGGAAAAAGAGGAATCATTGTAGACAAACAGGACATTGACCGCTGTAATTAGTTCTTTGCTGCTCTTTCCGTCACTGAAAATCAATCTCATGGAGGAAAATACAGTGATACATGAGGAACAGGCACACTAATGTTCATTAAACAAAACCTATAGTTGGAGTGAAAACTCTGGCCAAACAAACCAACAGGTAGACAGATAAAACAGCGTAAAGCTGCACGTAGCAGCGGGTACAACCATCACTTGCTGAAATGTCAGGCAAAATGTTTGGCTTCATGCCCCCGAGAATTACACTTAGTTGTGAAGCGCATGATCCCTTTCAACATTGGTGCGGAGCAGGTAAACAAAGCAATACTGAAATCCATTGTAACCAGACATAAATAGAATCCATAAGTCATATCATCATATTTATACTATGAGTAATAAACAGTACTCACTGACTCAAAAGACCTTGTTTTACAGAAAAGAATAACATTAGGTGATGCAACATTTACTATTTCAAACTTAACTATAAATACTTATATAAAATCATGGATTGCAACAATGGGGCTACTCCGCTAGTCCAAGCTTCTCCAACAAAGAGGGATCCATGGGTGGAAGGTACTCCAACAAAGAGGGGTCGAAGGGTGGAAGGTCTTCAAACGGATCGACGTATCCATTCATCAACATTAGTGTCTTGTCTGCAAGAAGGAGAGACCATGCAATCGTAAACTTAACCTCTGAGCCACCAATGTAACATGTATGCTGACTTATGTTGCACTTTTGGGGTGTGATGAAGACGCTTCCATGTGCAGCCATGTCACCAGATGGTGCATAAGTCTGTAAGATAACTTCCAGCCCTCCTTGCAATTCCACAGAAACAACCTGCCTTGACAGACCGAGATAGCCACACTTACCCATTGGCATACTGCTGTATCTGGAATCAAAAAGCACAATTTTCCTATGTTTAGGCTCAGTGCCATCCTCAATGCTGCATGCGGAGCATACAATTCTGACTCCACATTCAAAAGGCGACGGTTCCCCAACATGGAAACCTAAGAATGTAGCCTGAACTGATTGATTTAGTTGCTGATATGCTAACTCTATCTTGCAAAGGTGGTTTTCAATATCAGCACTAGAGCCAAAGAGACGAGCATTGTCACCATTGTAGTAGAATACGTCGCTGATCAATGGCCTGTCGTCAGATTTCTTTCCACGATTGACTCTTAACTGAATCTCAATTTCAACTGGTTCCTCCGACACAATTGCACGACATGGTCCAGTCAATTGCAAAAAAGGATCCTGCAATCATCGTCATTATCATCATTGTATTAGAGACTAACTAATTAGCAGTACCGTCATCGAAGTGGAAACGAGAATGAATAAAAAAGATATTACAAAGGTCATAGTAAAGGTTCTTTCAAATCGCATGTTAGCCTGAAGTGGAAAAATAAGGTCAAGTGTGCTTCAGTTGCGGCTAGGATCAGCAATTGTGAGTCATTTCTTTAAAACTGGTAAAGATCTATAGGGAAACTCTCTTTCACTCTTGCTTTTCAATTTAGCTATTGAGGTGTTCTCAAAAATGCTATTTAGAACTGCTGAACATAATCCTATTTCTAGTCTTCTTACTAGTTTCAGGCCTGGGGTATCATCAGTATACTGTATGCTGATGATACTCTCATCTTTCTTTAAAAAAAACTATGAGATGGCAATGAATTTGAAGTGGCTATTGTCACAAAAGTGACTTGGTTCCTCTAAACCTCCAGGAGGAAGAGGCCAATATATTTGCCCAAATTTTTGCTGCAAATAGTCTGATTGTAGCCAGGTTGCAACAAATGCTTCTTAATGTTCTGGGCGATAGTATGTTGTCTGAAGACATGTAAGACTATTGTTTTTCGTTTTTCTGAACTGGAACTGAGCCTTTTAATCTAAAAATGAAAAAGTAACATGTGTACCTCTTGGCGCAAGACTTGGTACTCACGCCTTGAACGAAGGAACAAAGGGTTCCGATGCTTATCGACGTCATCCCGCGCCGCAACCACGCCGTACACCTTCAGTGGCCACTGGAGACCTTTTAATTCTGCGATCTTGACCGAATAAACCTGAAGGGTTCGCCCAACGACAGCACCTATCGGGCTGCACCCAGGTGCGTAGTGTGTAAACATCATGGGACTCAATAACGCTGCATTCAACAAGCACCAAAACAAGCAATTGCGTGTTAGAAGCTATCTAGAGTGTGGCCACACTAATTCAAACAAGGAACAAAAATAGAAGTAGTTAAAAGAAAGCATATTGGCACTAGGTTCCAACAACCGTTGCATGGATGTTTATACGTACAAAGGTTTTCGAAGCTGTTGCCGTGCCCATTGCCCCATCCACGTTCCCAGCATTCACGGTAGGCAGCAAACTCCTCCTCCTCCATCTCCGTGACGGACTTCCCTCTGTGGTAGATGTCGACCCACGGCGCCTCCTCTGTCTCCGTGGACTCCAACTCCTTGGCTGCATCTGCATTGCCTTCCTCCACCCAGGGCTCCGACGCTGTGGCTGCATCACCTTCCTCGACGCTGTGGCTGCATCACCTTCCTCCACCAATGTATCTATCTCCGCGGCTGTTGTATCTGACTCTATGGCTGCCTCGGATTCATCCAACTCTGCACCAAACTCCTTGGTAACATGGCCAATCTTCTCGGGTGATCCGGACTCCATCTCCGTCTCACCGTCCTTGCCTCTTCTCCCTCGTCAGATTCCAAGCCGCCGCTCCGCTCTTTTCTTTGCGGAAGACGGCGGGGTGTTATCGCGGCTCAGGCTCAACGCGGCCCAGACTTGTTCCTGGCTTTCCTGCTCGGGAACGGTTCCGGTTTTTTAGTAGTTCCCACGATCCCTCCCTACCACGATACAAAGCGATCCCTAGTCGGTTTAACATGTGGCTGGGACCTTCTTGGAAAAGTAAAATTTTATTTTGAGTTAGGCGCTTACACATGCTCCTGACCTATACGAGAAAAAAACAGAAACTGAGCCACGAGATATCACCATAGAATCATGCAATTTTAGCATTTCAATGGATCAGATCCGGAATACTACTCAAAATTTATCTGTATAGTCACCACACAATGATACTACCACATGAGGCATATGATCAAAAGCTATGGACAAACTACAAAGTACTGAATGAATATTGATACAACATTTGAACAAGTTATGATCAAGACCAGTCACGGACAAGTTTCATCACGAGAGGTCCTAGAACCAAAAATAAAGGAAAAGAAGCGACGTTCCATAGTAACTATCATGAAATTTCATAATGCACAATTATGAATTAAGATTACGACATTACAGAAGGGAAACTGACAGAGCAAGATCACCACCGTATCCATCAGTCTTGGCAATCTTGTCAAGGACCCCCCTAACACGCAAATACATCACAATGTCCACAAATATCTTGCTGCTTATCCGCAGCAGGCAGAAGTCAAAATAATTTTCTGGCATTTCGGCTACACTACTAGGGGGAACACTGGAACAGAAACAGAGAGATTGGCGAAGGCTATGCTAACCTACCAACACAGTAGAGGCATGAATATGTGACCACTGGTGTCTGTTGACCCTTTGGAAGGACTGAAATAAAGACTGGGAAAAAATTGAAGAGTAGACCCTGCTCTTCATCTCAGGCTACATGGGGAAGCTGCTGTGCTTGCTCCTGCTTTCGCACATTGGCCTTGTGCTTATGCCCAGCTATGTGGAACTCGTAAACCTTCAGGCTGTTGACGACAACATTGCACGCCGTGCAAATCTTCACTTCACCTTGAGCTGCTCCAGCCTCAAGGACTCGTCTCTTCTTCACCTCCAGGTCTGCTGGGGTTGCTGCAGAGCTCTTATTCTTCTTTGGTTGTCTAGCTGGCATCACGCCATTAGCAACGGCAGCAGCAGGTGCTGCACTTGCTGCAACAGCACCGTTCGGAGGCTTTGCTGGTTTAGGCGTGATCGAGTCTTGTAACTTCTGCAAATTCTTCTTGTGCTTCTTACCTGTTTTATGGATCACAAGAACATCTTGGGTATCACACTCAACCTTGCAGACTTCACACTTTAATGGCTGCACAACCTTCGGTGCTTTCTTGATGAACTTCCTTGGAGCGTTCCTTGGAAGAGGATGGCCGAAATGGGCATTCCACTGAGCATGGTGCATGACTGTGGCGTCAGCTTCTGGTGCCATTCCATTTGGAGCTTTCGCAGCTGCTACCTATGGAAAGAATATTGATATGAAGTCAATAGCAAGGGATGGAATATATATAGCGTAACAACTGACCAGCAGATACAACTAAAGTGAACTGAACAACATAACTGAAAAAAAGATGTGCCAACAGTTAAGGTGAATAGAACCTTCTTTTGAAAAATTAGTTCGTGCACATGTGAATTCCATGTTACCATGTTAAAAATGGTTATTCACAAATTCACACAAAATGGGGTTAAGTATTCTAGGGGCAAGGGAGTAACTTTGATTTATAGCCATCCAGTCTAATGATGGATGGTAAAGGTACTGGATTCATTTTTCATGGATTTATTACACTTCAATTGATGATGCCGATTGCAACAAGTGATACCTGCATATAAATAACATCTGCGCATACACAGATGATCCCCTCTGCCAGGTATCAAGAAGATAATGACTTGCCAACAACCACCTCTTATACTAACCACTGTGCCTCAGCGCAAGGCATGCAATGCCAGCACTGGGAGCACTTACAGAACAAGCCAGGCCATACCTACCACCTATGCAGATCCGAGGTAAAGTTGGAGTAGGATCTCTTAGACGAGACCAGCAGACTTCCGCTTCAAGCACAAGATGCCTCTGTGGAGCAAGCTGTCCACCTTTTGGGTGGATCTGAGGCAGAGTTTGATGATATGAAACCAATGTTGTTCTCGAATTGGACCTTGGTAAAGAAGTTTCTACAATGAAGTTCAGATGGCACATACTGAAGATTAATATTGAACTGCTTACAACTATGGAGCAACGGCCAACATGACACTCACCTAAACTGAATCAGAAAACGGAGCTGGATTTAAGTGAACGTGAATAGAACAGACAACGACATGCAACTCTGCTGAAATATCGAAGCACATAAAATAGATAATAATAGAGCTGAGACAAGAGCACTGACAAACCGACCCATGATACGGATAAAACGGGCGATGCTTGGTTACAGTGGTATAGACAAAATTGCCCACAATCTCAGCCCTAGCGAAGCATTATGGTGCACTCACACTCTAACTTGTCCTGGAGCAGCATGTACTTACGGCAACATAATTGTAGATGGAATGCATGTTGAATCAATGTTAAACCAGCGATCAGTTTCCTTGACGCCATAGAAGAAACAGCAAACCCTTGTTGTCATTGTCAAGGGTAGTACACAAGTGTATGCGGCTAGTAAGCAAATAGTGTTCATGTTCAGGCTAGATGTGCATTTTACTTTTAAATAGGGTTTGAGTCCTAGTAGTCCTCCTATAGTCCTTTTGGGGTATTGCTATACCCACGGATTAAGTGTCATCAAATACTTGGAGAACAACAAAAAAGGCTCCCAACAAGGATATTAAAATCGGAGGGGTCTTTACTTAATCCAAACATAGGATGCAGAGCATGCTTCTAAGAATCTTTCGTAATGAAACTGAGCCAAAAATGGGAACATATGTTGAGATCTCTTATTATCTTTTCCTAAGACTAAGACAGCAGACTTTCACATCCTCCAGGATGGGTAATTTCAGCTTCATTTTTTTTTGTCAGTGACAAGGGAAAATATCAACAAACAGATTAATTTTAATGTCCATGTCAAAACCATTAAATGCGTGCGATCAAGTTGTAGGTCAAAATCGAGTTATGAACTTTTCTGAATTGAATAGGCAAATAGAAGTCAACATGCAGATGCTCACTTCGGAAAAAAAATGCTAGCATTACAAACGAGTTTGGGCCTTTAGGATACTGGTTTCTGTGAGTCAATAAGGCAATTGATCAAGGTACTAAGAACATTCCATGTGCACAGTGCAAGTTATCATCATCCAGTATTCCCTCAGATATAGTTAGACAACTCTCTTTGTACCCCAAATAGTCCTTGTGGCCACTGTTTGCAAGCCCAACTCTAGCTTGATGCATCCATGAGACAGACAGTCCTTTCAAATAAGGTTTTATAATGTTCCATCACTACTTAATCTAGTGTGACCTATTTCGTAATCAACAGCTTTAGTATCACAAGATACCAGATATGGGAGGGACGAGCCATTGAATTTCTTTTTCCACACGATTACATAAAGAAATGCATCCTCATCATGATTTTCATTCCGTAAGCAATGTCAAAGTCATGAAATCATATGTGCTCTTTTCATCCAGATAGGAAGGAAGCACGTCGACCTCATAACTAAGTAATAGGTCTACATAGAAACATACACAGATGATTTTCTTTCCCTGAGCTATGTCAAAATGGTCCAAGTCACATATGCTGTAAAACTAGCCCAGGTCTCCAGCAAAGTAGACAGTCATCTGCCTTCAGTTATACTCATTGTTCTGCCGCACATCATAATTATTTAAATTTTCAATAGTTCAAACCAGGTTGGAAATGTCCAAGCAATTATCTTTCGGTTGCAGTTAGATTTACAATAGTTCTAACTAGTATATTTTGCATGAGAAGTTCCTATTACATCAAGTTAGATTTCGCTGCAACTCTTGCTTATTCTATTCTTCGGTAACTTTACACACATAAAAAGATGGCATGCTATCTTTCGGTTGCAATCACCAAGTCTAACGCCATTAACCGGTAATGACAGAAGGCAGCAACCGAATCCTCCGGAGCAATACGGATATACAGTAATTTCCAATGAGGTTACACTATAGTTGCCAACGGGGTCACACTATAATTGCCAACCATGCCCTCTTTCTTACTAATGAATCCCTTCAAATCGACCTAAAATTGCCAATGGGGTTACACTATGGTTGCCAATGAGGTCACACTATAATTGCCGACCATGCCCGCTTTCTTACTAATGAGTCCCTTCAAATAAACATAAAATTTTCAATGAGGTTACACTATAGTTGCCAATGAGGTCACACTACAATTGCCAGCCATGCCCTCTTTCTTATCTAATGAATGAATCCCTTCAAATCGACCTAAAATTCACCACACGCCGGAGAGAAATCACCTAATCGGAAGCAGCGAGCGCACTGACCTGCGCGTAGCGGCGGGGATCGAACCCGAAATGCTTCCCGGCCGCCGCCGGGGCTGCCTGCGCCGCCGATGCGGCCGGGGCCTGAGAGGCCTGGCCGGCGCCGTAGTAGTAGTCCGCCAGGCCGCCTCCCCCGTAGGGCACCGCCGAGGGGTCGTAGTAGTGGTACGTGTTGGCGTACGGGTTGTGCTGCGCCTGCGCGTCGGCCGTGGCGGTAGGGTTGGGGTAGTAGTAGGAGGACGAGGCGGCGGCGGGATCGGCGGCGGCAGCGGGGTCTGGTTGGTGGTACGTCGGGTAGGTGTAAGCGTAGCCGTAGGGGTAAGGGTAGGCGGGATGGGGATCGACCGCCGGCAGCGCCGCCGCGGCGTGAGCGGCGTGAGCGGCGGCGTAGTCCATGGTGAGGCGAGGGTGTGGTGTGGCGTGAGTGCGACCGGTGCGATCAACTTCGGGTGCAGGAGGAACACAACAATATCGGTTCTCTCGTGCTCGACGGTCCGTTTTTCTTTAAAACTACAAGTATTCATGTGTCCCTTTTTTTATAAAAAGTTTTGGCAAGTTATTAAGCTTGCCCCTAAAAAAGTTTAAACCTCATTATTCAGTGGTAATTGTGGTTACACCAGGTACCAATAGAGGTTGCATTTGTGGTTTGCTGAGTTGGAAGGTAGGTAATATGAAGTAAAACATTGATCGGAGTCGACGGTCTTTCTAGGGGCAACACTACCATCAGAGTTACTAGCTTGCGTGATTTCATGCTTTGTACATAATGTTGTGTTTGGATGTAGGAAGATTGCACGGAATTGAACTGGACAAGCAATTCCATTTCCAAGATATGCGACGTGGGCATGGGAGCGATTCTGAGCCTTTCCTAGCTCCTAATCTCGGAAACTTTGGTCGAACCGGTACACGGGGCTCACGTGAAATTGAAGCCAGTTTCCACAACCCAATACCAAGACCACCCCAAACAGCAGAATTTGGGCTGGCAATTCCAGGCCATCTTTCCAACATCCAAACACAACACAAGAGGTGTTCCGACACCGCTTGCCCCGCTCGGTCCAACAATGAAGATTTATCACCCAACAAGTTCAACAACTGGTGCTTCCAAATCTGTTTTCTCCCTAGGGCACAAGAAGACCATGTGTTCCACATGTTTCGCCCCTTCTCCACACATTGGGCACTATGCAGTAGTTTAATGTATTTGTTGGATAGAAAAACTAGCCAAGGTATAGTATCCTGCATTAGACGTCAAAGAAAAATCTTTACCTTTGCCGCCACGTTTAATTTTCATATGTGCTCCCGCATCCGATGATAGTTCATTGGTCTAGCTTGCAGATCATTATTAGATCTGCTTCTAAATTGGTTCTACCACCCCCCACATAGTATGTTGGGTTGAGAGAGTACCAGTTTTTTTGCCTCCATGCCACGAAATCACCCTTCTCATGCGATGGCAAGGGAATTGCCACATTGATGTTTTTGGTTGTGACATTATGACATTTTTTATGTCAAAAATCCCAACAGAGAGTTTATTACTTTTATTTACTGTAGAAATTTAGATGCATCCGCGATCTAAATGTCATCCTTGAGTAAAGTCTGTGTTGTCCTTCAAATTTTTTTAAACGCGCAGGTGCTAAAAAAGATCCATAAGTTGCAATACTTTTTGCCATGGTCACGGAGTATAATATAGACGTGCAAATGCACACAACCACCACACACATCATCCACATAAGACCAAAAATCCACTATTGTTTTTTCTTTTGAAGTATTGGAAAAGTGGCCCGGACCTTTTTTTTTCTAAAACTGAGAAATTAGAAAAACATAATTAGTGCTTGCATAGACACAGAAATACTATTATATTGACATAATTTGGTTTTTAAAATATGATAATCTAAATAGTGCCTAAGTCATGAATGGCTATTTATAGACAACAACGCACAATGTTTATTAGGTTTTTTGCTTTTGATATGTTTAAAATATTATAAATACATATCAATAAAAGTTTCCTGAATACAAAATTCAACTATGCCATTTACACAACTCAATTCATACACTTCAGAAAGTATTTACATATTTAATTTCGTGCAATATATTTTAATTTCTTCAATTAGCAAGGGTAGATGATAACAAGCACATTGCATCAGAATCCACACTGTCGGGGATATTCTCCCCGGGTAACCACAAGACAAGGGAATCTTCCGTGTGCACCCTCCGAGCCGGCGTCGGCTCCGGGCTGCCCACCTCGCTGGCCGCCTCGCTGGCGCCTCGGATCCCTTTCATAGGCAGCCAAGGACTAAAGGACAAGGGGGGCGTAGGCATGGCACTGTTCCGCGCCCCCGAAGTCAAAGATGACGTCGGCCCCCGTGGGCCGTACAGCGTGCCCTGCGATGGACAAGACAGGGAGCACAAGCCATCATCACGCACGCGGGCACGGCCTCCCACCGTGGCCACGTCCTCACCGGCGGCCTGTCTCCGCTACCCGACGCCGGGTAGCCGCCTCTGTAACCGGCTACCTTTTTTTCTAAAACTGAGAAATTAGAAAAACATAATTAGTGCTTGCATAGACACAGAAATACTATTATATTGACATAATTTGATTTTTAAAATATGATAATCTAAATAGTGCCTAAGTCATGAATGGCTATTTATAGACAACAACGCACAATGTTTATTAGGTTTTTGCTTTTCATATGTCTAAAATAGTATACCTACTTACCTATACCTTACCTATACCTATACCTATATACCTACCTACCTACCTATACCTATACCTATACCTATACCTATACCTATACTTACTTATATACTATATAAAAGATGGACCAAACCACCCCCAGTCCGCGGTGCCACGTCACCCCTTTTTACTGCTCGTTCGATATGTGGAATAGACGGTTGAGATTCAACCACATCGTCCCAATACCGCCAGTTACTGTAGCGCACAGTTATTGGCGCGCGACCGCAACCGGTTGCCCGTTCGCAGCCGGTCACTACCCGTGCACGTTCGGTGCCACGTCACCCCTTTTTACTGCTCGTTCGATATGTGGAATAGACGGTTGAGATTCAACCACATCGTCCCAATACCGCCAGTTACTGTAGCGCACAGTTATTGGCGCGCGACCGCAACCGGTCGCCCGTTCGCAGCCGGTCACTACCCGTGCACGTTTATTGCCGCGCGAGCGCAACCGGCCGCCCGCCCACAGCCGGTCACCCAGCCACGCACGACTATTGGCGCGCCTCAACTGGCCGCTCCCGGTCGCCTCCGCGCGGCCGTGGACGGTCAGCCCGTTGCCTCCCCTTTTCCCCTTCTGCCAGGACCTCCACCGCATAACCCTCCTCCTCCTCCTCCACAACTCCGGCCTGCCCCGCCGGCCACCGTGCAGCCAGCCGCCGCCACCGATGTGCAGCCGGACCTCCTCCACACGGCTCCCCACTCGCAGAGACCCGCTAGGATTTCGCGGTTCCCCGACGATGATGCAGCCCAACGAGAAGGCCGACTTTCGACGCGGCCGCTACAAGCCCTCCGTCGACGCGGAGGCCGGCCGGCGCCGCTGTGAGGACCAGATGCTGGAGATCCGGAAGAGGAACCGCGGCGCGAACCTCCAGAAGATGCGCCGCCTTGTCCGCCGCCGGTGGCGCGCCGCAGATTGGCCACAGCTTTTTTTTCGTTACGGTGGTCAACGTGGATCGTATTTCTGATTTGGCCTTTTAGCTTTTAGTCCTCACCGAAGATGCCGGCAGCAGAACACACGAGAACAACCTCAATGAGGAGCAGGAAGAATAGGAGGACGCAGACATGGAGATAGATTTTGGGGAATAAGAGAGAGAGCTTGCTCACGGCCGCCGACGCGAACGTAGTGAGAAGACCGGCCGGTGGCCAGCACACTCCATGTCTCCTCACGTTTCTGGTACTCTCTCCCCTCTTCCACCCTCTCCATGTCTCCTCACGTTTCTGGTATGAAGGATGCACAAGATTTATGGATCTTTCTTTTTACAGGAACAACAAATGAAACGTATAGCAGATTAGGTGCACACCCCTTTGTTCCCTCTTGATTTGGCTCCTCCCTTCTCTCTTCCACTCTCAATAATTTCTCTCCTCTCTGTTTGTGCAGATGTTTTTGTATCAATGCATATAAGGTGTTTGAGGAAAATCAAAGTAGACTGCAGGTACAGATTATTTCATGTTTATGTTACCATGTCTACTCAATAATTTATTTCTTCAAAAATTTACTTGCAATCAACGATTGCTTCCGTCTGAACTCTGAATTTGATGCAGAAGTGTGCAAGCTTGATTTGGTTTTCTGAATTTCCTAGACAATCCATTCTAACGTGTCTTCTTAAGTTACTTTTGTTGAATATGAATATTACTTCTTTGTTTTGAAATAGTTCAGATTATGTGTCTTCTTAAGTTCTGATTATGAAATAGTTCTTATTATTTTGATACCTACACATCTCTAACATTCTTATTTTGGCACTTCAGAAAAATTCTAAACTGACAGTGAAGATTCTGATGTCAGTGAGGACACAACTTGGTTTTCATGGTTCTGTAGCTTGCGAGCAATGAATTCTTCTGCAAGATGGATGTGATCATATACAGGATTATTACAATCGTTGCGATCTGAAAAGATCATGTTAGTTTATTTTCTTACAAACCTACTAATTTATGCTAACTCTGAATACTAAATACATAAGTAACACAATGGCCATCCTATTTCTGAATCTTACCATCTGTAATTTATATTTTCAGACCGTGTACTTACTTCTATAGATCTATGTTTATATCCATCAATTTCATTTTGTAAAGAAGCTAAACTCCAGCCACCTGTGTTCTAGGATTTGCATATAGTTCCTTTCTAGGTTTACTGTTAAACTCATCTAAATGGAGTCAATATTTTTACAGGTGATGTGTTTACCGAGGAGCAAAATGAGGGGCTGAGTCATCTGCGGAGGATCTATATGGACTATTTCGCAAGTAATGATTGGAGGTCTTTGTGGGCTTCAATCCTTCTAAATGAGGTATTATTCTGAACATACTTTGGAATAGAAAAGTAGTAAAGACATATTAGTGTTCAGGTTTCGCTCGCTATAGCATTTCATGCCTTCCAAGAAATTGTTGCGTCGTGCAAAAAAAAAAAAAGACATGCATGTATAATGTATCGTAGGATATCAGTTTTAGCGTACCCTGTACTCACCTGGACAACTGATTATAAATCATATGTGGATTTGGATGAATATGCTCCCCTTGTGGATTGGTTTGTTCGGTTGTTTTCTAGATGAAAATATCAGAAATGCATTGCTAGAAACTATTTTCTCTTCAGAAGATTATAATCCATTTTAGCTATTTAATTGGATTTGTAGTCCCTGTCATTTGGTTGACCTGGAAATTAAATGATTTGGTCGGAGTCAGCATGGCTTTCTGCCATATATTTTAATGTTTTTTTTATGACAATTTAATTATTTTCTTGAGGAATCTTCAGTTGTGTGGAAAGCCGTGGTGGCAATGCTGCAGCTCGAGCAGTTTTTTGGCAAGCTATGAAAGGCCTATACTAGATGCATAATATTCTATACTTTTATCTGTTTGTGATTTGCTCCTCTAGAAAATAGGATGGTAGGTTGCATCCTATACTGGGGTTGTCAAGAAAATTTGTTTTCTGAATTGCCCGACATTTTTTAGATAATTGGCAAGCCAAAGAGAAAGATTGTTTATAAGGTGTAATTAGTTGCTAACCTTTGTTTCTTAGTTTGTGCTCCTTCAATTGATTTTCTTACAAACTTTTAGTACTATATTTTTAGGTGCAGCTGGCTGATTATCTTCACATGAGTACAACAAATAGCTGGCCTTGCTGATGGTTGTTTTCTTCACAAGTGAGCTATGAATGAATTGAATTAATTGATTATAGGCAAATATGAAGCTTCTGCAAGAAGCAAACATGAACTTACTGCTTTTTTGAGCATTTTTCTTACAAGTAATGGTTATTTTGGTAATATTAGGGTATTGCTGTTGTCGCAGATTCTGCAATTTTTAGTGTCGGATGAAGGAATTGGATAGCTCTTTCAGCTTCTGTGTTTCTTAACTACTGGTGATTCAGTATCCATAATTCGACAAATATGCTCATTCTTACATGGATGTCAGTGTATGATCTTGGAGGAGGTGAATATCGGAAAGTACTTATGCCGATTTTTTTTCTTGAAAATGGTGAATATGTACTATATATATGTAAGTAACTCAAAGGATCACACTTTAACTTCATAATTTCATTCCATTGGCAGTTGCAAAAAAAAAGTTACATCCGCAGTGAGACGAAATCTTGAACATAGAGCTTCTTACAAGTGCTTGGCGAACATTGATGACTTTTTGCTTCCAAACTCCGTGAGGCCTCATCTTGAGCAGTTTTATGAAAATATAAAAAATTTAGGCCGCACAAGACATGTAGATGTACCTCTAGACAGAAGTGTCAATATTGGAAATGGTTGTATGTTTTTAAGATCTATGGAGTGCTGGCTCATGAAATTGGCTCTTTACTTCCGACATACTAAAAAGTATAGTTCTGCTGTGAGTTGGGTCGTAGAATGAACACGGGCGCGGCGTGTCGCCGCGCCATCTTGCCTAGTAAATACATATCAATAAAAGTTTCCTGAATACAAAATTCAACTATGCCATTTACACAACTCAATTCATACACTTCAGAAAGTATTTACATATTTAATTCCGTGCAATATATTTTAATTTCTTCAATTAGCAAGGGTAGATGATAACAAGCACATTGCATCAGAATCCACACCTTTTTATATTTAGTGATGATAACTCTAATAAATGTTGTTTTGATATCAAGTACAAAGCATGTGCACTTTGTTACATTTTGACTTGCCAGACAATTTTGACCATGGAAAAAGGAGTAAATAATAATGTGATTGGTTCAGTTTACTCTAGGAAATTTTATAAATATGCTTACTTAATCTAGAAAGCGCTATTGAGATATTTGTTAGATCTCATCTTACCATAAATACGTATAAATTATATAGAAAAGCAGTTTTAGAACAAACTATTGTTACAAAATATAGTTTACTTACACCAAATAATATTTAGTAACATTGTCAGCTATGTGGTTATAATATGCCAACAAATAGAAACTTATACTTGTAATATTGCAACATGCTAAAAATAAAATAAGTATAAAAATTTAGTAAAAAATATATTTATTTCTATTTTTTCTGGCCTCAACTATTCCATGGAACGTCCCTAGCAAGCAATATTTACTGGCACAACACAACATAACCCCTCTACGCCCTTCCGGCTCTGCACAATCACACGTGAATTGCTAGAATCATCGGGAACCGTGAAGAACACCAAAAACATACTGAGAGGGGGAGGGGATGAATCGCTGAACCATGGTAAGATGCACGGTACAAACACAAATCTCACGGTGTCGCCTCATTCCCTTTTCCTCTAGAACGTGATTTCAGTTCTGTTATCTAGCTAGATCCACCACATCATCCCGAAAGTAAAAACTCAGGGAATTCCCGAACCTGCGAACACACTAGACTGACTCCAATGTAGCAACCTAGTCGTCACAGTAAAACACAAATCCTCCCGGCTCTGACAAACACACGTGAATCGGATTATTGGGAATGCGACGAACGCCAAACAATATGTCACGTGAAGGGCGGTAGCAGCATACCCAATGGACCGAGTCCTTGTCAAAATAGGCGAGATTACGTACGTCTGCGGCGGTGATGAGGATCTCTCTGACACGCCGACGGCACGTGGTGCAAAAGCACATGACCACATGCGCATACTGATCCGGTTCTACTACCAACTTCTAGTATCACTCAAAAATCAAAACAGAAATAACCAGATCCCGATGCATCAAGAGAAAAATGAGTGAAACACCCTCAGACTTGCAGCAACATCGAGAAGTTGGTTGGAATGACTATTATTTCAAGAAAAGGTCTCGAAGAATGTAAAGTGGTTATTTTGTGAAGTTGGTTGGAATGACTATTATTTCAAGAAAAGGTCTCGAAGAATGTAAAGTGGTTATTTTGTGAAGTTGGTTGGAATGACTATTATTTCAAGAAGAGGTCTCGAAGAATGTAAAGTGGTTATTTTGATTTGTGCAAATGGTTTTAAATTGGTTTGATTTTTTTTTGAGTTGCATTTGGAAAGTTCTGGGAAATTGTAAATTTGATTTCCATTTCCGTGATTGGTGCATCATTTTGCTCAAATTTGGGTAAATCCATTACGAAGGATATTATTATTATTATTATTATTTTGCAAATATTGTTTAGAGGGAGGGCATTTGAATTTTCTTGAAGTGCTGACCAAATTTGAATTTGAAGACATGTTTGTTTTTTTGGCCATAAGTAGGTAGTATTTATTTTTATGCATATTCTTTCGGGTGGACGGAATGGACAAATTTGAAAGGTACTGAAAATTTTGAAGTATTCAAATTTGAATTTTTATCATGCGGCATGAATGCTCACCATTTTTTTTGTGGCCACTTTATTGATTTATTATGTTGTCGCAGTGGGTATATTTAAATTTAAATTTATGGATTTTACAGCATTTAACAGGGAATTTTTTTTTGGAAAAGGGAAAGGTCTTAAGGGGTGGTGTTTTATTTTTCTCGTAGGAGCCCTAAACGGGTTGTCTTTGATAGATTAGTACTTGAATCTCCATGAATTACCTCCAAATCGATCATTTATATAGATATTCGCTAATTTCAAAGGCAGTAGAGGTGGTAGGAAGAGGGTTACTAATAAACTGAGAATTCATGTTTTTTTTTGAGAATTAGGAAGATTGGTAAAGTTACAAAACGTGGTATTATTTGAACTAGTACACATTGGCAAATACAAACTAAAAATAAGATACTTTATGTGTGCTTTCATATATATGTATATATATATATATAATAAAGTAAATACAAACTAAAACTCAGATAATTACAAATAATGTTTGCAAATCTAAAGAGAAAGTAACTACAAATCGAAAACGTTGAGAACAACAACCAACAACTGTTTGATACCTGCAATGTTTTATTACGTGAATAATCTGTTGGACAACACCAAAGTACAAGGGTTTGTAGTAAGTACACTGGCGGAGCTATGTTTACTGGAATGAGGGAATTCCAAAATTGCTCTGGATTTTTGCTTGTTAAGCTATCTAAGATTGAATGAACTAGCTAATTGTCTTATGAGAGAGTTAGGCCAGATCATGGATGCACATTTGTACATCCTTGTTTAGTTGTGGCTTCGCCCCTGAGCTGAGTAAGTAGCAAACTAGCTATTTCCTGCAGGTGGGAGGTATGAACACAAGATTCTCTTCTCCATTCGTCAATCAGTTTGCAACAGATATAGGAAAACAATCTTGTGACCAACGTACGTATCCGGTATAGTTGTGAATTACACTGGGTGTTTTAGTTTTAAAAGATATATATTAAGTTGAAATGATAAGTGCTTTTGTATTTTAGGAATAATTAATACTCATCAAGCTTCATTTTAGGAGTAATTGAAAATAAAAGTGCAAGCAAAGTAAACTGAAAGTGTTTTCGCGTGGAGAAAATTGGACTGGGGTTCATGCATGGGTTCTTTGCATCATCCAAACTTGACAAAGTTTTCTGGAGCAATGCATGCACAACTTGGAAGCCTCTAGGCCGCCTCGTCGAACATTGTACCTGCCCGATGACTCGCACCGCGAGAGTGAAGGCCTGAAGGAGGTCTCGTCTCATTGAAGTACCTGCCCGGCTCGTCGACCATCTCCAAGCGCGGGATGAGGTCCTCAAAGTGCCGTCTCGTCGAACAGAGCGGTCGCCACGAAGCCGCGCACATGGGCGGCATGCCGAGTGCGGCGGCCGCGTCGAACGCCGCGCGGGCGGCCTCGATGGCCACTTGGTACACGTCGGTAAGGGGCCCGACGTGAAAGGACACGCCGGTCACGTTCAGCCCGCGAGCTGCGCGGCGCGGAGGAGGAGTGGAACCACCAAGCACGATGTGGAGGAGGAGCTCGCATGCATTGTGGGTGTCCGGCCGCGCTTCACCTTGGCCACATCGGTCTCGGAGTCGTAGGTGGACGCCGACCTGCGCCGCGTACTGGACGTGCTCCTCTGGCTTGCACGGGTTGGCGTACACGACTCTGCTGCGGTGCTGCCGGGTCGGCGCCGAGCGCGAGACGGAGTCCACCTCTCTGCGGCTGGCGCTGCAGCCGCCGGCACCGGAGATGACTGAACGCATAAGGGCGTCATTCTCCTTGAGCTTGAACGCGAGCACCGTCCTGTTCTTCACGCCCGGAGCCACCAGCAGAGCCTGCATCGGGCTGGTTCCAGCCATGTGGACGACGACGACGACAATACGTCTGAGGCACGATCGCTTGCGATTAACTAGGCGCGCGGCGTGTGTACACTACATAGCGGTCGTTAACGCAGAGAGCGGAGCTAGAACGCCGGTACGTTTAGCTATCATGCAATTTCACAGTGCACATCGAAACAGAAAGATCACCAAAATATTTCAGGAAGCCCTAAGAAGACACAAACACATCGCAACCTTTATTACCTCCAATATCCATCCACCGGTTAACCGCGGGAGGCATCAAGTCGAAGTAACTAGCTGTGGCAATACTGCTACACCACAAGGGGAAAACTGGAACATCAAAAGAGAGATTGGCAAAGGCTAAATCTAACCTACCAACACGGTAAAAGGCATGAGCATGTGAAGTTTATGTTGATCCTTTGGAAAGACCGAAACCAAGACTGGGAACAAAAATAGACAAGAGTCTAGCCGCTCTGCGTCTCAGGCTACAATGGGAAGCTGCTGCACTTGCTGCTGCTGCTGCTGTTGCAGGTTGGCTTTGTGCCTACTCCCAGCTATGTGTGACTCGTAAACCTTCTGGCTGTTGGAGACAACATTGCACATTGTGCAAATTTCCACTTCACCTTCAGCTAATCCATCCTCAAGGACTCGCCTTCTCTTCACCTCCAGGTCTTCTGGGGTTGCTGCGGGCCTCTTCTTCTTCCTCTTTAGTTGCACAGCTGGTATCACGCCATTAGCGACATCAGCAGCAGCAGGTGTTGTACTTGCTCCAACAGCACCGTTCAGAGGGTTTTCTTGTTTAGGTGTGATCGAGTCTTGGAACTTCTCCAAATTCTTCTTATGTTTCTTACCCTTTCTATGGGCCCTGAGACCATTTTTGCACTGCATCTTGCAGAGTTCACAGGTTACTGGGTGCACATCCTCCGGTATTTTCTTCACGACATTGGACACCGTGCAATTTTTCACTTCACCTTCAGCTGATCCAGGCTCAAGCACTCGCCTTCTCTTCACCTCCAGGTCTTCTAGGCTTGCCGCGGGCCTCTTATTCTTCTTTGGTTGCACAGCTGGCATCACGCCATCAGCGACAGCAGCCGCAGCAGGTTCTGTACTTGCTCCAACAGCATCGTTTGAAGGCTTTGCTGGTTCAGGCGTGATGGATCTTTGTAACTTCTCCAAATTCTTCTTGTGCTTCTTACCTCTTTCATGGTCCCTGAGAGTACTTAGGTTGTTGCACTGCCTCTTACATACTTCACAGGTCGTTTTCAGGTCACCTTGAGCTGCTCCAGCCTCAAGCGCTTGTCTCTTCTTCTTCTCCAGGTCTTCTGGGGTTGCTGCGGAGCTCTTATTCTTCTCTGGATGTACAGCTGGCATCATGCCATCAGCGACAGCAGCAGCAGGTTCTGTACTTGCTCCAACAGCACTGTTCGGAGGTTTTTCTTGTTTAGGCGTGATCGAGTCTTGTAACTTCTCCAAATTCTTCTTGTGCTTCTTACCTGATTCATGGGTACTGAGACCATTTAGGCCGTAGCACATAATCTTGCAGACTTCACAGGTCTGCACAACCTTCGGCATTTTCTTAACGACATTGGACATTGTGCGCATTTGCAGTTCACCTTGAGCTGTTCCAGCCTCACACACTCGCACCTTCTTCACCTCCAGGTCTTCTGGGTTTGCTGCGGAGCTCTTATTCTTCTTTGGTTGCACAGCTGGTATCATTCCATCAGTGACAGCAGCAGCAGCAGCAGCAGCAGGTGCTGTACTTGCTCCAACAGCACCGTTGGGAGGGTTTCTTGTATAGGCATGATCGAGTTTTGTAACTTCTTCAAATTCTCCTTGTGCTTCTTACCTGTTTCATGGACCCTGAGAGAAGCTAGGGGGCACTGAATCTTGCAGACTTCACAGATTGCTGGCTGCGCAGGTGTTTCCTTCACGAGATTGGACATCGGGCCATTTTTCGCTTGCAACTTCCACAAAATCCTCTTGTGTTTCGCACTTGTTTCATGGCGCCTGAGATCATCTAGGGTAGTACCACACTGAATCCAGCAGACTTCACAGTGCACAACCTGTTGCAACTTCCACAAAATCCTCTTGTGGTTCCTACCGGTTTCATGGCGCCTGAGATCATCTAGGGTAGTACCGCACTGAATCTGGCAGACTTCACAGGTTACTGTCTGCACAACCTCCGGTATATTCTTATCGAGATTGGACATCGGGCGATTTTCCGCTTGCAACTTCCACAAAATCCTCTTGTGGTCCGTACCTGTTTCATGGCGCCTGAGATCATCTAGGGTAGTACCGCAATGAATCTGGCAGACTTCACAGGTTACTGTCACCTTTGGTATGTTCTTATCGACATTGGACATCGTGCAATTTTTCGCTTCATGATGCCTGAGATAATCAAGGGTGGCACCGCTCTGCACAACCTTCGGTATATTCTCATCGACATTGGACATCATGCAATTTTCCGCTTGTAGATCCAAATTCATCCTGTGCTTCTTACCTTCTTCATGGCGCCTGAGAGTACCTATGTCACTGCACCGTATCTTGCAGACTTCACAGATGACCTGAACACAGTATAAAAACTAATCAGCAGAGACAATTAAGGTGAACTGAACAGCATAGCTGAACATAAGATGTGCATAGAATTAAGGTGAATAGAAGCTTCTTTTGTGAAATAAGCTAGTGCACATGTGAAATCCATGCTACTGTGTTAAGCATGGTAATTCACAATGGTAAAGCTACTTGATTCATTTTCCATGTATACCTTACACTGAACATGTCCTATCCAATATTACTATGTAAATATGATTATGCAGATGATAACGAATGATACCCACTTATCAGTAACAATCCTGCACATACACACATGATGGCCTCAGCTAGAAATCAAGAAGGCAAGGACTTCCAAAAAACCACCTCCTACACTAACCGCCGTGCTTCAGCTTTAGGCAGGCAGTGCAGCACTGGGAGCACTACTGGTGCTTGTAACACTGTTATTTAGAGTTCATAAAAAGCTCGCAGTTTCCCTAAAAAAAGTAATGGGAGCACTACAGAAGTAAAGAAAGAACATGCAGAACTAGTCTTGCTCTCGAATTTGAGCCTCGGACCCACAACGCAAGAAGAACATAACACCACAGAACTACATACATAGATCTAGTCTAACGCCATTGACCGGTAACGCAACAGAAGGCAGCAATCGAATCCTCTAGGAGTACGGGTATAAGTTAGTAAGTTACAACCGTATATTTAGCGAAGAAGAACAATCACTTGGAGAGAAAATCGGCAATGAGGCCCGGTTGCTAACTATGCGCCCTCTTTGTCTAACGAATCCCTCGAAATCCACCCTCACCACGCTCCGGAAGTACAGGTAAAACACACCGAATCGGAAGCCGTAAGATAACTTACGCTGTTCGTCTCAAGCTCCGAAGTGGCCACCGCCGGGGCGCCGTAGTACCTGTACATGGCGTACGGGTTGCACAGCACCGGGGCGGTAGGGCTGGAGTAGGAGGAGGGGGAGGAGGCGGCGGCGGAGGCGACAGTAGTGGGAGGAGGAGGCGGCGGCGGTGTCGCGTCCCCACTTCCTCCAGGTCAAGTCGTGACGGATCCTGGCCCTGGGTGACGGTCCAACAGAATTTGGGCTGGGCTATGGGCCGTCAAGTGTTTGAGCCCATACCATAGTAGCTAAATGCTATGGGACTCTGTTGGTCATAGACTAATATAAAAAGATCCAGAGGGCGGAGATTCAGAGCATCACATCCGTTCAACGCAACCATCGTACGGTCCACGGCCTTCTGATGTTTAACGCAATGTCTAGTAGTAAACAAAATTCAACAGGGAGAAAAAATGGCTGCTCTCCACGACCTCCACGCAACGGTCGCTCTCCACGACCTCCTGCACGATTCCCCGCATCGCCGTCGCCTCCGAGCTCGTGGCCGCCGTCTCTCAGTTCGCCGCCACCTCTCAGTTCGCCAATGCAGCCGCCGCCCCTGAGTTAGCCGCCGCCGCCTCTCAGTTCGCCGCCGTCGCCTATCAGTTCACCGCCACTGCCCCCTGAGTTCGCGATGTAATACCCTGAATTTTTGAGCTATTAATTAATTTGGTTAAAATGAAATTAGCTTTTGATCAGTCTGATTGTGCTAATTTCTTGTGTTTAGTTTAGATGGTATTTTTTGTGCATGCACTAGATATTAGAGGAGTTGAGATCACCTGCTTGCTTGTGCATGAGCTAGTAGTACTAGTATACGAGTATTTGCAATCGATAGAACAAACTAGCTAGAAGTAGTACCGGTGTAATACAAGGATCCTTAATGAGCAAGGAGAGCAACGTGGCTACATGCAAGGCAAGAAGGAGTTGTGTTGGACAAGGAAGAATGGAAGTCGGCAGATATTTTCCGAAGTGGACCCTACGTGGGCCATGCCACCTGCGCTGTTGGCAGCACGTTAGTGGCTGAGTCATATCATCCCTCTCGCGTGGACTTCTTGCATGGAAGCCAGCAGCCAATCAGAGCAAGCGGTGGCCGAAGCTTAGCGTCTAATCCTCAGCGGCAAAGCGGTGGCTTAGATATTTATCTAGCGCTGACTTATAAATAGAAACGCAGCTCGCTAGCTGCTGCTGCTGCAGTCCACACATACAACAACATCGATCCGTCCAGTATAGGTCAGAGAAGAGTGAGATCTAGAGAAAGAGGAATTAGCTAGAGTGCAACCAGAGAGTGAGAGGAGAGCGACGACCATGCGGTGTCCATGCTCTCGCCGAAATGGTATTTTCAGCTCGAGGCGCTGGTGCATAGAAGGCGACGGTGAGAGCTAAGCAGAGGTCGCCGGAAGGACGGCAGGAGATCAGCGCGGCGAGCGGACGGTCTGGCACACTACTTGTGCCGGTGGTATTCTTGTGGAGGCTCATATGGTAGCAGCGTATGAGTTCGTGTGCCGATCCTAACGAGTTGCTGGAGTATTCTTTGCTGTTGTTTGCTGGCTACAACCAGTTAACCGAGGCAAACTGCTTATACCTCTCTCATATATTTTGTGAAGTATGCTTTGATTGAATATGCGTAATACCCTGAGTGGTACGAGATCTGTGTTGATATACGAGGCTAATGCGCTGGTGTCGTTACGGTGATGGATCCGTAGGAGCCACCGGTACGAGCCGGGCTTAGCACGTATTTTTGACATGTAAATGAACTCAATGTTTTTATAAAGAAAACTTGGTGTTACGAATGTGATCGTATTGTGCCGGTCACAGTACAGGTATGGGAATGTCTGAATTCTCCGCGAGGAGCGGCCCTTGAATGGAAAGTGTCGGTGATGGATCCGTAGGAGCGACCGACATGAGTAGGCCAGGGTGTCCGGTGTCTGAGCGGGTCAAAGGGCTCTGCTCGTTCTGGAATCCTGTGCAGTTCTGGGCGAGGCGGTCGACGTCGGAGTACCCCCTTAAGAGTGTAAAAGCGTGGATATTCACCCCTGTGATTTCCGGGTAGGGAAACTCACTTTCATGTGTGGCACCATGATTTCTAATTTGACTAAGAACTTAACCACACAAATGATTTACTGGTATTTAGAAAACTTAGTGTATTTTACAAAGTATATGAAAGTGTATGAATTGTTTGCTGAGTATAACTCCTGTTGTACTCACCCTTGCTTCCTTTGTTTTTTTATGTTATCAGAGTTCGCAGCGGAAGCCGTCGTATCCGAGGAGTAGGCTGGACCAGTGGTGGGAAACGACTAGAAAATTTACTCTTATAATTGTAATAATCTTGTAAAAATGATTAGAAGAGCTTCTTGAGATTCAATGTGCTGGTTTATCCTACTTCTCTAGCCTTGCACGTGTATAGACTTTCGGGTCTATAGGCGCGCGGCGGACTGCCATTCTTCTGGGCCGGGTCTCGGGACGTGACACGCCACCACCTCTCAGTTCGCCGCCTCCGCCCCTGAGTTCTCCGCCGCCTCTTAGAACGCCGCCACTGCCCCTGAGTTCGCCTCCGCCGCCCGCCCACCCGCTCGCTGTTGCGGCCCTCCGCCACCCGCCCACCCACGTCGCCGTCGCCTGCGAGTTCCCCGACGCCGCGACCTAGCTTCCGACCTTCACGACGTTAGCCGACCTCTTGGCCTGGCATCGGGGTGGGATTCTGGCGGTTGCAGGAAACATGGACAGCGCTGGGGAATGCGGCGGAAGAGGCCATCCCGGCGGCTGGCATGGTCGTGGACAGGGATTTCGGGGTCGTCGATGTCGATCTGGGGATAGGGCGCTGAATCAGTTGGTTTGCTGCTGCCGATGAAGTTCACTTCGAAGATGCAGCAGATCTTACTCCCGTCGCGCCGCCCCGCGCCTCCGCGAGTGTTTGCTTCGTCTACCTGGGGCCTCCCACCGGCTCGCAGAGTCGTGCAGCCCGTCGCCGCGCCACCCCCCGCGGTTGTTGCCTCCCCCACGGCCCCACAGCCCACCGGTGCCAGGACGGTCTTGCCCTTCTCGCCATGGTCGGGATGTCGCAGATTCAATCGAACACGCCACAGCCGGCTTAAGGGAGAGGAGGGCAGCATGTTGGCGGTTTGAGTTAGAGGAGGGGAGCAAGATGGTGGATTCAAGCGGAGGAGTGGAGCACGACAACAGCTGCTCGAGCTTGGTCACCGTCTCCGGTTCTGTCCGCTCGTGTATGAATCCCCAATCATGTCTGTATGCCTGCAATTCCCTCCTCTGGCTACCGGCGCACCGTTCTGAAACCAGAGGCAAGAATCGTAAATCATCTTCATTTTGTGTCAGCTGGTCCTCTGATTTTTTTCATTTCTTTTTACAAGCTTTTTTTATCAATTCCATTCGTTGCCTGGGCAGCACTGTTTTGCCCATTCTAGAAGTATTGTACACGCACACGCACCATTTTCTCTTTGAAGCTATTCAAGGTTGTAGCAGTTCTTCTTGAAATTTTCGTGCAGCTGCTGTTGGAATAATTTGGAGAAGGCACTGATTACATGAGTGTGAGGACCCCGGATTAATTATCCGAGATACTCGTTATGTTTCCTGCAACAGTCCCATGATCAGTGTGCTGTTGCACATAACTTGAGTTGGTATC
This sequence comes from Poa pratensis, assembly GCA_947311845.1. Classification (NCBI taxonomy): domain Eukaryota; kingdom Viridiplantae; phylum Streptophyta; class Magnoliopsida; order Poales; family Poaceae; genus Poa; species Poa pratensis. The sequence continues at coordinate 53,155,710 of CAMZMU010000052.1, forward strand.
ACAGAACACCCTTAAATACCGAATAAATATACTTACGTGATTGAAGTGATCAGCTTCAACAGGTACTTGCAGCGGAAATCACCAAACAACGTGGAGCCCAAGTCATTCGCCTTTACCCTACAGGCAGCTGACTGGGAAGCGCCCTAGTTCGCAAAGACGTCAGTGAACTCCTCCTCGTCGAACTGCTCTTCTCTGGAATCTGGCTAAGACAATAGCCAGGGACGAAACCAATATGAGTACATTTGATTGTACTCGCAAACTACCCCAACTTGAGTAAGCACTAGTTTTTATTTCTTAAAAACTTTTATTTGAAAAACTCTCAAAAATCTTTTTACTAAAAAGGGGGGGTGAGAAGAGGTTTATAACTATCCTTAAGAAAACACCATTTCAGCGGTTTCTCCGGAACTCCTCCGGCATTCCACCACACTCTGCCCATAGTTCCAAACCCATCACCACCCCGTACCAACTCATTGGTACCGGTGGGAAATACCCTTTCCAAGTCAATTTCCTCAACACAATCCAGAGTTTCCAAAACTTTGCACATGGCCTTAGCAGTTCTTCCCAACTGTCCATATCCGAGGACTCGGCTATTCGAATAGTTTTTACCCTCTGCAGAGGTAGTACGCTTTTCCCACACCCATCCGGTCACTCATCGTGTCAGCCACGTCCCGCCATACCGGAGGTATGCGAAGTTGAGTTCCCGGCCATAGCCTGTCCTTTGCTCATGCTAGTATAGGACCCTGCCGCTACGACACTTTCCACCGACACTCAAATCCTCAGAAACTAAGTGTGGGGACTCGTAGTTCTGCCCGGCGGACCCAAGGGAGCCCTTCAATCCTCTTCCTCCGACACATCCATACCGGCTTCCGGTAGACAACAATGAAGAGGACCCAGGTCAGGGGTAGGTCCTCAGACCATCCCCTCATGGAACGAGGTTATCCTCGTTATTGAGGCATCCAGTACTAACACAGGCAAATTATATGACTACGCCCTTTTTCCATATGGGGGTAAATGTGGTCGCACAGGTTATTGGTTGTTCAGTAAGTACCAGGACACAATGTGCATTTTTCAGAAACAACAACTTTTCCGTTTCACCACCGATATATCGGCATGCCATAATTCATCCAAGGGTTTCCAAAAGGAGTTTTGAATAAACAAAGTTTTTCCCATCCTATAGTTTTATTTAAACAAGCCGATATTCCTACATAGAGTGGCAAAATAGTTTTTCATAAACTTTTGAAAAGGTTTTCACAATCATTTCCAATTTTCATAGCAAAAATACTTTTAATCAAAACTTGGGTGGTTTGTAATCCCACCAAAAGGTTTTTCATAGAAGGCTTTTGAGTAAAACAAATTCATTTAGAAATCATGGTATACCATTGACACCTCTATATCGGGTGTCTCAATAATATACTTGCGTTTTGGAAAAGGGTTTTTCAAATCATAGTTTTAGTGGCAACGCCACATAAAACACTTATGCTCTTAATAAGTAAAACAGATGAATCAAAATAGAGGTATATAGGTGCAAGCTCAGTGAAGTAGCTTGCCTGGTTTCAGCAAAATGTCCCTGGACTTCTCTTCGTTGATCAATATAATAAAAATCCAATCCTTCCTCGATCAAATCTCTCCGAAAACCACTCCGGTAGCGTTATTATCTAGCGTCGCAAACAGGGAAATAAACAACAATCAATACACCAAACAGAATCACAAGTGGTGCACAGACAGATAACAACCACAAGCATCAAACCAATTATTCAAGCAACAAACTAGGATCTAAGCTTATAAGGGCCTTAGACTAGTGCATGCTAGGTGCCTAGATCACAAAGCTATCTCAAGCAAGGGTGAACAGCAAGCATTTTATCTAAACAGGAAATACTTCACTACAACACAACCACTCAATTTTTAACAGAGAAAACCACCACTCACACCCAGTAGATAAAAGGCTATCGGAACTATGCTTATGATTGAGAAACTTATTCTTCAATCAATATGCAATGGAATCAGTGGGTGTTCCACTACCATAACAAGGCATTAAGAGGTTAAATATCTTCTGGCTACAATAGGAAGCTTACTAAAACAACAACACAACATAAGGCTACTCGTGCTAGTGAGTCCTAAATAATTATAACTATTCCCCCAACTAAACATGCTTTGCTAAGGATCAACCAATAGGTAACAAGGGGTGACATGCTACTATATCAGTAGCCATGAAATGCTACTGATGTTGAAGCAATGTTTCCAAAAACCAAACTACTCAAAGAATTTCATCCACAGACAATTCCTAAACACTAGGGATATTCTAGGAAATATTCACACTAGTGATATTATTTCCTAACGAACACATGCAACACTAAACTTTTCCTAACATGCTAATTATAAGGGATAACATACTCATAACAAAGAGTACAGAACCTATGCATGCTAGTAATCACAAATAAAACATCAACACATTCCACAAACTTAAATAAAACTAAATCCAAGATTTCACAGGAAAGCATTAAAACTAGCTACGCACACCAAAAATAAAATACAGCTCTAAAAATCATACCAATCTAGGATTAGGTACTCCTAACCATACAGAAGATCACACAAGTGGATTCACACCAAAATTCATCACCAAATAATTTACAAAAAACCTAGAAAAGCTCTCTGGTCATTCACCAAAGTGGATGCCATTTCGTTTAGGAACATCATTTGCACAAGAGGCCAAATGCTACTGCTAGGTAACACTCAGGGCTTTTCAAAACAGTTGAGTTTGCATTTTTGGCTATCCTAGAAAAATAGTTATTGAGTTTTTGGTGAAAACCAGTGTTTTTGCCTTCCATTTTATTTATCTAGAAGTATTTGTCCAAAAGTGGATCTACCACTTGGATCTGGTTAAAAACATGTTGAGGTACCTCCATGATTTTTGGTTTGGCCAAAAATGCATGTGAGCTATTTTAAATCGATTTAAACTAAGGGGCCAGAAACAGATCTATAAGCAAAAGAATAACAACCTTAAGAAAAAAAAGATTAACGGGCTGGATCTGGCTGGGTCCAGGCAACGCAGTGCTGGGCCGGCCCACACGCTCGAGCGAAGGGGTACGGGGCCTCTTCTTCCTCGACACGCAGCGACGGCGAGGTGCGGTTGGGAAGCACGGCGATGACGGCGGCGACGGCTCCGGCGATCCCTGGGCAAACGGAGGAGGGCATGAGAGAGAGCAGAAGACGGGGAGCACAGAGGCACAACAATGGCGGGAAATGGTGGACGGTAGCGTCCGCGAGCTTGCTCGACAAGCGGCGGCCGGGGATGAAAAGGATCGGGACGGCGACGGCGATCCCGGGCGAACCGCATCGATTCCTTGCACGAGGATGGAGAGGTCGATGCGTCTGAGCTTCTGGCGGTCTTGGTTTTGCTCGAGGAGCTCCCCATTGCCGGCGATGCGCGACGGCAACTCGGCCGGGGTTCGGCTCCGTGGTGGAGAAAAATGGAGAGGGGGGGGGAGTGAGGCGAAGAAGTGAGCGAGTGAGGGAGCAGAGGAGTGGCGTCGAGGGTGATCTTATCTCCTCCCAGGGGCAAGGAGGAGGGGGCCACGGTGGGCGGCGACCACGGCAACACCGGCGTGAGGAGCACGGCGCGGTGGCGTGCGGAAAGGAGGTGGAGGCAGAGGGGTCGTGTGGGAGGAGTCTCCTCTTGTCGGGCAGCCAGGCGCGGCGTGAGGAGCACGGCGGCGTGGGGCTCGGTGACCTGCAGGAGGGAGCACGGCGGCGCAGCGAGCACGGAAGCACGGTGCCGTGCCGGCGACATGCTACAGGAAGTCAAAGAGGATTTTGCAATACGCCCCCTGGATTCTTTTTCCTTCCTACAACTAAGTCCCTTTTTATTTCTTTTTAAAACCAGAAGCTTTTAGGGATTTTAGTTGGGGCATTTAAACATTTTACAAAATTCTGAGAAAATTCAGGTAGCCTCCCATATAAATGAGGAAGCTCCACAAAAATTGGTTTTGCAAAATAAAAATGTTTTGCTCCATTTTTGTTCATAGGATTTAAATAAATCATTTTTTTGGAAAATAATAATTTGATACTCCTTTGATATTTAAAAACCAGTGATAAAATATGGTTTGACTTTTGGAACTTCTTTGACAAATAGGATAACTTCAATAAGTTTTATTTTCATAGAGAAAACATTTGTTTTGAGGAAATAGAGAATTTTGGGAGGGAAATTATTTATGAAGATCATTTTTAACTTATGACCTCCATTTTCTTTTTAATAAATGAAAAGAGGGGTTTGTTTTAAATCGAAAAGTAGGTTTACTTGAGAGGGAGTGATATGAAGTGGGGATGATTATTAGTTCACCTCACTCCTGGAATTTTGATAAAGAAAATATAATTGTTTTCAGAGAATAGAGGAATAGATAGAGAGGAAATTTTTAATAGGATCATTTCTTGTAACCAAGATTTGATTTGAGGGTTACCTGAGGAATCATCCTCACAAGCAAACAACCAAACCAAGATCAGCATCACAACAACATTAACAACACACAATATCAACCACACGACTCAATTCATACAAATTAATCATGCCACACTTTTCATGATCAACAATACTACCTTAAAAATGATCATACTTAATTATGACAAGATGAAGTTTAGGAAATGGCTCAACTCATAATTGAATAGTTTTTCAAAAGATTTGAGAATGGAAATATGTGGGGTAATATATTTCCCACTAGAATTTCTTTTAAACAGAGTTGAAACCTTGGGGTTCATAAAGATTGGAATTTTGAAAAGTCAAGGTTGAGGAAAGGATAGGAGATCACAGAGAGTTCTCCATATTTTATAAACATGAAAGTGTTGAAAATACTTTTACTGTCTCAAAATAAAGGGCATTTTATTTGTTGCTAGAACCAAGTCATTTTTGAAATAAACTTTTGGCAATCATAAGAATGGGAAAGGCATATGGAATATTTTCTTGTCATAACATGGTCACCAGTGTTGAAAATATATTTTTACTTAGGTTGAGTTCTTAGGTTGACATTTACTAGTCAAACAATCACAAGCATTCAAGTCACACAAGGTCAAACAGAACAATTTTAAAAGGAAACACAATCATTTGTGAAATAATTCAAAAAGTTTTTGTTGGTTCTGAATTTTGGGTCTTATTTACTCTTATTATAGATTTGGGATGTTACAATGAGTAAATAGTTACCCAAGTGATTACTAGAACACCTGGTCCTGAGTCTGCACTTGCGCACAGAGACGTATTAGCGAAAATAGTATACTACCGATTGTTTGATTGGTAATGATAGTCTGGCAAAATACTTCAATCTGATTTTTATGTACTTTCAAATCTTGACATTTGCATTGTTACTGTGACCTTTGGACATGATCTTGGAAATAATTAATGTCTCCATTTGACAGGACCTACCGAGGGTGAGTTCCTGGACCTCAACCAAGGAAAAAAATAGCGTGCTATCAAAAATAGCGTGGCCCTCCTCCAGAAGCTATACAAGATGTAGCGTGATATAGCGAAATTACATATAAAATAGCGTGATGAAAAAATTGTAAGAAACAACCCAAATATTAAGGATTTCAGCACTAATTTTTTTCCAGAAACAATACATGCATAACCAGATAACCATATTCAAATGTCAAGGCCAAATCCATGGCACGAATACAAATATGAGGCTTAAAACCATGAAAAAGTAATAAAATAAAAAATAAATATTTTAAACTTTAATCAGAATCATTGACATCATCTTCAGAATAATTAGAAGAACCACCAGATTGCCCGCCATCATCATCACCTAACGTTATTTCCAGACTTTTTGTTAGCGTAGTTATAACGTTACCACGTTTAGTGTGGTTTCGAGCGTATAAGACGAAAATAACGCCCTAGCGTTAACTTTAGGCTAAATATAGCGTAGCATCTCCTAATACGCTATATCGTGCTATTAACCGGGAAATAGCATGCTATTTTTTCGTTGATCTCAACGCTGTCATTGGCGTTGCCGCGTTGCCATTGCCATTGCCCTCCTTACCTACCTACTGCTCTTGGCCCTATGATCTTGATACGTTTAGAGCATGCTCCAATTGTTCGCATGTTGCCGATGCGCCAAATGACATCCTCGCGGGTCCCTTCCTGTTGGCCCTATTGTCCCCAGCGATGCTGTCGAGGCTGAGGATGCAGCAGACAACATAGATTGTCAGTTCAAGAGTAGCTTCGTTCAGTTTGAGGTTGTTGAAGTGATAATTTTCTCAATACTTCCATACGTGACGATGCATCAGATTTTGCATCAGTCTGCCCGCAAAGGTTGATATGCTTTGATTTAGAGGTATCATTGGTTTTCCATGTACAAGGTCAGCATGTTTCCTCTGTCATTCCTGAAAAAGAGAGTCAGAATTTGGTATTGGTGCATAATATATATATATATATATATATATATATATATATTGGAAAATGGAGTTTTACCGATTTAGTATTGTTCACCTAAATAATGCTTGTTGAAGATAAACAGTTGGATGAACCACTCAGCGAGTTATCTTTTTCTCATGGCTTTTAGGACATCCTGCAGTCTAGCCCTTTATTTGTAAAATCTCATTTAGCTTAAGAATAGTCTACTGTATTTTTCTGATGTGGTCTATTGGTTCGGAATTTGATGACCTTGGAGCTTGTGAGTTTAAACAATGAGTTTCCAAAGTTATGTCGATTAAATACATGCATCAGGATTTTTAGAAGACGTGCTATTCACTGATTATAACCTGCTCTTACTTCTGGAGGTTACTAAAGACACCAGAAAAGATAATTTAGCCGAAGATGTGAAATGTTATTTATGGATTAGTTGCCAGAATGCCATTCTATGGCATAACCATGAATAAGGTACTATGCTTCCTCGGTGTTCAATTGATAGCTTTTTCTTTGCATTGACATTTCTTAATGTATAACTTGCTGCATAATTAACTGGCGGAACATCATAACTTTTAAATGTATATTCCAGTTAATATAAATTAGAATTGGCAGAAGATATCTCCATATTAGACTTGAGACATGACGACTTCCATCAGGCATTATATTTTGTTTTGTAGAGTCTAATTATCAGTTGCATTATGTTTCGTAGGAGCTGGTGAAATCAATCGGGACACTCAGAAAAATGTGTTGTTTTTGGTACCAAATCATTGATCGTATATTTCTCCGAATTATATACTTGATGGGATGATATACACCACTATGAATAGGAGTGGAACGAGAACTCTTTTACTACTTATGTTCATCGTTTGCATACTACAAGAGAATAACATTTGCATGGTATCTCATACATTGAAGCATACCATCACCTTAGTGTCAGGATAGCATGAAATATGTGATTGAATTTTTTTTCTCACTATGCATTTCGTCATTTATTCCCCTTCCAGTCTTCCAGTCCTATGTAGGTCAAACAGCTCGCACAACTTGATGATGATCATGCTCTTATGAAGCGTTTTATTCAGAAATTTTTCGGAATTAACAGCATGCTGCTTCAGAAATGGTTTATGCTCCTTTTCTAGAATATGGAGACCTGTGACCAGGGATGTGACACCACCTGTAGAGAGTGAAGATGATTTTTAAAAGCTTTCAATCGAAGATACGGGACAAGGAGAGTGTAGAAGGTAGGAACTAAATGGTAATAGCAAGAAACGTTTGTTTTTCCTATTAGGATGTTGTTCCATTATTAAGTGTTTGTTTGTAACAATTCGATCCTAGAACATGTGATGTACACTATTTCATCTATCCTCCGAAATTTGGAGCGATGCCCTTTTTGTCTAAAATATGTAGTTCGCTTTAACATACTTTATTCTTGAGCAAAATTGCGACTTCATTATTTTCCCAATTTTTTTGGCTCTATGACTCCTTACCTATTCTAGCTTCTATAGGTTTGGTTTACCACTTGTATTTTATGTTATTTTTCATACCAGTAGAATTTTAGTTGTGATACCATTTCACTTCACTAAACTTATTCATCAAACAACTTTTCGTAAAACCAGCTTGCGTTCTTAATTTGACAACAACAACAACAATGATTATTTATTCAAACACATATACATACTACTTTTCTTCATAATTTTTCACTAAGAAACTAAACTATGAGATTATGGTGTTACTTTAATTTTTAGGTAGCAAAACAAGTATGTTAAATCTGGTGTAGTCTCATGCTTAACGAGCTTGAAGCTAAATTAGCTTCAAAATTGAATAAGGAATATATTTATTAAATATGTATGATATAATTTTATGCATTAATTTTTTTAAGGCTAATTTTCTGCATTAGTTGACACGTGCAATGCACGTGCACGATTACTATGTCTCAAAAGAAAACGAAAAAGAACTGTTAGTCGGCGTGTGAGTCAGCAGTGTTATAGTTCCCCATCTTCTCATCCCCAATTTCTCCTCACAATTGTGCAGGATTCCTCCCCATGTCCTCCCAATCTGGTATACGAGTATACTCCCTCCAAATCAAAATATAAAACTTCTTGCACTAAAACATTCTAGATACATGTGTGCATAAAAAGATTACAAAGTTTTATATTTTTATACGAAGGGAGTATATCCGCTCTGTTTGTGCTAGTTATACTTAAGATGGATCACAAAACAAACCACGAAAGGCACCACTTGATTTTTAATGAGCAACACATGATTAATAGCTAGACGATACAACTATTTTAGGTGGGTTGGAGCTCAGGGTTTTCATGCGGGCCTCCATGTATTGAACTGGCTTTTTCATTGGAATTTCAGTACACACGTTTGGCTTACCTTGGAGTTGAGACAAAGATTAGCAACACAAGGCTAAGGCGAAACAATGACCAACAAACAGCAAATCAAGCTAAGAGGAGAAAGATAATAGAGAGAATTCCTTCCTTGGCCCTTGCTTAAAATTTTGTTCCCTATTTGGCCCTAAAAAATAAAATCTTCCCAATTTATCACCTAAATTTCATTTCCTTCCTTATTTGACCCTATAGTGCAGTTTGAGCATTAAAAAGACTTCTTTACCCCTGCTTTTTCCTTCCAATTTTTTTAAAGAAAAACGACCACTTCCCGTATCCTTTCCCTGCCTACCGATCCATTCCCTATCTGAGCTCTGAAGCTGAGCTGCCTGACGAGGCCTCTGGCCGCCGTGCTCCCGTCGGCTCCAGGCTCCAGCCCCATAGCGTCGACGGATCTTGCCGCTCTGCCGCATCTCGGCCAGAGCTTGACCGCGGCTCAGTTCCTCCGTCGCTGGCCCGCGTTGCTCTGTTCCTCCACCGTCCAGAAAATTTGCAAGGAGTTCCTGTACATGTAGGCAGATGGCGTGCCTGACCAAGAACACCAAAGGAAGGGGATGACAGTATTGGATGAATTCCCACAACCGGATCGAAATGAAGAAATTACGAAGTTTGCTATATTTCATCATGAAGATTGGGCCAGATTTTTTACTGTCCGTGCCTGAGATTCGTCGCCATCGTGTGCACCCGCTGAAGGCCGGGCTCGTCGACGCGCACCCTCTCGAGGAGGCGTCGGCACCGTTCACGCAAACGGTGGCCATGGCGCGGCTCGCGGCGCATCGCCTCCTCCTAGCGCGTGACCGCCCCTGCGTCCGTGGAAGCAGCGGCGCCACCGCCGACGGCGGTCACGAGCACAAGAACGTCCACGCCAGGAGATCATCGGGGCAGAGCATGGAGCTCCTCTAGCCAGAGGAAGTCGGAGCAGGGGGCGGTGCGGCTCGGGGCCGGACATGCGCTGGGTCGACGACGGCCGGGCTCGGGGCCAGGGGAGAGTGGCGCCGGGGCAGAGGAGGTCGGAGCCGCGGCCAGGCGCAGGAGGGCGGAGGACACGTCGGTTGACGCCGGGGCGGCGCGTCGACGAGGCAAGGATGGGGAGCGTGGCGACGCCCGGCCGCGGGGCGAGGGAGGAGCAGGGGGCCCGGGGTGCGGCGCCGGAGGCCGGAGGAGAGGCGCGGGTGGAGGACGGCCGGCGGCGCGGGGCCCGGAGCCGGCCGGAGTAGGGAGCTCGGGCGGTGTGTGCGTGCGGTGTGAGTTGTGTGCGTGTGTGGCTGAGAGAAGAAGAGGAAACTGTGCCGGACGCCGCCGATGGCGAGCTCACCTCATATTTCTTTGTCACATTATTTATCAGGGTAAGGAAGTCTTTTTAATGCTCAAACTGCACTATAGGGCCAAATAAGGAAGAAAATGAAATTTAGGTGATAAATTGGGAAGATTTTATTTTTTAGGGCCAAATAGGGAACAAAATTTTAAGCAAGGGCCAATGAAGGAATTCTCTCAAGATAATATTAAGGGTCGATAGTCTTCCAAGGGTAGCAATAAATGGAGAAATGATGTTCTGTTGTGATGTGGTATATGACATGTACAAATCCCTCGATATATACATTCATAAAATTATATCCCAAAAAATAAATGTTATTTTTTTTATTCCGTAGCAACCCACGAGCATTTTGCTAGTAATGTAATATATATCCGTAGTTGGCCAAGAAAATTAGAAGATGACTGACGAAAACAACGAGCCTCATGTTCTTGCTTCACGAATCACTCTATGTGGCTAGCTGCATAGGCTCGTGATCATAATTATCTTGCCTAATGAGTAATGACAACGCTATCATCTCAAAATAAGAATGACAACACCAATACACCATCAGTCTATGAGACAATAACCCTAGACAAATGTACAGGCACACAAGACAGGGATACAAGAAGAAAGAAAAGCACTCGAAGTTTATATAGTACAGGTACGCGGCGGCGATCGATGGATCGACCCTTGAATGCACTTCACAAGGTGCAGCCGCAGCAGAGGAAGAAGGTGCAGATCATGGCCGCGAGAGCGAGGGACTCGACGGCGGTGACGACGCCCCAGAGCACGGCGTCGACGGCCGGGTGGTCGAGCAGCAGCCCTGGCCAGCCACGGAAGATGAGGAGGAGGAGGTCGTAGGGCGAGCGCAGCGCGGCGCCCATGTCCCGCAGCCACCGGAGCACGGACACCGAGATATCTAGCTGTTGCGCGCGCGAGCGCTCGCTTCTGCGGACGCGTTGACGCGATGGGCACACGTGGGTGGGTCCCACCACGTGGTCTTCTCTCTTCCCATCTTCTTCTTCCTCTCCTCCCCAATTTCTCTCTCCCGCACGCACACCAGAGCCGCGGCTGGCCGCGGCGGAGGCGGCGACGGCGAGGTTGAACCTTATCGCCGGGGGTGCGGGTTCGGGGGGAAATCGAAGGAAGCGCCGACCGCCGCATCTTCTTCTCCGGCGAGTCGACGGCCAAGCCTAGCCGGAGTCGCCGGAGCCGCGGCTGGCCGGGGGCGGCGGCGGACCGGCAGAGGAGGAGATTGGAGCAGGGCGGGGCGGCGAGGCGGTCGCGGAGTGATACGTCCATTTTGCATCACTATTTTATAGCATAATTTACTGTTATTCAATGATATATTTCATATTAAGATGTGTTACTTATGTTATTTTGTCTTATTTTGCATGTTTGATGATATTGGATAATTAACTGCCGGAGTCAGATTTCAGCTGGAAAAAGCACCGTCAAGACACTATATTTCTGGAGCACTAAAAATCCGTGAAGACAGATGTTCCTATTTTATCAGAAGATGGACTAAGCCAAAAGGGGAGGCTGAGATGGGCCAGGAGGGGCCCACACCACCCCTGGGCGCGGGCCCACCTTGGCCGCGCCCTGGCCAGGTGTGGTGCCCCTGGCCCACCTCAGGCGCTCCCCCTTCGCGTACTTCATCCCCCAGAAACCCTAAGACACGGGGAGCCAGAGAAAATATTCCGCCGCCTCCACGAGGCGGAAACAACAGAGAGAGAAAAAGCTCTCCGGCAGGGAGAAATCTGCCGGGGAAATTCCCTCCCGGAGGGGGGAGATCATCGCCATCCTCATCGTCATCGCGCTGGACTTCATCGGGATCATCATCATCATCATCTCCACCGCCATCACCACCATCACCGCTGCACCATCTCGTTCCGCTGTAACATCTAGGGCTATACTTTGTTTAGTTCATAGGGGAAACTCTCCCGGTGTTAATTACTCCTTGTGGTTGATGCTATTGAGTTTTATCGGTGAATTAAAGTATATGTTCAGATCGTTATCCATCATTATATCACCTCTGATCATGATCCATATGATGTCTTGTGAGTAGTTTGTTTAGTTCTTGAGGACATGGGAGAAGTCACGCTGTTAGTAGTGGAATTATGTTGAGTAATATTTAATGGTTTGATATTTAAGTTGTGGTGCTATTCTTCTAGTGGTGTCGTGTGAACGTCGACTACATGACACTTCACCTTTATGGGCCTAGAGGAATGCATTGTGTATTTGGTTGCTAATTGTGGGGTTGCCGGAGTGACAGAAACCTAAACCCCCGTTAGTATACCGGTGCACAAGGGAGCGTAGGATCTCAGAGTTTAAGGCTGTGGTTAGATTTATCTTAATTACTTTCTTGTAACTGCGGATGCTTGCAAGGGTATAATCACAAGTATGTATTAGTCCAAGTAAGGGCGGTGCATTAGCATAGGTTCACCCACACAACACTTATCAAAACAATGAAGATTAATCAACTATGTGAAGCGAAAGCACTTGACTAGAATCCCGTGTGTCCTCAAGAACATTTTGTCATCATAAGTAAACCAACCGGCTTGTCCTTTGCTCTAAAAAGGATTGGGCCACTCGCTGCAATTATTATTACTGTCTTTTACTTACTCGCATTTTATTTACCTGCTATATCAAAAACCCCTAAAAACTTGTCTGCTAGCATTTACAGTGAAACCTTTACCGAAACTCCTTGTCAGCACCTTCTGCTCCTCGTTGGGTTCGACACTCTTATTTATCGAAAGTACTACGATACACCCCCTATACTTGTGGGTCATCAAGACTATTTTCTGGCGCCGTTGCCGGGGAGTGAAGCGCTATTGGTGAGTGGAATTGGTAAGGGAAACTTTTACTGTAGGTGCTATTTTTATTTCTGCTTGCTACTTTATTTTATCATGGAGAGATCTCCATTTGAATCCCTGTTTGGAAATACTACTACCACTGCTACGGTAGTAGAAGAGGAACCACCTGATCAAGTAATTCCATTTAAAATACCTATGAAAATTGTTGAACGAGTTACGAATAACCGCTATGCAGGAGATGGAACTGTCCCTCCTGGGGATCATTTGCTATTTATTCATGAATTATGCGAGTTGTTCAAGTGTGCAGGTATTTCAATGGAAGAGGTCAAGAAGAAATTGTTTTCTATATCGTTGACTGGTAAAGCTGCAAAATGGTATAGGATGCTGAAGAATGGGCGTTCTATTGGCTGGGAGGAGATTGTGCCTCTCTTTTATTCTAAATTTTATCCTCCTAGTGAAATTCATCAAGATCGGAATCATATATATAATTTTTGGCCTCATGATGGAGAAAGTATTGCCCAAGCGTGGGGGAGATTGAAATCATTAATGCTCAAATGCCCCATTCATGAGCTTCCTGGTAATGTTTATTGATAACTTCTATGCAAGGCTTTCTCTTCAAGATAAAACTCTATTGGATACCTCTTGTGCTGGATCATTTACGCGTAATAAAGAGGAAGTTAAATGGGACCTTCTTGATCGGATTGAGGAAAATACTGAAGGATGGGAGAACGACAAAGGTAGAGAATCAGGTATAAAGTATGATTACGAATGCATTAAAACTTTTATGAATACTGATAATTTTCGTAATCTCTATGATATGTATGGTCTTGATTCTCAAGTTATTGCAAACTGTTACAAGGCTTTTGCCTCTTATCTTGATGTTCCTAAAGAAAGTTGCAATAAGTATCATTTGCCTTACAAAGATAATACTAATTCTGCCAATATTAAAAACATTGAAGTTCATACAGTTGATCGTATCTTGCCAGAACCTTATATTGAGAAACCACCTTTTCCTGTTAAAATTAGGGAACATTCTATCATAGCTAGTGTGGTTAATAAAAGTGCAAAGAAAGCTTTAGAACCTGCTGAACAAATAGCGGTTGAACCCACAATAGCAATAGTAAAGGATTTGGTAACTGAAAATGTAGAAGGAGGACATATTATCTTTTGTGAAGATGCCTCTAATATTGTTTCACATCCCAGTAGAGCTAGGAAAACAAGTGTTCCTGTGCTTTCAGTCAAAATAGGAGAACATTGCTATTATGGTTTATGTGATATTGGTGCAAGTTCTAGTGCTATTCCTTTTGATCTTTATAAAGAAATTATGCATGAAATTGGTCCTTGCGAACTTGAGGAGATTGATGTGGTTATTCAGCTTGCTAATAGAGAAACTATCTCTCCAATTGGTATTGTGAGAGATGTTGAAGTTTTATGTGGTAAGACTAAATACCCTGCTGATTTTCTAGTACTTGGTTCTGTTGCTAGTAAAGCTTGTCCCATTATTTTTGGTAGGCCTTTCTTGAATACATGTGGTGCTATTATAGATTGTAAGAAAGAGAAAATTTACACTAAATTTAATGGAGAATCTTATGAGTTTAATTTCTCTAAGTTTGGTAAACAACTTTATGAAACTGATTTGCCTAATGAGACTTGAAAATGAACAACTTGCTGCTATTGCTGTTGCTCCTAACAATGCCTTGCAGCAATTCATGGAGGAACACGAAAGTGAAGTATTTATGGAGGAGAGGAATGAGATTGACAATGCCTTTCTTCGTCAACCACCAATACTTAAGCATAATTTGCCTGTGGAAGATTTGGGTACCTCAGCGCCTCCTAAGGAAGATCCTGTCTTCGATTTAAAACCTTACCTGATAATCTTAAGTATGTTTATCTTGATGAAAGGAAAGTATATCCTGTTATTATTAGTTCTAAACTTTCAGGTAATGAAGAAGCAAGGCTATTAGAAGTACTAAAGAAACATCGAGGAGCTATGGGATACACTTTGGATGATTTAAAGGGGATTTCTCCTACTATATGTCAACATGCCATCAACATTGAACCCGATGCAAAACCTGTTGTTGAGCATCAGCGTCGCTTGATCCCTAAATGAAAGAAGTGGTAAGAAATGAGGTATTAAAACTTCTTGATGCTGGTATAATTTATCCTATTGCTGATAGTAGATGGGTAAGTCCTGTGCATTGTGTCCCTAAGAAAGGAGGAGTTACTGTTGTACCAAATGAAAATGATGAACTTATTCCTCAAAGAGTAGTAGTTGGGATAGGATGTGCATTGATTTTAGAAAGGTCAATAAAGTAACTAAGAAAGATCATTATCCTTTGCCTTTTATTGATCAAATGTTAGAAAGGTTGTCTAAGAAAACCATTTTTGTTTCCTTGATGGTTATTCTGGATTCTCACAAATTGCTGTTAAAGCACAAGATCAAGAGAAAACTACTTTTACTTGTCCTTATGGAACTTATGCTTATAGACGTATGCCTTTTGGTTTGTGTAATGCTCCTGCTACGTTCCAAAGATGCATGTCTGCTATTTTTCATGGTTTTTGTGAAGAAATTGTGGAAGTATTCATGGACGATTTTTCCGTCTACGGAACTTCCTTTGATAATTGCTTGCACAATCTTGATAAAGTTTTGCAGAGATGTGAGGAGACAATCTTGTTCTTAATTGGGAGAAATGTCATTTCATGGTTAATGAAGGAATTGTCCTAGGGCACAAAATTTCTGAAAGAGGTATTGAAGTGGACAGAGCTAAAGTTGAAGCAATCGAGAAAATGCCCTGTCCAAGGGATGTGAAAGGTATCCGTAGTATTCTTGGTCATGCCGGTTTTTATAGGAGGTTTATTAAAGATTTCTCTAAAATTTCAAAACCCCTCACTAATCTTCTTCAAAAAGATGTACCTTTTGTTTTTGATGATGATTGCAAGGAAGCTTTTGAAACTCTAAAAAAGGCTTTAATCACAGCTCCTGTTGTTCAACCTCCTGATTGGACTTTACCTTTTGAAATAATGTGTGATGCTAGTGATTTTGCTGTAGGAGCTGTTCTTGGACAGCGGGTAGACAAGAAGTTAAATGTTATTCATTATGCTAGTAAAACACTTGATGCCGCTCAAAAGAATTATGCTACTACTGAAAAGGAATTTTTAGCAGTTGTTTTTGCTTGTGATAAATTTAGACCTTATATTGTTGATTCAAAAGTTACTATTCACACTGATCATGCTGCTATTAGATACCTTATGGAAAAGAAAGATGCTAAGCCTAGGCTCATAAGATGGGTACTTCTACTGCAAGAATTTGATTTACATATTGTAGATAGGAAAGGTGCTGAAAATCCTGTTGCTGATAATTTGTCTAGATTAGAAAACATTTCAGATGATCCTATACCTGTTAATGATAGTTTTCCAAATGAACAATTGGCTGCGATAAAGGTAAGCTCACGCGAAAGTCCTTGGTATGCTGATTATGCTAATTTATTGTTGCCAAGTATTTGCCTCCGACCTTTACAGCTCAGCAAAGAAGAAAGTTCTTTTATGATTTGAGGCATTATTTTTGGGATGACCCACATTTGTATAAAGAAGGAGTAGATGGCATTATGCGAAGATGTGTTCCTGAGTATGAACAGAAAGAATATTGAGCAAATGCCATGGAAGTGCTTATGGAGGACATCACGCTGGAGATAGAACTGCGCAAAAGGTTCTACAATCAGGTTTTTATTGGCCTACCCTTTTTAGAGATGCTAGAAAATTTGTTTTATCATGTGATGAATGTCAAAGAGTAGGTAACATTAGTAGACGTAATGAAATGCCTATGAATTATTCTCTTGTTATTGAACCTTTCGACTGTTGGGGATTTGACTTTATGGGTCCTTTTCCTCCTCAAATGGTTATACTCATATACTTGTTGCTGTTGATTATGTTACTAAATGGGTAGAAGCTATACCAACTTCTAGTGCTGATGGTGAGACATCATTAAAAATGCTTAAAGATATTATCTTCCAGGTTTGGTGTGCCTAGATATCTCATGACTGATGGGGTTCTCATTTTATTCATGGTGCTTTTAGAAAAACTCTAGCTAAGTATGATGTTAATCATAGAATTGCTTCACCATATCATCCCCAAACAAGTGGTCAAGTAGAATTGTCAAATAGAGAGATTAAGTCTATTTTGCAAAAGACTGTTAATAAATCTAGAAAAAATTGGTCTAAAAAGCTTAACGATGCTTTGTGGGCTTATAGAACTGCTTATAAAAATCCTATGGGAATGTCTCCTTACAAAATGGTTTATGGAAAAGCTTGTCATTTGCCTCTAGAATTAGAACATAAAGCCTATTGGGCGGTGAAAGAACTTAATAGAGATTTAAACTTGCCGGTAAAAAGAGATTGCTTAATTTGAATTCTTTAGATGAATGGAGAAATGCAGCTTATGAAAATGCTAGGCTCTTTAAAGAGAAAGTTAAGCAATGGCATGATAGAAGAATTCTTAAGAGAGAATTTAACGTAGGTGAAAAAGTTTTATTGTATAGGTCTCGTCTCAGATTTTTTGCAGGAAAATTACTTTCAAAATGGGAAGGACCTTATATCATGAGGAGGTCTATCGCTCAGGTGCGATTAAAATCAATTCACTAGATGGGGACAGACCACAAGTGGTTAATGGTCAAAGACTCAAGCATTACATTTCTGGAGATTCTTATAATGAAGATGTTGATTTATCAAAGTGGTAACTCCAGAGGATTTTATAAAAAGTCAAATTCAGACAACTGCAAAGCTGATTTGGAATAGGTAACAGTTTCGGTAAGAAAAAGTTCGCGATTTACTTTTCAACTTAAATATTTGTTTTTTTACATAATATGGAAAATTATGAGTCGGAAAAGGGTAGGAAACGGTGCCCGAGGGCACCACACCACCCCTGGGCGCGGGCCCCACCCTGGCCGCGCCGTGGGGCGTGTGGGCACCTCGGAGCCCGTCTCCGACCCCGTTTCGTCCTGTACCTTCCTTTTGTCGTAAAACTTTTTGCTATATAATCACCCGGATCTCCCGAGGTCCGTATATCGTGTTTTCGTCGAGTTTTGTTTCGAGCTGTTTTCTGCCAGGAACTATTTCGATTTAGAGCGCCATGGTCTTCTCCAACGACAACGAGAGCAAGGAGGCGTGGAGGACATCATGGACCAGAGGATCGAGGAGGAGGTCAAGAGCGAAACCGATGATGAAGTAGAGGAAGACTCAACTCCACGTCCTCGCGCTACTATTGCAAGCATCGGGGTGACTGCCAACCCTTTCAATCCTGTGAATGAACATGGGTGAGGCGCGTCATGCCTTTGCACCCAAGACACTCGCCTCAAACTCCAGTAACCCTTTCATACCCTCATCCATAAGTATCAATTTGAGAGAGTTCCGGAGATGGAGTTGCCTACTTGTTGGGATATAGATCGATCTAACAATGCAGGAAAAGAAAGCCCTAAGTCCAGTGAGAAGTGGGGAAACAATTCCAAGAGCTGGGATTCACCTTCTGACCAGTTCATGAACCGCATCGAACACAATTCGGAGATGATCCGCATCCTCACATACAAGATAGATGAATTGAAGGATTTGGTCGAGAAGCTCATTAGGGAGTCGCCACCAAGAGATCAAGCCTAAATCGTCAAGGGGTAATGGCACTCCCTTGGCTTGTTCCAAGCTTGGGGGAGTGCCCAGTATCATCTTTATCCTTTCGTTTTTATAATTTCGTGGTCATATCATGAGTAGAGAAGTTATCTTATAAGATGGTTTGCGATGTGGAGTGTCAATCCTTTAGTTATCCATGTATCCGTTGGTTTGAGTGTGTCTTTGTTCAGAATATTAATGAGAAGTTCCACCTTTACTTTCGGTACATTTTATTTTAGCCTGCAATCTTCTTTATGTGCTGATCTTGCCATTGTATTGACGCCACTTTTGGGTACATTAAGTAAATTATATTAGTTGTGGCAAACTTAGTATTGGTCATTAGCAACAATACCATGAAAACTTAAGTAGAAGGAGGGAATTACATGCAAAAATATTATCCCTTTATCTTTCTTTCTTGCTAGCCAATAAGATTAGTATTCTTTGAGTTAAAACATTTGTGCTTACAGGGAAGATAGCATGGTTGCTTCTATTACATATATATTTGTGTGTATCCCCCAACTTTTATGCTTGCCACATGACCTTGCTAGCCTTAACCACCGTACTGAGAGGGAATGCTTCTCGTGCATCCAAATCCTTGAGCCAAACCCATGCCATTTGTGTCCACCATAACTACCTATATGTGGTATTTCTTTGCCACTCCAAGTAAATTTTTCATGTGCTACCTTTAAATTATTCAAAATGTTATATTCCCTTTTGTGTCAATGTTTACTAGCTCATGAGGAAGTAGTGTGGTTATCCTTTATTCTACTTGTCAAACAGACTTTACACCTGGACTAGTGGCATATACATCCGCTTATCCAATAACTTGCAAAAAGAGCTGGCAACGGGATGCCCAGTCCCAATTAATTACAACTTTAACCTTAATTCTCTTCACACTTTTGCCCTGATTATCAGTAAGCATGACAAACAGTGAAATATCTGCGTGTGTAAACCAAAGAGAAAGAGGGATGATCTGCCTTGCTGGTAGAAATAACGTCCTTCATGGGAGCCGCTCTTAAAAGTCTGTTTGACAGGGAGAATACTGTTTTCACCCTACCATTCGTTGACAATTAACAAACACCTCTCAAAACTTAATTTTTGCTCTCTATATGATTTCAAAAACTTAAAAGCTCTAGCACATGACTTAATCCCTGCTTCCCTCTGCGAAGGGCCTTTCTTTTACTTTTCATGTTGAGTCAGTACACCTATTTCCTTCTTCCTTGAGCAAGCATTTGAGTTGTTGTGATTCAACCATATATATCATTAATATTGTCAATCATGTCTTTATCCTTCCTTGTCTTAGCACAAAGACTTTTGCCTCTAAGAATATAGCTTTGCAAGTTATCAATGACTGTAAAGAAGGTGTGATAATTGAGTGTGGAAGTTCTGCAATATAAGCTCTAATATAAAGACTCCTTTCGAAAGATAAGTATTGATTGCTTATTGTTCTATGACCAAGAATGAAGTGTGCCATTACTAATCTATAATTTCCTTCGTGTATTTTATTGTGGTTGTTTCACTACTCATGTTCAAGTTAGGTTATATGAAGAGTAGTTGCTGTTTAAAATGTTGTGTGTGTTTAGTAATACTGATGCTTCTTGTCCGTATTCTTTATTATCGACGCTTCACTCCATAAACTTTTGTTCTAGTTTACTGAGCTCAGCTTTCGCTTGGGGACAAGCGAGGTCTAAGCTTGGGGGGTTGATACGTCCATTTTGCATCACTATTTTATAGCATAATTTACTGTTATTCAATGATATATTTCATATTAAGAGTTACTTATGTTATTTTGTCTTATTTTGCATGTTTGATGATCATTGGATAATTAACTGCCGGAGTCAGATTTCAGCTGGAAAAAGCACGTCAAGGCACTATATTTCTGGAGCACTAAAAATATTTCAGAACAACAGATGTTCCTATTTTATCAGAAGATGGACTAAGCCAAAAGGGGAGGCTGAGATGGGCCAGGAGGGGCCCACACCACCCCTGGGCGCGGGCCCACCTTGGCCGCGCCCTGCCAGGTGTGGTGCCCCTGGCCCACCTCAGGCGCTCCCCCTTCGCGTACTTCATCCCCCAGAAACCCTAAGACACGGGGAGCAGAGAAAATATTCCGCCGCCTCCACGAGGCGGAAACAACAGAGAGAGAAAAAGCTCTCCGGCAGGGAGAAATCTGCCGGGGAAATTCCTCCCGGAGGGGGAGATCATCGCCATCCTCGTGCGCTGGACTTCATCGGGATCATCATCATCATCTCCACCGCCATCACCACCATCACCGCTGCACCATCTCGTTCCGCTGTAACATCTAGGGCTATACTTTGTTTAGTTCATAGGGGAAACTCTCCCGGTGTTAATTACTCCTTGTGGTTGATGCTATTGAGTTTTATCGGTGAATTAAAGTATATGTTCAGATCGCTATCCATCATTATATCACCTCTGATCATGATCCATATGATGTCTCGTGAGTAGTTCGATTAGTTCTTGAGGACATGGGAGAAGTCACGCTGTTAGTAGTGGAATTATGTTGAGTAATATTTAATGGTTTGATATTTAAGTTGTGGTGCTATTCTTCTAGTGGTGTCGTGTGAACGTCGACTACATGACACTTCACCTTTATGGGCCTAGAGGAATGCATTGTGTATTTGGTTGCTAATTGTGGGGTTGCCGGAGTGACAGAAACCTAAACCCCCGTTAGTATAACCGGTGCACAAGGAGCGAGGATCTCAGAGTTTAAGTGCTGGGTTAGATTTATCTTAATTACTTTCTTGTATCTGCGCGATGCTTGCAAGGGGTATAATCACAAGTATGTAGTAGTCCAAGTAAGGGCGGTGCATTAGCATAGATTCACCCACACAACACTTATCAAAACAATGAAGATTAATCAACTATGTGAAGCGAAAGCACTTGACTAGAATCCGTGTGTCCACAAGAACATTTTGTCATCATAAGTAAACCAACTGGCTTGTTCTTTGCTCTAAAAGGATTGGGCCACTCGCTGCAATTATTATTACTGTCTTTACTTACTCGCATTTATTTACCTGCTATATCAAAAACCCCTAAAAAACTTGTCTGCTAGCATTTACATGAAACCTTTACCAAACACTCTTGTCAGCACTTCTGCTCCTCGTTGGGTTCGAGACTCTTATTTATCGAAAGTACTAACGATACACCCTCTATACTTGTGGGACATCACGGAGCGCCGGCCGGGCGGCGGGTGGGCGTCGCAGGCGGTTCGGGCGGGGTCGGTGAGGCGGGGGCTGATACGTCTCCAACGTACTATAATTTCTTATTCCATGCTATATTATGTCATATGCAGACATGTTTATATTCACACTTTATAGCATTTTATGTATTTTCTGGGAACTAACCTATTAACAAGATGCCACATGCCAGTTCCTGTTTTCTGCTGTTTTTATTATTCCAGAAAAGCTGTTCTGGAAATATTTCCGAATTGGACGAAACAAAAAGCCAAGTCCTATTTTTCTGTCACGTCACGGAGTCCGAAGGAGAGACGAAGGGCACCGAGGCGCCCTCACATGTGGTGGGCGGCGGGTCCCACCCCTGGCGCGCCGCCACGTGTGAGGAGCCCTCGGGCCTCCACCGACATCGCCCCTTCGCCTATAAATTGCCTTTCTCTCGGGAAAACCCTAAACACCCTACCGCCATCCACGAAAAGTTCCGAGCGCCGCCGGTCGTCAACCCTAGCTCGGGAGGGTTCTGAAGCTCTTCCCGGCACCCTGCCGGAGAGGGGAATCATCACCGGAGGCTCTATCACCCATGCCCAGCCTCCGGAGTGATGTGTGAGTAGTCCACCCCTGGACTATGGGTCCATAGCAGTCAGTAGCTAGATGGTTGTCTTCTCTCTGTGCCATCATGTTTAGATCTTTTGAGCTGCCTATCATGATCAAGATCATCTTATTTGTAATGACTACATGTTTGGTGATTTGCTGGGATTCGATGAATATGAATACTATGTCAAGTTGATTATTGATATATTCATGCCTATGTTATTTATGATCTTGCATGCTCTCCGTTGCTAGTGTAGGCTTTGGCCAATTTTAGCTTGTAACTCAAGAGGGAGTATTATGCTAGATAGTGGGTTCATGCCTCCATTTAATCTGGGACAGTGATAGAAATTCTAAGTTGTGATGTGCTGATGCTACAGGGGTAAAACAACAATGCTTGTCTAAGGATATTTGTATTGTTTACATTATGCACCATACTTAATGCATTGTCTGTTGCTTGCAACTGTAATACTGGAAGGGGTGCAGATGCTAAACCAGAAGGTGGACTATTAGGCACAGATTGCAACTGGATAGCGGTTGTGTACTTTGTCGTAATGCCCAAGTAATCTCATAGTGATCATCATGACTTGTATATGCATTGTTATGCACTCTCTATTTTGTCAAGTGCCCAACGGTAATTTGTTTACCCAGCATGTAATATTTATTATGGAGAGACACCACTATGAACTGTGGACCCCGGTCCATTATCTTTTACATCTGAATACAACCAACTGCAATCATTGTTCTCTTTAATTCCTCTGCAAGCAAACATCATTTTCCACACCACACTTTTAAATCCTTTGTTTTCATCAAGCCGTGAGATTGACACCTCACTGTTTCGTTGGGCAAAGTAGTTTGATTGCCTGTGTGCAGTTCCATGTGTTCTTGCTGATTCCCTGGTGTAGTGCCCGTGCCACATTCAGCCACCGACAACCTTGAAGACCCTTGACTTCCTACTGGTCGATTCCCTGTTGTGCGCCGTGCCACATTTAGCCACCGAACAACCTTCAGAAGACCCTTGACTTACTTACTGGTTCGATTAAACTTGGTTTCTTACTGAGGAAAACTTGCTGCTGCACTCATCACACCTTCCTCTTGGTTCCCAACGGACGTGTAACTTAACACGCATCAAGCCAGTTTTCTGGCGCCGTTGCCGGGGAAGTCAAACCTACTGCAAGGGGAGCCTCACACTTCCAATCTCTTTACTTTGTTTTTGTCTTGCTTATTTTATTTTTACTTTATGTCTTGTTTGCCTCTTTATATCAAAAACACACAAAAATTAGTTACTTGCATTTACTTTATATTTCGGCCTAGCTTTAATTTTGCTAAAATGAGTACTCCTGAGAACACCAAGTTGTGTGACTTCACTAACAAAATAATAATTTCATATGCACTCCTATTGCTCCACCTGCTTCTAAAGCAGACTTTTATGAAATTAAACCTGCTCTGTTAAATCTTTTATGAAAGAGCAATTTTCTGGTGTTAGTACTGATGATGCTGCTGCTCACCTTAATAATTTTGTTGAACTTTGTGAGATGCAAAAGTATAAGGATATAGATGGGATATTATAAACTGAAATTATTTCCTTTTCTTTAAGAGGAAGAGCTAAAGAATGGTTGCTATCTTTGCCTAGAAATAGTATTGATTCATGGACTAAATGCAAAGATGCTTTCATTGGGAAATATTATCCTCCTGCTAAGATTATATCTTTGAGAAGTAGCATTATGAATTTAAACAATTTGATAATGAGCA
This sequence comes from Poa pratensis, assembly GCA_947311845.1. Lineage (NCBI taxonomy): Eukaryota > Viridiplantae > Streptophyta > Magnoliopsida > Poales > Poaceae > Poa > Poa pratensis. The sequence continues at coordinate 53,179,780 of CAMZMU010000052.1, forward strand.
TGTTGCCCAAGCATGGGAGAGAATGAAATCATTGGTAAAGAATTGTCCCACCCATGGACTGACTGCTTGGATGATCATCCAAACCTTTTATGCAGGACTGAATTTTTCTTCAAGAAACCTTCTGGATTCTGCTGCTGGAGGTACCTTTATGTCCATCACTTTGGGTGCAGCAACAAAGCTTCTTGATGATATGATGATTAATTACTCTGAATGGCACACTGAGAGACTCCACAAGGTAAGAAGGTAAATTCTGTTGAAGAAACCTCTTCCTTGAGTGATAAGATTGATGTCATTATGTCTATGCTTGTGAATGGTAAATCTCATGTTGATCCAAATAATGTTCCTTTAGCTTCATTGGTTGCCCAAGAAGAGCATGTTGATGTGAACTTCATTAAAAATAATAATTTCAACAACAATGCTTATAGGAATAATTTTGGTAACAACAATTATAAGCCATATCCTTCTAATAGTGGCAATAGTTATGGTAATTCCTATGGTAATTCTTACAACAATAATAGGAGTGTACCCTCTGATCTTGAAGTCATGCTTAAGGAATTTATCAATACCCAAACTGCTTTTAATAAATCTGTTGAGGAAAAGTTTGGCAAAATTGATGTTCTTGCTTCTAAAGTTGATAGCCTTGCTCTTGATGTTGATCTTTTGAAACTGAAAGTTATGCCTAATGAAGTTAAAGATACTAAGACTTTGCTACTGCCAATGCTATCCAAGTTAAAATTGATAATAATATTAGGATGTTGGCTGAATTGCATGCTAGGTGGGAAAGAGAAGATGAAATTGCTAGAAAAATAGTATAGCTAGAGTTTGTACTATCACTACCACTAGTAATGCTGAAGCATCACATGTTAGTAAACCTTCTACTATCAATGGTAACATTATTGGTGTTGGCAATGTTTCCACTTCCATTGCAAAACGTTTGAAATTGCCTAAAACCACTGAAACTGTTCCTGATAAAAGTGCTGAAATTTTTCGAACTATGGGGGACAATGGTCCCATTGCTTTAGATGACGATGATCTTGATTTTGATAATTGTAATATTTCTGAAGTTATTATGTTCTTGCAAAAGCTAGCTAGAAGTCCTAATGCTAGTGCTATAAATTTGGCTTTACAAAACATATTACAAATGCTCTCATGCAAGTTAGGGAAGAGAAATTAAGACATGAAGCTTCTATCCCTAGGAAGTTAGAAGATGGTTGGGAGCCCATCATTAAAATGAAGGTGAATGATTTTGATTGTAATGCTTTATGTGATCTTGGTGCTAGTATCTCTGTTATGCCTAAGAAACTTTATGATATGCTTGATTTACCACCTTTGGAACACTGTTATTTGGATGTTCATCTTGCTGATAATTCTATGAAGAAACCTTTGGGGAGAATTGATAATGTTCATATTATGGTTAACAATAACCTTGTCCCCGTTGATTTTGTTGTTTTGGATATTGAATGCAATGCATCTTGTCCTATTGTTTTGGGAAGACCTTTTCTTCGAACTGTTGGTGCTATTATTGATATGAAAGAAGGGAATATTAGGTATCAATTCCCACTCAAGAAAGGTATGGAACACTTCCCTAGAAGAGAATGAAGCTACCTTTTGATTCTATTATTAGAACAAATTATGATGTTGATGCTTCTTCTCTTGAGAACACTTGATTTTCACTTTCTGCGCCTAGCTGAAAGGCGTTAAAGAAAGCGCTTATGGGAGACAACCCATCATTTTATTTCCTGTTATTTTTATTTATATTTGAGTCAAGGAGTGTGCTTACTTCTGTAACAACTCCTTTGTATCTTTATTTTCTTGCAATGTTGTGCCAAGTAAAGTCTCTAGTAGAAAGTTGATGCTAGATTTGGATTTCTGCACAGGGACAGATTTTGCTGTCCACGGTTTTGAGCTTTATTCACTCCAGAAAAATTGAAAAATTCTGAAAAATTCGTGCGTGATCCTCAGATATGTACGCAACTTTCATTAGTTTTGAGTTTCTCAATCTGAGCAACTTAAGTGCCTCGAAAAAATTCGTCTTTACGGACTGTTCTAGTTTTGACAGATTCTGCCATTTATTTTGCATTGCCTCTTTTACTATGTTTGATTGGATTTCTTTGCTCCATAAAACATCAGTGGCTGTAGCTAATGTCCAGAAGTATTGGTGATGATTGTGTCACTGTAGAATATGAGAATTTTTGATTATGCACTAACCCTCTAATGAGAATTACTTTGAGTTTGGTGTGGCGGAAGTTTTCAAGGATCAAGCGAGAAGGATGATATGATGTGATCAAGAAGAGTGAAAAGCCTAAGCTTGGGGATGCCCCCGTGGGTCACCCAAGCATATTTCAAGAAGACTCAAGCGTCTAAGCTTGGGGATGCCCAAGGCATCCCCTTCTTCATCAACAACTTATCAGGTCATCTCTAGTGAAACTATATTTTAATTCTTCCACATCTTATGTACTTTACTTGGAGCGTCTGTGTGCTTTTATTTTCGCATTGTTATTTTTATTTTCTGAATAAATTGGATCCTAGCATTCTTGTGTGGGAGAGAGACACGCTCCGCTTTTTCATGTGAATACTCATATTCTTCACTTATACTGTTGAGTATTCTTATCTAGCTACTGCTATGCTTTTAGCTCCTGTTTTTCATGCATCTCTTATTCAGAGCTGTTAGTTCTTGTAGAGTAATACTCTCTTGTTTCATTTGTAAATTATTTGGAGAGTTTTTGTTGAAATAAGTTGATTGGTGTTTGGTTGGAAACAGAAAATGCAACATGTGGTAGATGGTATATCGAAAAGACACACATATAGATCATTGTCTTGGATAATTTGATACTTGGCAATTGTTTTGAGCTCTCAAGTATTTCATGTTTAAGCTCTTGCATCATGTAGTTAAAAACCTATTAGTAAAGAACTACCGTAGAGCTTGTTGAAATTTGGTTTGCATGTTTGCTATCTCTAAGGTCTAGATATTTTCTGGTAAAAGTGTTTGAGCAACAAGGAAGACAGTGTAGAGTCTTATAATGCTTGCAATATGTTTTCATGTAAGTCTTGCTGTACCGGTTGATATCTTGTGTTTGCTTCAAACAACCTTGCTAGCCTAAACTCTGTACTGAGAGGGAATGCTTCTCGTGCATCCAAATCCTTGAGCCAAAACCCATGCCATTTGTGTCCACCATAACTACCTATTATGTGGTATTTTCTGCCATTCCAAGTAAATACTTCATGTGCTACCTTTAAACTATTCAAAAGCTATTATCCCTTATTTGTGTCAATGTTTTATAGCTCATGAGGAAGTATGTGGTGTTTTATCTTTCAACCTTGTCATTTACTCCTGACAGACTTTCACCAATGGACTAGTGGCATATACATCCGCTTATCCAATAATTTTGCAAAAAGAGCTGGCAAATGGGGTGCCCAGTCCCAATTAATTACAACTTTCACCTTTAATTCTCTTCACATGTTTTGCCCTGATTTATCAGTAAGCAATTTAAAAAGTTGATCATTTAAAATAGACACTCCTCCATGGTATGTGATTGTTGGAAGGCACCCGAGGATTCGGTTAGCCATGGCTTGTGTAAGCAAAGGTTGGGAGGAGTGTCACCCAAATTAAAGTACATGTGTAAACAAAAGAGAAGAGGGATGATCTGCCTTTGGGTAGAAATAACGTCCTTCATGGGAGCCGCTCTTGAAAGTCTGGTTGACAAGGGGGTTAGAGTGCCCACTACCATTCGTTGACAACAACAAACACCTCTCAAAACTTTATTTTTATGCTCTCTATATGATTTCAAAACTTAAAAAGCTCTAGCACATGATTTAATCCCTGCTTCCCTCTGCGAAGGGCCTTTCTTTTACTTTAGGTTGAGTCAGTTTACCTACTCCTTTCTATCTCAGAAGCAAACACTTGTGTCAACTTTGTGTGCAACAATTTTTATATGCTTACTTATTGCACTTATTATATTGCTTTGTGTTGACAATTATCCATGAGATATACAAGTTGAAAGTTGAAAGCAATTGCTGAAACTTAAATCTTCCTTTGTGTTGCTTCAATGCCTTTTACTTAGAATCTATTGCTTTATGAGTTAACTCTTATGCAAAACTTTTTGATGCTTGTCTTGAAAGTACTATTTATGAAAAGTTTTTGCTTATATGATTCAGTTGTTTACTCATTATCTATTTGTTAGCAAACTATAGACCATTGCCTTGAGTCACTTCATTCATAACATATGCTTTACAATATTATTTGATCATGATTATGTGGTAGCATGTCACCTAAGAAATTATTTGTTGTTATCGTTTTACCTACTCGAGGACGAGTAGAACTAAGCTTGGGGATGCTTGATACGTCTCCAACGTATCTATAATTTCTTATGTTCCATGCTTATATTATGTCAATTGCTACATGTTTTATTCACACTTTATAGCATTTTTATGCATTTTCTGGGACTAACCTATTAACAAGATGCCACAGTGCCAGTTCCTGTTTTCTGCTGTTTTTTATTCCAGAAAAGCTGTTCTGGAAATATTCTCGGAATTGGACGAAACAAAAAGCCAAGGTCCTATTTTTCTGTCACGTACACGGAGTCCGAAGGAGAGACGAAGGGGGCACCGAGGCGCCCTCACCATGTGGTGGCGCGGGTCCCACCCCTGGCGCGCCGCCACGTGGTGAGGAGCCCTCGGGCCTCCACCGACATCGCCCCTTCGCCTATAAATTGCCTTTCTCGGGAAAACCCTAAACACCCGAGCCTCCATCCACGAAAAGTTCCAGAGCCCCGCCGCGTCAACCCTAGCTCGGGAGGGTTCTGAAGCTCTTCCCGGCACCCTGCCGGAGAGGGGAATCATCACCGGAGGGCTCTACATCGCCATGCCTTCCTCCGGAGTGATGTGTGAGTAGTCCACCCCTGGACTATGGGTCCATAGCAGTAGCTAGATGGTTGTCTTCTCCTCTTGTGCCATCATGTTTAGATCTTGTGAGCTGCCTATCATGATCAAGATCATCTTATTGTAATGCTACATGTTGTGTTTGCTGGGATCCGATGAATATTGAATACTATGTCAAGTTGATTATTGATTATCATGCCTATGTTGTTTATGATCTTGCATGCTCTCCGTTATTAGTGTAGGCTTTGGCCAAGTTTATGCTTGTAACTCCAAGAGGGAGTATTTATGCTAGATAGTGGGTTCATGCCTCCATTTAATCTGGGACAGTGACAGAAAGTTCTAAGGTTGTGGATGTGCTGTTGCTACTAGGGGTAAAACAGCAATGCTTTGTCTAAGGATATTTGTATTGTTTACATTATGCACCATACTTAATGCAATTGTCTGTTGCTTGCAACTTAATACTGGAAGGGGTGCGGATGCTAACCTGAAGGTGGACTATTTAGGCACAGATGCATGCTGGATAGCGGTCTGTGTACTTTGTCGTAATGCCCAAGTAAATCTCATAGTGATCATCATGACTTGTATATGCATTGTTATGCACTCTCTATTTTGTCAATTGCCCAGCTGTAATTTGTTTACCCAGCATGTTAGTATTTTATTATGGAGAGACACCACTAGTGAACTGTGGACCCCGGTCCATTCTTTTACATCTGAAATACAACCAACTGCAATCATTGTTCTCTTTAATTCTCTGCAAGCAAACATCATTTTCCACACCACACTTTTAATCCTTTGTTTTCAGCAAGCCGGTGAGATTGACAACCTCACTGTTTCGTTGGGGCAAAGTAGTTTGATTGTCTTGTGTGCAGGTTCCACGTTGCTGCTGATTCCCTGGTGTTGCGCCGTGCCACATTCAGCCACCAACAACCTTCAGAAGACCCTTGACTTCCTACTGGTTCGATTAAACCTTGGTTTCTTACTGAGGGAAAAC